>JASPKZ010007697.1:0-585000 GCA_030220185.1 Diploptera punctata | reverse complement strand
CGATCTTTCAATCTTCACGATCCCTAGAACTTAGACCGTTTAATAGCAAAAACGTTGTTTCGAATGGGAGCTGACTATATTTTCCGGTATTTGTTTATAATGACTAAGTGAACTGTACTATTCTGACTTGGGATAAACTTGTAAAATATGTCGCCCATTCTTAGGCAAAAATACAACATCAATAACGACTCAGAATAAATAAATATATATATATATATTGCCTAAAGCAAGATCGCGAGAGTCTAGGCCCTATACCTCACCAACAGGGCAAGATAGCGAGTGTATTTCTCGCCGACAAGCAAGGTCGCGACTGTTGTGATAATTTTGACTTATGCTTCTACCCGCGCCATTTCCGAAAATCTGTAGAGCGGTAACTTATATTTTTTTACACTAATTCAATTGGTTTACATATTATTAATATTAATATACATATATTCATTGGCTGCATCATTCACGTCTACAAATTTGACATTATGACAACATTCACACTTTTGGGGTTGTTTGTTTCCCAGGACAGCTAGTTTGACTTCGTTCTCAGGACGTTGTTTAAATCTTTTGCATTTGGACCGCAAGAGACATTTGAGACTTCGGCAACCTTTATAAATGGTTTTCCAAAAGACCATAAACATTATTAGTGCCGGTTAGCCTCAAGTTTATTCCACTTTATATTGCTACTTACTTTTATTGCCTCTACGTGTTCATTTGAATAGAACTGCAACTGTAATTTTGCAGGTGCTGGCTTGGACTTCACTATTCCTATGTGATGCACCATCTCCTCTACTATCAAATTATGTACTAGAGCATGACATGAAATCTTAAGAGGATGAAGAATACCTGTAACTTAATGATATTATTAAGCCGTTAGTTTATGCTTAGATATAATATTATTTGAAGATAGCGAGGAGATACTAAGGGCCAACACGCATACTCTAATAGAAACTATAGAAAATTGGGATTTGAAGTAAGCATCAATAAAACAAAATATATGTTCATATATATAAATACATTATATAACAGAAATGGGAATTTAATGAAAAATGAAGGAAAGTTTTAAGAAATGACTGAATTTAAAAATATTGGAACAATAATTACACATAAGAATGAGCATCTCAAAGAAAATTAAACATAGAATCAATTCTGGAAATACATGCTGTTATGTATTACAGGGACTCTTGTCGATCCAACTTCTCTCCAAAACTGTTAAACTGAAAATATATAAAACTATTGTTCTACCAGTTATATTATATGGTTGCGAAAAATGGGCTCTTACTTTAAGGCAGGAGAACAAATTGCGATTATTTAAGAATAAAGTTCTAAAGAAGTTTTTGGATCAAAGAACATGGAGAAGACACCATAACAGTGAGCTACATGATATTTATAGGAAATGAGAAATAATAAGAACATGTAAGTCTCATAGAAAACGAAGAGCAGGACATGTGGCACGAGTGGGGAATGAAAGAATGTCATGGAAGCTTTCGTAGGAAAACTAGAAGGAAAACGCCGAGTTTGTAGACCAAGAATGAGGCGGGACAATTTTACAGGGGATGATAGGAAAACATTAACTCAGCCCCTAGGGATGCGTGGAGAACTTTTGTCCGCTTGGTCATCAACCTACGTGTTCGATAGTGAGAGTGAGTTAGTTATAAGTTTAAAATTAGAGGAGAATTGGTTAAATGGAAAATAAGTCATTTTTAGAGAAAGCTGACTATATATGAGTGGAAATTAAAATAGGAGGCATGTAAAATGTATTGATGATGAAAAACATTTGAAACCGCCATGGTGTTGTAAGTTAAATATTAGTAGGCCCTATGACTTAGTGGCATTCCAGAGATATAGGTTTGGTTCAGAACAATGTAGACTTTTTTTTGAGAGTGCTCTGCAACGCAGTTCATTCAGAAGTCTGAAATGGATTGATCGCATTGGACTAGTGATACCGCTCTCCTCTCTGGTTCCGAGACTCGCGAGTTCAAACCTGGCCGAGATTGATGGATTTTCTTAAAATACGTAATACTTCTGAACATTCCAACCATGTATAGATGGTGTGAGAAGAAGTATGTGTGAACTGGGACTTAGAGATGAGGATATTCAGGACCACTACAACAGGAGAAGGCGAATTTCTTGAGGGAGACGGATAATCATTGTTTGTGGATAATCTCCGAAATAAAATAATCCTGAAAGTTATTACCTTTGGTAGGGAACTAAAACCGTGATTTCGATGTCATAAAACATTTCTTTCGTCTTCTGCATGTCAATTCCACCATTTAAGTTCATAATGATTTTAAAGGGCACAACAATTGTTATAAGAATATTAGGAGTGAAATTAACGCAAAATAAGTTTTTGAATGGAAATATTATTTTGTATAAACTTACTTTATTGAACTATAGGGAGTAGATATTTGACGAAATAAATTTACTTTTTCCACACAGAAGGAATACAACCATCAGTAACTCATAACCTTTCCGGAAACTCCAAACTTTACTATTGGTAAGAAACGTGGTGGACTGCTAACTGTCGTGTGATTGTCAATTGGTACCAGGCGAGACGGTAGAGAATTTTTTAATGCGAAATTAGATTTGTCCAAAGGAAATTATATTTGTTTTAGTAAGTTGAATAACTTAAAGCACTCGAAATTCCGAAAAATGCACAACATTTTCGAAAAATTGCTTACGAAATCGTTATTTTATCTAGCTCACATAATTATCTATCAATTATTATACCGAAATATGTGAATTCATGAGATATATTTAGGCCACTTCTGTTTGGTACGCAACGTAAAAGAATCTCAAACTTAAAAAAAATATGCCTCTTAAACAAAATTTGTCGGCCCATCAAGCACCAGATTTGAATTCGAACGCTAATGTCCTTAACTGGTAAATATCGTCGTAAAAATAAAATACAGACAACATTATGAATATATGTTATGAGAAGTTGAGAAAACTCATATAGCAAAGTGATGCTAAGGTTGAAGGACTGAGTAATACTAACCAGTAACCCTTTTATTAATATTTTTTAACAGTAACTAAGTAACTAACCAACCAAATAACTCACTGGCTCTATCGAACCGGTAGGTTCGTAGCTGCGCGGATATAAACTCTCCTATATTGTCTATCCTGAGCTAGTGTTTTCCAATCATCCCCTGTATAATCTACTTCCCTCAAATTATGGATTATATAATTCTCCCATCTCATTCTTGATCTATCACCTGCATTTTCCCTCTGGTATTCCAACAAGACGCTTCCATGCACATCTTTCATCCCCCATACGTGCCACATGACCTGCCCATAGCAGTCTACGAGACCTAATCGTTCTTTTTATATCTGGCTTCCTTTACATACCATGTAGCTCCCTACTATGTAGTTTTCTCTATTCACCTGTGTGTTCATCTCTTTATGGCCCGAAAATATGTGTAATAACATTGTTCTCAAATACACGTAATCTACTTTCCTCCCCTAGAGTAAGAGTCCATGTTTCGCATTCATATAATTTAACTGGGTGAATAACTATTTTATATATTTTCAGTTTAACGTTTTTTGAAAGGAGTTGGGACGACAAGAGTACTGGTATATATTTCCAGAGATGAGCCTTAGTTTAATTCCTTTGTTAATTTCTGTCTTAATTTCTTCATTTCCATTTGTAATTATTGTTCCTAGATACTTGAAATCAGCCATTTCTTCAAAATTTCCTTCATTTGTCATTAGTTTTCCATTTCCATTATACACATTATACATATTTCTATGTGTCAACATATATTGGGACAGGAGTTTTAGCTCAGGTTGATTAGGTTTGGTGTTCGAGGGATATGGGTACCTGGACGGTTTGATGCTCCGGACTGCTGAGCTTTATGGTTCGGTAAGAGCTGGATTCTCAACAAAGGTTCACACAAGGAAGATTAAAATTATATAAATAATTAGGTATATCACAGGAGGCTGCCGTGGATTTAACACAACGGAGTAATTTATTTTCGTAGATATATACACTAGTCGGTCCTCCGATTACTTTCTTGAGTTCCAAAGACTTTGACGAAATTCGACAAATGCGCCCTGTTCAACGGTTGGCCAACAAGTAGTGTGCGCCCTATTAGACTGAGGGCCAACAAGTAAGTGTGCCCTGTTAGACGTCGGGCTAACAAGTAAGTGTTGTGCGATGCTCTTCGCGGATAATTTATTTAGTTCATTAAGTATTTTATGACACCGCCCACATATATGCTTTGGGCCTCTTCACAAATTAACAAATGTTACAAATTTTGGGGCTGGTTCCCCTCTTTTATATACGTCATATTTCCAAAGATGCTGGTTTACGCCCATTTTCCATTGCTAAAGGATGTCCAAACCCTCTTTATCTTTTTCGTAGGTTGCCAAAATTAATCTTATATGTTTTTCCTTTAACGACTTATTAAATGAAGGAGTACCACATCTCCGGCAAAGACGTCTCCTGTCATGCCAATATATTTCTATCTTAATTGGTTTTGGAGAGGATCCCATGCTCGTTAAGACTGGAAAACCTGTCTTATTGCATCTTATTGTGAAAGCGTAATCTGCCAGTTTGGGGATTTATGTCTAGTTGAAAAGCATTCAAGATTAAAAGTGTATAAAACACTGGCTCTTCCAACTCTTTTGTATGGTAGCGAAGTATGGAAGTTCAAACAGAAGGATATATAGAGACTTAGATCTGCTGAAATGAGATACCTTCGGAGGACTGCAGGATACACACTACTAGATCACAAAAAAAAAGAGACATCTTAGAAGAATTACACATGGAACCTTTAGAAAACAAAATTTCTGATTATAAGTCAAGATGGATGCAACATGTTCATCGAATGGAAGATCACAGAATACCCAAACAAATGTTAAGATATCAACCTTGCAGGAAGGAGAAGACCAGGACGTCCACTCAAAAGACTTTTGGATGGTGTTTCTCTCGAGGCCGAAACAGGTCAACAAATGGCCTAAATTCGTGAATGTAGTATGATGATGATGATGATGTCTAGTTGACAGTACCTTGACACCGTGTATTTTGTATTACATAGAGACAGTTCGAACTCCTTTCCCTATTGTGATCAGCAACGCAGCTCGTGGAAAAACCATGGGTAATGCCGGGCTTGTAGTGACTAATAACTCTATGATGTTGGTAATTTATTAAACTTTATATAAATTTCGTATACTGTTCTAATTATCAAGTTATTTATTTTTTCATTATATTACAAATGATTCCCTGATATAATGTTGAGTAATTCCGGGTTATGTTGGCCGTTTTCCATAGTTGTGTGTGTTTGCTACAGACTTTTCGTCTTCGTTTCGCCCTCAACTGCGGAGGGCCATCTTCATTGGCGAGTGCTTCTAAGAGGCGTGTTTCCTGGTCGGAAGGATCTACTTAGAGTGAGCCGCCTTCTCCCTTTCTTCCCGTGCGGGAATGTTCTTTTTTTGACGTTACTAGTGTGGGTTTGCAGCAGGGTGATTGTGACGTGGGATCTTGCTGATTTGGCTACTGGTCGTCTCCTTGTTGTCCCTAGTGTTAATGCATTTATTTTCTAGTGTATGATACCAGGCCTTAGCCAGTTTGATACCTTCCTCTTTTCTGTTGATATTTCCCTTATGCTTGTATATTTCTGTAGCCTCTCGGTATAATCTAGGGAAATAGTAGGAAGTTGTGGCTAAAACTTGTGTATCGTCGAATAGAATCTGGTGTCCATTCATAATGGCATGTTCTGCTACAGCTGATTTATCCATTTCTCCTTGTCTGCAGTTTCTTTTATGTTCTGATAAACGGGTGGCTATACTTCTTTTCGTGGTCCCTATATATGATTTACCACACGAACAAGAAAGTCGATATACGCCGCAAGTGGAGAGAGGTGGCCGAGGATCCTTAGCTGAGCGAAGGCAGTCTTCTATTTTTCTTGTAGGTCTATAAACTGTTTTTATGTTGTATTTTCGTAGGAGTTTTCCGATACGATCTGTGACTCTTTGTACATATGGTAAGTAGGCTATGCTGGTTGAGGGTGTGCTATCCATTCTGACGTGCTGTCTTCGTGGATGTAAGGTTTGTCTTATTTGCTTGGATGTGTAGCCATTTTTCTGGAAACAATTGAACAGATGGTGTTGTTCTTGTTTAAGGTGTTGTGGTTGGCATAACTTAGTCGCTCTGTCGAACAGTGTCTTAATGACACCTCGCTTTTGTCTTGGATGGTGGTTAGAGTCTTTGTGCAGATATCGGTCTGTGTGTGTAGGTTTTCTGTAAACTGTATGTTGAATTTCCCCATTGCCAGTCCTTATTATTTGAACATCCAGGAAAGGAAGTCTTCCATTATCTTCTTTTTCCATTGTGAACTGTATTTTGTTGTGTCTGCTGTTAAGGTGTTGAAGGAAACGTTCCAATTCTTCACTGCCATGTCTCCATACTACGAATGTGTCATCAACATAGCGAAACCAATGTTCTGGAGACTTGGGAGCTGTTTTTAGTGCTTCTTCTTCGAATTTCTCCAAGAAAAAATTCGCTACTACTGGGCTTAGAGGACTGCCCATAGCTACTCCGTCGGTCTGTTCATAGTAAAACAATGACATTTAAAAATGGGACGGTTTATGGTAGAACAGAGGAATGGAAATACAGAGATCAAGTTCTTCAAAACGTGAAACATTTCGAATATCTTGGTACGACGTTGAAAATGAACGGAAAGTGGAAAAAACACATTGATATAGCATTATTTAAAGGGAGGGGACAACTTAACAGTGTACTCGGTATTCTGGGTCGAGTGCCTGATATTCCAGTCAGCACATTAGAAAAAATGTATGCAGCGATGGTCAGACCAGTAATGCACTATGGTAGTGAGATTTGGGGTTTCCAAAGAACGGAAATACTAAATAAGGTATATACGCATTTTCTAAAGTATATTACAGGACTTAGTAAGGCCGTTTCTAACTGTGGAATTTTATATGAATTCGGGTCATTCCAGGACGACATTAACTGTAAAATTCGTGTACTCAAATACTGGTTGCGAGTAATCCAAGGTGAACAAACAATGCTTAGAGCAATTTGCTACGACCACCAAATTAAAAACATAGATGTTAAATTTTGGGGGAGACGAGGTTAGGAGAGAACTCCAAAAGATTGGGATGGTCTGGATATGGGAAAAAGGGACTGAAAATCGCAAGAACGTGTGGAGAAAAATAAGGAGGAGGTACTTAGATGTAAACCAACAAGATACCTTCGCCGAATGTACAGGAAAACGCTCACTGTGTTTACAAAGAGACCTAAAACACGTCTGGGGAAAAGAATCGTATATACTCAACCTAGGATTTAAGGAGAGATCAGGGCTTGCTTGGTTTAGGCTAGGGGCATGGAAATTTCTAAAAATTAGCGACGATCACGATATGCGAATATGTCCAATGTGCGGGAACTTTGAAGATGAGATACATATATTAGGAAAATGTAATGATTTAGAATATTGGAGACGTCAGTTATTACCGGAAAGATTTCTAAATTCAAATCGGGAAAGATTGGCATGCTACGAGTTATTGGTAAATCCAGAAAATTGGATAAACCTCGGTAAATTTCTGGACAAAACGCGAAAAAAAAAAAGGACAACACTCATTCATGAATAAATATATGTTATCAAAATGCAATACCATTAATTATTAACAATTATATATAAATTAATTAGTGTATAATGCTGTTGTGTTATTATTTAATTGTAATATTAATGTGTTTTCTTTATGTAATTGTAATGTTAATGTTTTTTTAGTGTATAATGCTATTGTGTTATTACTTAATTGTAATATTATTGTGTTTTCTTTATGTAATTGTAAGGTTAATGTTTTTAGTGTATAATGCTATTGTGTTATTATTTAATTGTAATATTATTATTGTGTTTTCTTTATGTAATTGTAATGTTATTGCTATTGTGTTATTACTTAATTGTAATATTATTGTGTTTTTTTATGTAATTGTAATGTTAATGTTTTTAGTGTATAAAGCTATTGTGTTATTATTTAATTGTAATATTTTTATTGTGTTTTCTTTATGTAATTGTAATGTTATTGCTGTTTTTGTTTATTTTTCTTTACACTAGTACCAATTATTACTTTATTGTAACGGACTGTCAACAGCACGTACGGCTTACTGCCCGTGCGACCCATATTTGTAAATAATATTGTAAATATCTTACTTTTTGTCTAATAAAGTCCTACTACTACTACTACTAGTAGCTGTTGTTCCATTGGAAGTAAGTAGTAGTTAGTACATGCCTGAATAAATTGGATATTTCTTCTGTGAAAATCTGTCTAATGTAGTCCATGGTCTCATTTACCGGCACCATGGTGAAAAGGGAAACCACATCGAAGCTAACCAGTATATCTTGAGATGTTACGTTTATATTCCGTAGTCTCTCAATGAAATGTGTCGAGTCTCTGAAGTAGCTTTCCGTTTTTCCAAGGAGTGGTTTCAGAAGTCCTGTGTGATGCTTTGCCAGTAAGTAGGTCGGGGAACCGATGGCACTGACAATTGGCCGGAGTGGAATGTTGTTCTTGTGTATTTTTGGAAGACCATAGAGTCTTGGAGGTTGAGCTTCGGATACGCGTAATTTCATCTTAATTTCTTCTGGCAAGGACGATTGCTTGATAAGATTGTTAGTTTTTCGAAGAATACCGGATGTAGGGTCTCGCTTGATAGGTTTATATGTATCTGGTGTCAGAATCTCTATTATTTTCTCTTTGTATTCGTGTGTATTCATAACAACTGTAGAGTTTCCTTAATCGGCCTTGTTCGTGTGGTAAATCATATATAGGGACCACGAAAAGAAGTATAGCCACCCGTTTATCAGAACATAAAAGAAACTGCAGACAAGGAGAAATGGATAAATCAGCTGTAGCAGAATATGCCATTATGAATGGACACCAGATTCTATTCGACGATACACAAGTTTTAGCCACAACTTCCTACTATTTCCCTAGATTATACCGAGAGGCTATAGAAATATACAAGTATAAGGGAAATATCAACAGAAAAGAGGAAGGTATCAAACTGGCTAAGGCCTGGTATCATACACTATAAAATAAATGCATTAACACTAGGGACAACAAGGAGACGACCATTAGCCAATCAGCAAGAGCCACGCCCAATCACCCTGCACCCACCACTAATACAACGTCCACAACGTCCGCAGCGCTCACTCTAAGTAGATCTTCCGACCAGGAAACACGCCTAGAAGCACTCGCCACTGAAGATGCCCTCCGCAGTTGAGGGCGAAACGTCTGGTATCAACACCAACTATGGACCACGGCCACATAACCCGGAATCACTCAACATTATGATTACCGGCCGTGAAAGCCTGCATTCAACTATTAAACGCCTCTACGGGTAGGAAAGTTATTTACGTATTAGACACCTGGAGACACTCCGGAAGAAGAAATCCCAATTACTATCATCCTATACTTTTTTACTACGGTGCAGAGACGCTGGATATATACCCAAATTCCTACAACGGAGGACTTTTAGATCTAAAAAAGCCCATCGCATATACGACCGTACAGAACGTGCTCTACTCAGAGAACGCATCCAACAAACACGGAAGGAGTTAGCAACCAACGACGCAGAACTCTTTACACTTCACATAACTATCAGTAACAGCATTCCTTACCATGATTGGAACAAGATCGACAGCATTACATACAACTCAAGTGAAGCAACCATGTTAAAGTCTACTAGAACGCAGATGAAGAAATTCGACTTTCTAAAAATGCAATCGCGACCCTTACAGCAATCAGTCGGTCTACAACATACCGTAACAAACCTGTCATCACGCACGCTGTAAACTTAAGAAACATCTGTACTATCAAAAGGAGGCAACTACGCCATCACACCCACATCAATACCTGTAGAGGATATTATCTCTAACATCGAGGCAAGCATCAAGAATCTCCCCTTGCAAACAACTGATGAAATTCGTTATGAAGCTGCAAGAATACTCCGTCGCGCCCAACCACCGAAAAGCAATTTATCTAAGAAGGAGAGACTAGCACTAAAAACTTTAAATAATGATAATAATATCACCATTTTACCAGCCGATAAAGGAAACTCTACAGCTGTTATGAATACACACGAATACAAAGAGAGAATAATAGAGATTCTGACACCAGATACATATAAACCTATCAAGCGAGACCCCACATCCGGTATTCTTCGAAAACGTAACAATCTTATCAAGCAATCGTCCTTGCCAGAAGAAATTAAGAAGAAATTACGCGTATCCGAAGCTCAACCTCCAAGACTCTATGGTCTTCCAAAAATACACAAGAACAACATTCCACTCCGGTCAATTGTCAGTGACATCGGTTCCCCGACCTACTTACTGGCAAAGCATCTCACAGGACTTCTGAAACCACTCCTTGGAAAAACGGACAGCTACATCAGAGACTCGACACATTTCATTGAGAGACTACGGACTATAAACGTAACATCTCAAGATATACTGGTTAGCTTCGATGTGGTTTCCCTTTTCGCCATGGTGACGGTAAATGAGACCGTGGACTACATTAGACAGATTTTCACAGAAGAAATATCCAATTTATTCAGGCATGTACTAACTACTACTTACTTCCAATGGAACAACAGCTACTATGAACAGACCGACGGAGTAGCCATGGGCAGGTATCAAACTGGCTAAGGCCTGGTATCATACACTAGAAAATAAATGCATTAACACTAGGGACACAAGGAGACGACCATTAGCCAATCAGCAAGAGCCACGCCCAATCACCCTGCACCCACCACTAATACAACGTCCACAACGTCCGCAGCGCTCACTCTAAGTAGATCTTCCGACCAGGAAACACGCCTAGAAGCACTCGCCACTGAAGATGCCCTCCGCAGTTGAGGGCGAAACGTCTGGTATCAACACCAACTATGGACCACGGCCACATAACCCGGAATCACTCAACATTATGATTACCGGCCGTGAAAGCCTGCATTCAACGATTCCCTGATTATTTTGAGTATACACTCGGTATACTCTTTCATATTCTAGCCTGTATTTCATTTGAATAAAATTCCTTTGTATTATAAATTAGATACTGGGAAATAATGCCTAGACCTAATATCGGTACAATATTTAGTTTTATCCATGTTTATTTCCTGTCCCAATTTCTTAGTGTTACTCACTGGAGTGTGCGTGTTGGCCCTAGTATCTCCTCGTTATAACTCAATTATACTACATCATCAGCACAAACTAACAGCCTATTAATACCATTGAGTTGTAGCCCTTCTTAATTCTCCAAATACTTGATGGCATAGTGCATCTCCGTGTGAAATTAAAAAGTATCCCAATACTGTTTACCTACAGGCACCCTAATCTTTGTGCCATTCAGACTCATTCGTATAAGTGTAACTAACTTTTTAGGAATTCCCAACTCCAGAAGGATACTATGTAACTTCTCCCACTTAATTGAACCATGTCGTTTTTTGAAGTATACGTATAGTTGATGTACAGTACCATTATATTTACATTTATTTTATAAAATCGGTCTTATGCAAAAGAATCCGATCTGTTGTAGACCTGTTTCTTGTAAATCGACATCGATGATCTTCCTAGAATGTCATCAGTATAGGGAATAAGTCTGCTTAATAATATATTTGTTAAGATTTCGTACGAAGTTGAGAGTAATGAGATGCCCATGTAGTTGTTGCAATCATTTTATCTCCTTTTTATAGATTGGTACGATAATCAATTCTTTCCATTCATTAGGAATAGCTTCTCTTTTCCAAATCATTCAAAGTAATCAATGTATATTTTCCATCATTTTTTCTCCCCCTGATTTTATTAGTTCTACTGGAATACCATCTGAACCTGACGCTTTGTACGTCTTTAATTTTTCTGTCGTCAGTTCAACCTCCAATGCACTTGGTTCTGTGGCAAACATTTATGCTGCCTGTAAATTATCTTCTTCAATGTCCTGTTATGTGTGTACATTTAATAGCTCATTAAACTAACTTTTCCATCCACTTTATATACTCCAGGAATCTGCAATCATTTCCATTCCTAATCATGTTTGTTGTTGCCTGAAACCCTTAGTTCTGTATTGTAATTCCCTACGATAATTCCCTAATGTACCTATTGTTTGCATTAATTTCAAGATCATTAATCTTCATTCTCAAATATTTCCTCTTTTACTCTTTAATAACCTGCTGGATTCCTGTCTAATAGTACCTTTTTTTTCTAAATTTGCTTCATTTGGCTCGTGTAGCAAATTTTTTTGCTTGCTATTTTCTTTACATTCCTCTTCAAACTATGTATTTTTTAATAACCTGTGTTTTCTCATGCAGACAATTTTAATAGTTTTTCTTATAGCCTCCAATTCTTTATTTATATCAATTTCTTCTTCGAATGCTCATTCTCACCTGAAGATTCCAGTATTTAAAATCTATTAGCAATTTTGATTTGGTATTCTTACCGTAGTTTATCATTTCTCAAGTTTTTCAATTAAAATTTTTCAGAATCTCTTTGTCTTTTGTACCTCTCATGAGCGATAACCATTATCTGATTTTCACCCTGATCAGATGATGATCCGAATCGCAGTCTCTCTCTAACTGATATAACATCGATGATGCTACTGTGTCAGCATTGGTCCACTAATACATGATATGTCTGGTTCCCAATTTTGCCATCTGGAGACGTGTATTAAGGTGGGCCGAAAAAAAGTCACTTTTTTATTTGGATGTTGTAATAGCGCGGAAAAGTTGCGAATTATATAGACAAAAAGAAAATAAAAAATAAAAATCGGTCGACATTTTTCGGTCGCGCAAAGGCTCTAAAATTTGACAAAATATGAAAAGACTTCATTTTTTAGATTATTTATTTAATTTTTAATTAGATGTTTTCGTATTGTAATAGTTTGTAACGTCTTCAAATAGAGCATAAAATCATGGTGTTTTAATTTGGTTTAGATAAGTTTATATATTCCGGTCACGCATAAGCTCCAATATTTGTTAGAATAATGAACAAGTTATATTTTATGCATTTTTGATATTTGATAAAGAACTTTCAGAGTATTGATTGTTAGATCTCACAGATAGACATAAACGTGCTTATCAAAGATCAGCATTACCTACTTGATATTAAAACATAAAAAATAATTGTAAAAAATACGTTTTTTCGTATTTTGCCAAACTTCAGAGCCTTTGCGCGACCGGAAGATGTCAACCGATTTTGATAATTTTTTCCATTTTTGTAGCTATATAATTCGCAAATTTCCGCGCTATTACAACTTCGAAATAAAAAAATGAGTTTTTTCGGCCCACCCTAACGTGTATGTGTATTTACGAATATCCTTATGCTGGAATGTTGTGTTCTTAAAAATAAGATTCTTTGATGTGGCAAATATGACTAATCTAACCCCGTTGTCGTTACTATCTTCATGAAGACTGAATTTGCCTATTGTTAGCCTGAATATATATCATGAAAGACTATCAAGTACGCATCCCATTTCCTCGTAGAGCTCATCTTTGATCTCGTCATCCTTATCTTCTGTGGGACAATGTAGGCTACATTTACGATTGTCAAAAATCCCCCCGTGGACTATCACCTCGTCATGGTGGTGGCGCCGAGTACTCAATGAATCAGACGACCAAATCGGGGAAGTTTAGCTTTGCTAACTTGCCGATTGCTTAGAGGTGAGAGGAAACTAAGAACAGTACGCAACGTGGGAGACGTCTGCCAGAAGGTTGACTTCGACCAAGAAGTCTGTAACGGTCTACGAGGCGACGTGATACCAGGCGATCATCACAACGGCTCAAGGGGCGGAAGCAGCAGCCCTCTCTAAAGGGGTTAATACTTAGAGGAGCATGGATAGATGCTCTGAGACACCAGCCCTGTCATTATCCTTACCCTGCACAGCGCTCGTAACGCGGTCAGGGGACATTTATTACTACTGATTCATCTCAAAGCAAAGACCGGATTGGATTTCAGGATACGACCACAGCAAGAAATAAGGACAAACGATTAGGGATAGCGGAGGGAATAAATATGCACTTGGAATGTAAGATGAATATGTAATAAAGAATTAGAGCTACAAAAAGAACTTAAAGAGAAATATGTAGATATTGCAGTCATCCCAGAAACTAAAAAGAAACTTAAAGGCTCTACAGATTTATCAGATTATATACATATGTACAGTGGTGTAAATAAAAACAAAATAGCTTCAGCGGGAGTTGCTATTTTATTAAAACAAATATAGAAGAAAACGATTCATAGCTATAATTGGGTTAAAGAAATAATTAATAACTTAAGAGAAAAGATAGACAAAGGTTTTTTGACAATAATTGGAATATATTGCCTAGAAAATGGAAGAAAAGAAAAAAAAACAGTTCTATGATACATTACAAGAACATCTAAATACCATAATTAAAAACGACCATATTGTTGTAGCAGCCGATTTCAATGAAGGAGTAGGAAACAACCCAATAAAAGATGTACTAGGATCAAATGGAGAACAAGTATTAAATGAAAATGGAAAATCCTTATTACAATTTTCAGCGTTTTATGAACTTACAATTAAAAACACATTCTTCAGACACGGAGAAATGAAAAAAAGTATAAATGACTATATTCTTATAAATAAAAACATTTTCATGTATACAAGACACGAGAGTGTATAGAGGTAGCGATGTAGGATCAGACCATTACTTACTTAGGTCTAAATTTAACTTATTAAAAAGATGGAAAAAGTTAAAACCTAGAGAGTTCATTTCTAACGAAACATACAAGGTACATCTCTTAAGAGATAATAGTGTTAAATACCTATATCAAACAAGAATGAATAAATATGTAGAGAAAATAAATGATCAAACGTGTGGAAACAATATAAATTTAATGTGGGAAATATTGAACAATATTTTACATAAAGTAGCATCAGAAACTCTAAGGAAAAAAAGGAAGAAATGTACGAAAAGGGGAATAGATATTTGGAATGAAGACATACACAAAGTAGAAATACACAAAGGACAAGAAACAAGCATATCTTAAATTTCTACAGAGCAGATCTACAGACGATAATATTGAATATAAACGAAAATCAGCAATTGTTAAAGGAGAAATTAGAAGAATAAAGAGAGAGCTTTGGGACAGATATGTGTCGAACTTAGAACATGATGTACACGGACACCACGTTAGAGCATATAAAGTTATTAAACATTTAAATAAAAACGAAAAGGACACAATACGATTAAATCCTATACCTCTTACACAATGGGAACAACATTATACATCGTTGTGGACAAACTTAGAAAAACAAACAATAGCCTTAAGAGAAAATGGCCCAAATGTGGAGAGTATTAGGTTTGAAGGGCTAGTATTAACAATGCAACATTTTAAAAACAAGAATTCGCCTGGAGCAGATAATCTAAACATAGAATTATTCAAAAGTGCATCGATTACATTTATTAAGTTTCTCGAATTTATAAACCTTTGCTGGAAAACGGGCTCTGTTCCGGATGAATGGAAGGACGCAATAACTGTTCTGATATTTAAAAAAGGAAACAGAAGAGAATGTACAAATTATAGAGGAATAAGTTTATTAAATTCAACTTATAAGATATATGCAACAATTTTATAATATAAAATAAATAAAATAGCTGAAACAATATTACGTGAGGAACAAAATGGATTTAGAAAGGGTAGGTCAACAATAGATTGCGTTTTTACAGTAGCCCAATTGATAGAAAAAACAAAATAATTTAATTTACCCACGTATATAGCTTTTGTTGATTATACTAAAGCATTTGATAGTGTAAGTAGAAATAAATTATGGAACATACTAGAAATGAAAGGAATCCCTCAACACCTTATAAGAGCCATTCAGAGTTTATATGTAGAAACAAATTTTAAAATAGACTGCGGAGATAAAATTAGTAAACAGAACATAGAAATAAACCAGGGAGTAGGACAAGGGTGTCCATTGTCACCAGTATTATTTAATTTATACTTGGACCATATATTAAATGATTGGCAAGAACAAATTAATATAAATAGTGCATTGACAACTCTGCTTTTTGCAGATGATCAAGTAATAATGACAGGATCAGAAAATGCTTTACAACAATTCCTTTATACTTTAAATAATATCTCTCTAAAATACAATTTAAGAATATCTACATCTAAAACAAAAATATTAGCTCTGAAAGGAAAATGTGCAATAAGAACAACAATAATGATAAACAATGCAATTTTAGACCACGTTCAGAATTTTAATTATTTGGGATGTCATTTAGGCAATGACAGAAATTTAGATATATACACTAAAATACGATTCAATTATCTATGTGGGCACAATTAAACGCACGTTATTGAATAAGACTAGAAAAGAAACTATTTTGAAGTTTTACAAAGTATTGGCAGTTCCATTTCTTACCTATGGATGTGAAACTTGGGCATTAACAAAGGCAGATAGTAAACGAATAGAGGCTGCTAAAATGAAAATGTTGAGAGCAATAGCAGGATACCATAGGACCGATAAAAAGAAAAAAACGAAGATATAAGAACAGAACTTAATATATTTAATCTCTGAGAAAGAATAAAATATTATCAAAATGCTTATCTTCAGCACGAATTACGAATGAATGAACAGCGCATACCAAGAAGAATGTATAATGATAAACCAAAATAGAGAAGAATGTTGGGAAGACCACTGAAGAGATGGAAGGACCAATTCGACCTATAATGAGATCGGAACAGGCAATTGGGCTTAATCCTTTTGTTGTTGATGATGATGATGATGAAGAAGTCATGTCGTTTACCCTTTACAATTATGCATGATACCCTATTTCTGACAAACTTAATATCTCGGATAGCTGAGACGATAATTTTTTCGGACTAGAAAGCCTGTTCCAAGTTCAGGTTTTCCTGCACCTCCGTAGTATAACGCGAAGTTCCAGATTCCTGACTATTTTCTCCTGGTCATCTAACTTCCTGTAAAGCCACCATATCCTAGGGTGTTTTATCTAATTCTCGCGTTAATATATCTAGCTTCCCGCTGATATATAGTCTTAACATTCAATGTTCCTAGGAATATTTCTCTGTGTTTGAGGATTTGATATGGATTCCCTGAAATAGTCCCAGCCCGGAGAAACGAAACCTCCGGAGAATTTTACCCCATTAAAACCCATGTCCGCGTTTATTGACGGTTGTATTTTAACGGTGAAATGTCGTCGCTCTTTCGACCAAGGTACTTTTTTCGTCTGAATTATCGCCTTCGACCTGTCCGGCATGGGTAACCCTGTCGGTAGAAATGTCACCGCCGCCCGGCATATCAGCTTAGCCCGAAAATGGTCGTTTCTGATTGGAGGATGGGAGCTCTGGGGGCGTGGTCGGGTGGGCCTTGCCTCGCGGATTAAGATCGACATCCGCGGTTTGTCGCGGGTTTCCTCTTGGCATGCCAGCATCTACATCATCAGCGACCAGCAGCAGACGAGCCAGGAAAACGCCAAGAAGCCCAAACCTAGATTCGCCCACCACTACGAACAGTCACAAGGGCGGATGGATAATCTATCTGAAACTTAGATGCACTATTTCCCCGACCGAATAAAACAATTCCTTAGATTTTTTAAATACTGGGCTGAAGAGGGCAACCATAAGACCCTAAAACAGTCTGAAGGTGACAGATTTATTTTCTGCACTTTCAATCCTACTCCCGAGCATAGCTCTCGGGGTCTAAATGACCCAAGCCACTCCACCAGGACACGGTAAATATAGCTACAATGGAAGGATTAGATATACTAATTTAGTCTGTAATTGCTCTTCCGAGATGTTGTTGCCAAGAATTCATTTATAATTTGCCCATCAGATTCTTGAATTTTCTACATGTATGTTCGATTTTAGACAAACCGATAAAACATGTTAAGACCTCCCTCAAATAGAAACTTTTACAATAATTGAAGAGAAAGAACTAGCAATGTCCCTTCGTGCTTAACTCATGATCAATGGTGTTGTATAATAAAAAATGAATACTTGAGTGACTTGACATGCAAATGTCTTAGATATTAGCGATAGTAAACTTATATTCTCATCGGTCAGAGCATGATGAAAGAAAAGCCTGTTACGTAGAGACTGTGAAAAAAATGGAATTCCTCATGCAGAATTTTTACGGAATATTTTACTACTCGTAGTTCACGTAATATAGTTCTTCCTTCTTCACTTCACGGGCTAGGCAAATTGCCTGATCCGCCTCACAGTTGTTCTGTCCATCTTTTCACTGGCCTTCGTATATCCTCAAACCTCTTGGCTTGTAGTTAAATGCTGCTTTTGGTAACCTTGTCATATTCATTCTTTCTACATGTCTAAACCATTTATCTCTATATTCTTTGATTTTATCAGTCAATGTATATAATATATATATCGTCACTGATGGCACGGGGTTTCCCTTTAACTTATTTGGACTAAAATACGTACACAGTTGCTATGTAAATTTTTTATTTTCACTTTATTTTCTTCCCACAATTATCACTAAATCTTCAATCACAGTTTTATCCTACAACTATTCTTCTTTGCGGTTTATCAGATAATCACATATCACACAATTACAGACACAGTACTTCCTCACAGTTTCACTTACAATTTAACCTCTCGCTGTCCGACACGAGACTGGGGTCATTCCGACTTCGCCACATATTTATAGGCGAGTAGACGGAAATTTCCAGGTCCATGAACGACATGTTTATACATGGAGCCCTCTCGTCTTCGATGTTCGGGGGGATATATGTTCATAGAACTCTCTGGCTTTTTAGCCGAGAAAATTCGGTGGATTCCACGATTCGCGATTGGCTATTCGGCAATCCAGTCCACCAATGCGAGGTTTCACTCGCCGGCCTACGCATTTTAAACGACGCTACTACAACGTGTCACAAATATTATATATATATATATATATATATATATATATATATATGCCTATATATATTTATTTAACTCTGTTCTTATATCTTCATTCTTTATCCGATCCAATCTTGTGCAAGCTTTTGTTCTTATAAGGAAGTTTATTTCAACGCTTTGTATTCTGCTTTGTAATATCTTGATTATTACCCACGTTTCGCTCCCATAAAGTAATGCAGGAACTGCCAATATTTTATAAAACTTCAATCCACTATCTCTTCTTGTTTATACAGTTCCGCATATCATTTGAAATTTCGATAGTTTCATACTTATGTCTCCTTCAGTTTTTGTGTTTATGGTAAAATTAAAACCCAAATAATTAACATTCGTTACTTGTTCTAGAGGTTTGCCTTCCATTATGATTTTTGATCTTATACGTTAATTTCCCCAAAATGCCATAATTTTTGTTTTTGTTTATATATTTTAAAATTATATTCTTAGCATAACTGATTTAATTTATGTGTACTGGAAATTATTTTCACTTTCTTGAATAATAACCACATCATCAGCATACATTAAAACTTTTAATATTTTAAAATGATCCATTCGTATACCTATATTAACATTTCTTTTCCAATTTTGGATGATGTAATTAATATATAAATTAAAGAGAGTAAGTGATTTCTTACACCTCTATTTATTAAAATAACTTCGGTCTTTGATGCGCCTATATTTATTATAATTTGAGACTTTACATACAAACTTTTTATCTCATGAATTAATTTTGCGGGGTAGCCATGTATTTCCATAAGTTTCCATAACTTATCTCCATCACCTTGCAAGACAAGGGTAGATGGGACTCCAAAGCTTTGGTTAGCAAACCGTCTAGGAGAAGGAAACTCCGAAATAAATCCCCGATGTGGTTGTGCGTCTGAGCTGGTAACTTCACCACGTAAAAATTTCCAAATTCATCTCTCTCACAGTGTTCAGCAAGACGTAATATAGTTTCCTTTGTTAATTAAATTGTGTAATTATACCTACGTTAAGAGAAAACTGATATGGCCGGTGCAAAGCTATTTTCTATTTCGGTCTTCTCGTATACCCACACCTTTAATGACAAATTGCTCTGATTTTTGGAGAATGCCTTACTTGTTTAAATGCTAAATACTGAGTTTCGTTGTGAAAAATAAAAAAAAATTGTGACCACTAGAGCGATTTGTAAATTTCATTTCATGTTAACCTCAACTACGTATAGTCAGATTTTTGCTGGTAAAAGAACAATGCCTTACTTTTTTTAATGCATTACTTTATACTGAGTTGAGTTTCGAATAAATCTCCTTGATGAAAAATTGTATACAGTTTACTTTTTTTCCCATGAGAACGATCTCTATAGGTTTATTCCATCTGGATTCGGTAAAAAAGATTTTTGTGTTTGTCTAATGGGCAAACAATTCGCATGGCACATTCTCATAATGCCCACGGTAATTGTTATCTAACCTGGGAGTGCTGGAGGCAGCATGTGGTGTAAATTGGGAACATTAAACCATGTGTACGTATCAATTCAATTATTGGGCGCCAAATGGTAACCGTATAAAGTATATTTTAAAATATGTTACGGCATTATATTGGATTTAGATGTTGATAAAAATGCTAATTATCCCTATAATGAGTTATATTTTGGATTTCTAAAGTCTAAAATATAGATTTAGGCACATAAAACATGTTTTAAATTTAAACAGCAAAATGGGTTTTAACATAATATTTACGTTTTTAAAAAACATGTAACATAATATTTAGCAGTAAAATTGATAATTATAATAATACAAATAATAGAAGTAAAATTAATTAAATTTATGTAATCATAAGCATCATTATCATGATTATCTTTATCATCGGCATGTAATATTAGGCTTTCTGATCTGTTTCTCCTCAAATAAATTATTCGTGATGGGCCTATATTACTTTTTCTTTTGGATTAAAGCGTAAAGAAGCTTTCGGTATCCTCGAGTTTGGCAATCGTTAGATGTGAAGGACCCATTTTTTCTGTATACGTAACTTTAAATGTAATTTATTCTATATTTAATTCATTTCTAATATCTAAGAGTATGCTTCTTTTTTCGTGTAGGAATTTATAACCTGATGCAAATCGGAGAAATATAATTTATAATGATTAGCATTGTCTTAGCTGAACTGATGTTAAGGTTCAGTTTTCAATTTCATATTATAGCAAAAACAATATATTTACTATAATGTTATAATAATGTTTGATTTCGTATATTATATTTTAATATGCTTTATATCGTTTAATCTCTTCGGTTTTATTAGTATGTCTTCAGATTTTATATATCCTAAACTATACCAATAAATCTATTTATTGACTACAGTTATATAATTTTTACATTATATCCGATACTCTTATAACATTCTGAAGGATTCTGGAATCTTTACAACGGTATGCTCGAATGATTTATATGTAAATGTAATTATAAAATGGTATCTTTACCTTGTCGTGGTGGAGTGGCTTGCGTGCTTAAATTATCCTGAGAGCTATGCCGGCGGTAGCATTGCTGCCGGTAGGGTTACCCATGCCGGACTGGTCGAAGGTGATAAGCCAGACGAAAAAAGTACCTTGGGCGAAAGAGTGACGATCTTTCACCGTAAAAATACAACCGTCAAGAAATGCGGACATGGGTTCAACTGGGGTAAAATTTTCCGGAGGTCAAATAGTCCCCCATTCGGATCTCCGGGCGGGGACTACTTCAGGGAACCCATGCCAAAGGCTCAAACACAGGGACATGTTCCTAGGAACATGGAATGTTAGGACTTTATACAATAGCGGGGCACTAGAGATATTAACGCGGGAATTAGATAAATCGCCCTTGGATATAGTCGCTTTACAGGAAGTTAGGTGGCCAGGAGAAGGTAGTCAGGAATCAGGAAGCTTTGCATTATACTACGGGGGTGCAGAAAGACCTGCATTTGGAACGGGTTTTTTAGTCAGAAGGAGGATCCTATCCGCTATCCGAGATATTAAGTTTGTTAGTGATAGGGTATCATACATAATTCTAAAGGGTAAACAACATGATTTTATAATTGTAAATGTACATGCCCCCACAGAAGATAAAGATGACAAGATCAAGGATGAGTTCTATGAAGAATTAGAATGCTTATTTGATAGCCTTTCACGATATCATATGAAAATTGTCTTAGGAGATTTTAATGCAAAAGTGGGGCGGGAAGATATATTCAAACCAACAATAGGCAAATTCAGTCTCCATGAAGATAGTAACGACAACGGGGTTAGATTAGTCACATTTGCCACATCAAAGAATCTCATTGTTAAGAGCACAACATTTCAGCATAAGGATATTCATAAATACACCTGGACGTCCCCAGATGGAGAAACTCGGAACCAGATAGATCATGTATTAGTGGATAAACGCTGGCACAGTAGCATCATCGATGTTAGATCAGTTAGAGGGACAGACTGCAATTCGGATCATCATCTGGTCAGAGTGAAAATCAGACAACGGCTATCGCTTATGAGAGGAACAAACGCTAAAGATGATTCTGTAAAATTTGAATTAAAAAACTTGAAAAATGATGAAATGCGGCAAGAATACCAAATCAAAATTGCTAATAGATTTGAAGTACTGGAATCTTCAGATGACAATGTGGCAAACGAAGAAGAAACTGATATAAATAAAGAATGGGAGGCTATAAGAGATACTATTAAATTGTCAGCATCAGAAAGCATTGGTTGTTTAAAAAAGAGGCAAAACAAGAAATGGTTTGATGAGGAATGTGCCGACATTGTAAAGAAAAGAAAGCTAGCAAAAATGAAATGGTTACACGAGCCAAATGAGGTAAATTTAGAGCAATTGGGTAGTATTAGACGGGAAACCACCAAGTTACTAAAGAGTAAAAAGAGGGAATATTTGAGAGAGAAGATTAATGATCTTGAAATGAATGCAAAAAATAGGAACATTAGAGAATTATATCAGGGAATTAGTATAGAGAAGAAAGGGTTTCAGGCTAGAACAAACATAATTCGGAATGAAAATGGGGATATGATTGCAGATTCCAGGAGTATATTAAATAGATGGAAAAGTTACTTTAATCAGCTATTAAATGTACATACAGAACAGGACATTGAGGAGGATAATTTACAGACAGCAGAAATGCTAGTCGCAGAGCCAAGTGCATTAGAGGTTGAAATGGCGATTGAAAAATTGAAGATGTATAAAGCATCAGGTTCAGATGAGATCCCAGCAGAACTGATAAAATCAGGGGGAGAAAAATTGATGGACAAGATACGCTGGTTGCTTAGTATGATTTGGGAAAAAGAAGCTCTTCCAGATGAATGGAAGGAATCAATTATCGTACCAATTTATAAGAAAGGAGATAAAACTGATTGCAACAACTACAGGGGCATCTCATTACTTTCAACTTCGTACAAAATTCTAACAAATATATTAGTAAGCAGACTTACTCCCTATATTGATGACATTCTAGGAGATCATCAATGTGCATTTAGAAGAAACAGGTCTACAACAGATCAGATTTTTAGTATAAGACAGATTTTAGAAAAGAAATGGGAATATAATGGTACTGTACATCAACTATATGTAGACTTCAAAAAAGCATATGATTCAATTAAGAGGGAGAAGTTATATAGTATCCTGCTGGAGTTCGGAATTCCTAAAAAGTTAGTTAGACTTATACGAATGTGTCTAAATGGCACAAAGAGTAGGGTGCGTGTAGGCAAACAGTTTTCGGACACTTTTGAAATCCAGAATGGGTTGAAGCAAGGAGATGCACTATCTCCTCTACTATTTAATTTTGTACTAGAGCATGCCATTAAATCTTTAGAGAATGAGGAAGGCTTACAACTCAATGGTATTAATAAGCTGTTAGTTTATGCTGATGATGTAGTATTGTTGGCCGATAGCGAGGAGATACTAAAGGACAACACGCACACACTATTGAGTAACACTAAGAAATTAGGACTGGAAGTAAATATCAATAAAACTAAATATATGGTCACACGTAGAAATTCATTATATAATGGAAATGGACAGCTAATGACAAATGAGGGAAATTTTGAGGAAGTGGCTGAATTCAAATACCTAGGAACAATAATCACAAATAGGAATGAGATGCACAAAGAAATTAAACATAGGCTCAATTCTGGAAATGCATGCTATTATGCATTGCAGAGACTCTTGATGTCCCAACTCCTTTCAAAAAACGTTAAACTGAAAATATATAAAACTATTATTCTACCAGTTATATTATATGGGTGCGAAACATGGACTCTTACTTTAAGGGAGGAAAGGAGATTACAAGTATTTGAGAATAAAGTACTTAGGAAAATTTTTGGACCAAAGAGAGATGAACAGACAGGTGAATGGAGAAGACTACATAACAATGAACTACATGGTCTTTATAGGAAGCCAGATATAATAAGAACAGTTAAGTCTCGTAGACTGCGATGGGCAGGACATGTTGCACGTATGGGGAATGAAAGACTTGCATGGAAGCTTCTTGTAGGAAAGCCAGAGGGAAAACGCCCAGTTGGTAGACCAAGAATGAGGTGGGAGAATAACATTAACTATGATTTGAGGGAAGTAGATTATACAGGGAATGATTGGAAAGCATTAGCTCAGGATAGGGATGTATGGAGAGCTTATGTCCGTGCGGCCATGAACCTACGGGTTCGATAGTGCCAGTGAGTAAGTAAGTAATTTATGGTCATATTTTGCTGTTTTATGGAATATATATTTAGTTTTGCACGAGGAGAGAATTTACTATATAATGTGTGCTCTAAGGTCCCGTGAAAATTATAACAATAATACATAAAACTGCTACCAAAAAGCTCCAAACTCGGGGTTCCTAAACTCGAATATATATACATAAATATAAGCACAAAGATTACATCGTAAACAAGTGTCCATTAATATGACCTAATGTAATATATCGCGTATCTAATGAGAATCAAAGAGATAAACAACAGATAAACCATTATAATTTCTACCAGAATATCCGTGGCTGGACCTTAATTTCACGGCCATGTTTCACTACTCTGAGTTCGCAAACTACTAGGCACAAATAATAATAATCCGTCAACATGTACAAGAAATAATCTTAGCTGAACATACTAAACATTAAACTATCGTACTGTACTAAATTATATTGAGGTTCAACTGGTGATTTAGAATACAAATAAAACTCCAGCATGTAAAACAAATGTAAGTATATTTTAAACAAAATGTAGAGATATGAATATGTAGTGATAATAAATGAGATATAAACAAAATAATAGCTGGTGTGCAGACATGACATGAAATTGAATTTAACACATAAAGCCTACTATAGCAGTCTTAGTAAGTCTTTGAACTTTACAATAATTAATGCGAATCATATCGTGACATTCAACTCTCCATACACTCTTAAATAACGCTTGGTTGTTCACAACATCGCCATTCAACATAAACGACGTAATGCTTGATGACAGAGGGACCCACAACTCGGCGACCCTAGCCGAAACGAAGACTTAAACCCTGAAGGAAGACTGGCGGTCGGCCTGACGCTAGTGATTGACCTCGAGACGGATGTAAGTGTCCCCTGGATTGATGTTAGTGTCGCGGGATTATATATTAGATTCGGCGCATCCATTGCGCCGACGCACGTAAAGTAAGGAATAGGTGGTGAAAAAGGGCGAGTCAGGAAGGGAGGGCATGATATACACATATAATATCATTGGAATAGAGCTATTGCTGGTGCAATACACAGATATATGTTCAGCACGGTTCAGTTTGTTAAATTGGAAGCACTCAGTGCCTGTAGCCAACTCATTTAAAACAATGATACGTAACAGTATGTTATCATTTATATGCATATTGTAAAATCTGACACCAATTTAAGTAATATAAAGCTATTTAGTTTCCCATTACTTCATTAAAGTGTTTAAATAAATTAACTAATGTATCTTGTATAATATATTACCAATTTCAGGGTTAATTAAATTGTACGATATAAACAGCGATGGATTGAACATGGCAGTTGTTATAATCTATTTTTATCTTCAAATCTTCACTAATAATGGCCAGACTTTACCGATTTTTTCCAAACATCTTTCTCGGTTCATTTTAATAACATACACTGGGTTTCCAACAATGCGACCATTAGAGTGGTTTTTAAAATTTTGTTCAGGTGAACTATTTCACCTAATGGTCCGATTTTACGGGTTAACGAACGCGATCTAACTTTTTTAAATCAATTGCTAAATATCATATTTGGTTTCGATGAAAAAAAACTCCAGATGCTTGAGCGTTAGTAGACATATAAATAAATATATCTGAACTCTGTACGTTTAGCGCTCTAACCATCTGAGCCACTCAAGAAATCATGACTCAGACATATATTTTTCTTTTTATGTCATATTTGCCTTCATTACCAAATGTCAAAAAATATAGTTATAACATCTAAAATATACAAGCGTTACTGCTATAAAGTAAATATTCTCTTTAAATATTCTTACTTGTTATAGTGGCTCCCAGATAGCAGTTGGAACGATATTCCTCTACCTCACGTGTAAATTGAGAATAATATATATATATATATATATATATATATAAGAAAAATAAATATTTGTGTTAGGATTCCTGAGTTGCTCAGGTGGTTATAGTGCTAAACGTACAGAGTTTAGAGGCTTGGGTTCAAATCTCGACTCAGGCATTTATTTTTCTTTTCATGTCATACTTGCCTTCATTACCAAATTTAAAATTATATATATATATATATATATATATATATATATATATATATTATAGAATCCTTAAGAAGGCACAGAGAATATTATCCCTCCCCCTCTTTTGAATGAGAGTTGTATGTAAGGAAAGAAAAATCAATGTTTGCACTAGGGGCCTGAGTGGAATAATAGTAGCTAACTCATTATAAAGTTAGGAGTGTGGGGTTCAAATCCCAGTTTGGGCTTTTATTACACTGGGTAACAATGTTCCTCTGCATATTGTAAGTGTTTCTGACACAGTTTATTGCACTGATTTCAAATATGTGATTATTGTTTCCAAATGTTGACGGTTCGATAGTAATCACGATTTTTGTTTTCATTGCTTTTTAAATTATAAGTATATGATTGGTTAATATTATTTTTGTCCAAATGTTAACGGTTCTATCACATCCATGTATCCATGTTTCTTTTGTTTATGGAACAGTCGAACAACTGGCCGACACTACATCAAACAATTGTTGCCTTCAAGAAACGAACTTGTTCCAGGAGAAAATAATGTTCTAAATGAACTTCTTATTGACAGGAAGAAGATCTTACTACCATCTCTCCACATTAAATTGGGAATAGAAAACAGAATGTTTAAGCTTTTGTTAAATCATCAGATGCTTTGCAGCACATTCGCTCTATATTCCCACGTTTGTCTGATGGAAAAATATTTGCTGGAATTTTTACAGGACCTCAAATAAGACACATGCTAGGGCCCGCAGGATTAGAACAAAAGATGGCACCAGTTGAAAAAAGGGGAATGACAAACATTTCGCAATGTTGTGTATGGCTTCCTTGCAAACAAGAAGAGCCCCACCTACCGAGAGTTGATTGAGAACTTGCAGAGTACATATTGTACATTAGGTTGCAGAATGTCAACTAAATTACATTACCTGCACTCACATTTGGATTTCTTTAGACCAAATTTAGACGATGTGAGTGAAGAACCTGGAGAACGATTCTATCAGGATCTTAAAAACATGGAAACAAGATATCAGGACAGGTGGGGTATAAACATGATGGAGGACTACGTTTGGAGTTTGATGAGGGACAATCCACAGCAACACAAAAGACAAGGGTGGTTACAACTTCATTTTAATAAATTTGATGGCCAAGCCAGTGATGCGGAAATAAAATCCCATTTCAAATCATCAGATACAATACCAATATAAGCTGGCATGTATCCCATCTATATTTGTGGATACATTTTAGTATTAACTTTCCATATAACTATTGATGTGAAATTGACATTTTTTTAACTCGGGGTGCCTGAATTATATAAGAACCATGACAAAACTGAGAGGAACAAACAGTTGCCCAAAATTTGTTACCCAGTGTTATTTTCATGTCACACACACACTCACACACACACACACACACACACACACACACACACACACACATACACACACACACTCACTTATATATATATATATATATATATATATATATATATATATAATATATATATATATAGTATAATTTAGCTGTCATTGTATTAGGTTACAGGCGTACACCAAATAAATATTTTCCATAGTGAAACATTTTGGAATTTACTTGAACTCATATCTCAAATGGGAGTTAATGACCAGTCACGATTCAATAAATTTTGTTTACAACCAATGCCAGTCGTGTTTCATCTCACTCTTTACCGAATTTTCTTTACCATCTCCTACTTTTTTGATATAGGAAACTCCTATTTTTTTAATATTCTAAACAGGTCAGAGCATTATTTTGTTCAACAAAGCCGCCGGGTTTGAATGTACAAAATGGCAGACACAAGATTTGACTGCGCTTCAAGTCAAGATATGTACGAAATAATCCAGTTATCTAAGTCTCAAAACACTTAGAGTAATAGGAAATATATTTGTAGCCAGTTTGTGTGTTCAATAATCGCGTTTTTAAATAATGATTTTACTGAGTTGTTTACTAAAAAATAAATTAAGGGAACCGAATGGTGAAAATGTTGAAAATGGCAAAAAAGTTATGTTTTTGTTCTTTTGCTTTTTAATAACTCTCATTCTTTAGGATTATTTTTTTGTAAACACTTTTATTGTAGGAGCAAAATTGAGTCAGTGACGTAAGAGTTTAAATACCCTTACACGTGTGGTCAGCATTACTTCTTAAAATTTATAATGTGTTTCTCTCTGTTTCTAATTTTTTTCACATTTCCAAAAACTTAAAATGCTCCTTACTATGCAATGTTTCTGCTATCAAAGTGCAATTTTGTGGTTAGATTCACCAATATATACTATTTCAAATTTCATATGCAGATACTAGTCTAAACAAGTGTGTTCTTTTAAATTGAGATGGAAATGCATAAGAGGGATTTTTTTTTCGAAGAATTAAAAATAAGTAGTAACTTCCCGTTACTATTTTTTTAAACGCAAATGTGTTTAGTGGAATCATAAAGACTCCGAATCTCAAATTTCATGAGAGAATATTTAAAATTACAACGTAGGAGCATTAAAAAAAACATTATAAAAATAGATTTAAAATCATAATTCTAAACTCTTCTACTTATAAGCACCACACTTCACAGAAACACCTATATATGCATATAATGTATGTGATATAATGACCAAAACAATCAGATGAATTCTAAAACAAAATAAAAATAAATTCACCTATCGGTCCCCTTAATAACCTATAATGTTGGTTATAATATACAGTTTGATGTGTTTAATTTTTTCTCTAATAAGGTGCATTCTCACAATATTGCGATCCTATTTGATGTTGCCCTCGCCAGATGGTTACAAATAATATTATATGCTCAATTTGCACTGGATAAACAAATGAAACATTACCATACAATTCTGATTTGTTTTCAAACATTGACGTTTATATTAAATATATAATATTTTAGATAACTATATTTAAATAATGATTTTTGAGCTAAATTATATTCGTTAAATATCCTAACAAATGACAATCTTAATTTCCAAATCCTCTAGGTAAATGCATTCATTACTTCGTGAGTACTGAATTTATCGATGATTTGGAAATCACTCTTGGCATTACTTTTGATAATATTCTGAGCTCTTCCCCAACTGAAATACATCCTACCCTTACAGCTAAAACAGACACTCATCATGCCGCATTGTGACATATGTGATACATTACTGATAACTTGAACGTTCAACTTTGAAGTAAGCTCTCTCCAAACGTGCTCATGACGCTTACGTTTACACATTTTTTAGTAGATGTACGATCATCTTTCATTATCTATTGAATCACACTCTTGGCTCAGGCTGATTGTCAAGAACTATGCATTCCCTTACTGTACGTCTCCTAAAACCTAAGATATGTCAGCTCCCTTTCAGCTTTCATATTCTATTCATAATGTCAACACTAGATTGATACAACATTTCATTGTCATTTTTACTTCACAATCTCACTGTCTCGTTATTAGAATTTATTACCTTTGATAAAGTGTCAAGACCAAAATTATAGAACATATTAAGTGAAAAAGGAATTCCACTACACGTGATAGCAGTAATTAAGAAAATGTATGAGAAAACAAAAATAAAAATAAATCATAGGGAACCAATACATATAACAAGAGGAGTTTGACAAGGTTGTCCACTATCAACCACCCTTTTAACATTTATTTCGACGACATGATAAGATCATGCAAGCAAATGACGACTGGAGGAATTAATTTAGGAAATATAGTAATAAAAAGAGTAGCCTTTGCAGAAGACCAGGTTTTAATAGTAAAATCAGAGGACGAACTACAAAGAATGCTATATAAACTAAATGAATTATCAAAAAAATACAACATCGAAATATCCTCACAAAAATAAAAAACCATGGCCTTCAAGCGCGCTCATTCAGTTCGGACAAAGATAATATCAGAAAATAAACCAATAGAACAAGTAGTAAGATATAACTTCCTAGGTTGCGAAATATCATACACAGCGGAAACAGATATAAATAACAAACTAAATAAGTTTAATTATATAACAGGACCACTAAAAAGAACTTTGAAAAATAAAGCCAGGAAAGACACTGTAATGAAATTATACAAGACAATGGCAGTGCCTATTATTACTTATGGATCCGAAACATGGAGAGCGAAAACACAACAATCTGCCAGAATTCAAGCTGCTGAAATGAGATTCCTCAGACCAATAGCAGGATATCAAAGATCAGACAGAAAACACAACACAGAAATAAGACATCAACTAATAGTATAGGAATTAAACACAACAATAGAGAAATACAGAACAAACAAAGAAAGAACACTTGACAAGAATAACTGAGAATAGAATACCAAAAGCAGCATACAACTATTCACCACGAGGTAGATGAAGTTTGAGAAGACATAGGAAAAGATGGAAAGAGCAGCAATTTGGAGCCGGAACAGGCCAGAAATAAGCCTAAACCGTGAAGAAGAAGAAGATTACGTGCTGAAATAGAGAGCTGCTGTTCAATAGTCTCCTTCAAGTAAAAATTTGACAATATGTCTAAAATTTATATATTAGTTTGTTTTTTTTTCGAATTTCATGATTGATTTGGTAAAAAAGAAAACATTTGTTTATGTAACTTATTTATAACTGATGCGTTACTTGAACATACCGTTTCACATTTTCAGAATATTTTTATGTAAATAATATTTAGTATTAATTTATTAACAGAAGAAAAAATTTAGAGGTGATATGGACACATCATACGAAAGTAAGAGGATAGAATACCGAAGGAGGTCCTTAAAACGGAGGCTGGAGAGAGTTAGGGAAGAAACAGACTTCGAGAACATTGGATAGATGGAGTAAGAAGAAAATGGAAGCAAGGGGTCATAAGGAAGAAGATGCATTAGGCAGAGAATGTGTAAGGAAAACAAATGTAGTGTAAAATAATCCTACTGAAAACATAAATAAGTTATTATTAAGTTATTACAGTTAAGTTAAAACAAAATGGTTTGATCATGTAAAAGAATGACAAAGTACAAATTATCAAGAGCACTACATGGTAGACGAAGAAGATAACCGGCAATAATGGCGAGAATTGATGGTGGTTTGAGCAGCATACAGGAATAAAACTGGGAGATTGGCATTATAGAGAAATGTGGAAGAAAATGACAGTAGATTAGTTGGGTTTAGGAAGATGTGAAACTTTATAAAAATCATTCGTATCTGTTTACAATATGTATATCCATCCATTAATAGTAATTCTGCCCGAGGGCAGGTCTTTCACTACAATCATAGCATTTTCATGCTACGCTTTGCAGCTTTGCTAGGGAATTGTTGGTGTGGTAGCTTCCCGTTGCTTTCCACACCGGTGAATGATGATGGTGTTGATGATGATGATGATGATGGCCATATGATTTCGGGAACCGTTTGGGCCTTAACGTTTTCCTGATATTTGTCTTACAGGTGAGGAAAAACCTCGATAAAAATCTCACCCAGAAAAACTGCCTCGACCGGGGATCGAACCCGGGCCCGCTGCGTGACAAGGCAGCACGCTACCTCGAGACCATAGCGGTAGACCAATATGTACATAGAGCTGGCAAAAATGAAAATAGCTGCTGTATTCAAAACGAAGGTTCGTTTGACTGTTATTCTAATACTTGTAGAAGGCAATGTAACACGATGTTGGATCTCGGTCTGAAGTGTCCTGTTGTCTACAGTATTACTGTAAGAGTAACTTACTAGATGTATTACATAGCTTAGTAGTAATTTTGTCTTCTGGTATTTATCAATAAAACTAAATATATGGCCACACAAAGAAATACATTAAGTTATATAATGGAAATAGACAGCTAATGACAAGTGAAGAGGATTTTGAAGAAGTGGCTGAATTGAAATACCTAGGAGCAATAATCACAAATAGGAATGAGATGCACAAAGAAATTAAACATAGGTTCAATTCTGAAAATGCGTGCTATTGTGCATTACCGAGACTCATGAAGTCCCAACTCCTTTAAAAAAAAATTAAACTGAAAATACATTAAACTATTATTCTACCAGTTATATTACATGGATGCGAAACATGAACTCTTACTTTAAGGGAGGAAAGGAGATTATCAATATTTGAAAATAAAGTTTTTGGGAATTTTTTTGGACCAAAGAGAGATGAAAAAACAGGTGAATGGAGAAGACAAACTTGACAGTGAACTACATGGTCCTTATAGGAAGCCAGATATAATAAGAAAAGATACGTCTCGTAGACTGTGATGGGCAGGACATGTGGTACGAATAGGAAATAAAAGGCGTACATGGAAGCTTCTTGTAGGTAAACCAGAGGCAAAATGCTCAGGTTGAGAGACCAATAATGAGGTGGGAGAATAACATTAACTATGATTTGACGGAATTAGATTATACAGGGAATTAATGGAAAATGTTAACTCAGGATAAGGATTTATGTCCATGCGGCCATGGACCTACGGTACGATTGTGCCAGTTAGTTAGGTATTCATGAGCTTGCCCGTTCGATCTCGACCTAGAGCTTTTTATTTTTTTATGAGTGAGAATATAATTCCTGCTGTCTCATGACTGTTTGAGTAGTTATCAAGAAGTTAATGTATTTATTATACCATGATATTGTCATTATGTATGAATCATGGCTGTAAATAGAAATAAGGAAGGAAAGAAAGAAAGATTTTATTCTTACCAAAAATATATTTCCATGCATAAACGAAGTAACCGGATTGTTGTCCGGTTTAGAAAATTCAAACAATTAAAAATATAACTAAAAGTCATGATTCAATATTTAGACAATCATCCTCCCAACTAGAATACATGTTCTAGTTTAATGAGAATGGAAAAGTATTTTCCATTTAAGTCCGTTCTCAACAATGAAATCCCAGTCATCTAACACAATAGTTCTGAGTATTCTTCGGAAGAGAAGTAAAGTTGTGGCGAATTCCGTGCTATATATTTATATGGTGAGATCAACTCATTACAGATATTTGGGCACAGAGCCTCTTATCTTTGAAGTTAGTCATAAAATAACTCGTCATAATTAAAACTGACCACATGGGCATTCATTTTAAAAACAATTATTCGTATCGATACAGGTAAAATTCATGGTGATTTTCCGTTGAGGTATTAGTTCACAGTAATATAATGTACGGTTAAAAACTATAATATAGTTACCTTGTAGGTCCGACTCCTCAACTTAACTTCTTTTAAAACTCTGTAGGCCTTTCGGGACTAGTCCCATCATCAGCAGAATGCATTAGGTCCGTTCTTGTTGACCCTTTTTGAAGCACTGACTTGGTTGTGAGAATTTTGTACAGAGGATTGTGTGGATTAGGTGTGTATTCATTGAGAATCAGGTTGCTGTTGATTTCTCTTAGGATTGCGATTGCCTCCAGTATATTTATTCTCATTGGAATGTTTTCTCTATGTACTATTGTGAGGGTGTTATCGATGTCCAGCTTGAATGAAATGTTTTGCGTAACTTGATTTTCCTCCATTGTAAACGAAATCTCTGAAATGTTCCTTGAATCTAATGTTGAAGCTTCTGTTAGTTTTCCCAATGTAGAATTTATTGCAGTCTGTACATGTTAATTTGTAGATGCCTTTATTGTCGAATTCATCTATTTCTTCGATGTTTTCTTCGATGTTGTTGTATATTAAATTGTTTAGTTTGTTGTCAGTTCTGTAGGCTATATTAATATTCTTATCGAGCTTTTTTAGTGTGTTGGCCAATTTTAATGTTTCTTTACCAGTGTACGTGAGAGTTATCCATTTTTTGTTGTTGTCATTGGATTCTATTTCAAGTTTGGTTATGTTGGTAATATTGGTTTTTCTTTTTTGTTTATTTATAATGCTATTTATTATTTGTTTGTTGTAGCCGTTAATTTTTGCCATGTGTTTGATGTAATTTAATTCTTTATTATAATTGTCCTTATTTAGAGGGAGTTTTAACATCCTATTTATTAGGCTTTTGAATGTACTTATTTTATGTTGAAAAGGATGTCTCGATTTATTGTTTATGGCTAGTGTGTTGCTTGTCGGTTTTCGATAAATGCCAATTTCTATTTTGTTGTTGGTGAAGTTTTTTGTTAGTGTTAGGTCCAAATAGTTTATACTGTTGTTGATTTATGTTTCATCAGTAAAGATGATTTTGTTGTGCATGTTATTTAAATTATTTATGACAGCGAAAGTAGAAAAGACAAAGAAATCTCTCAAGATTTAAATAACATGCACAACAAAATTATCTTTACTGATGAAACAGAAATCAACAACAGTATAAACTATTTGGACCTAACACTAACAAAAAACTTCACCAACAACAAAATAGAAATTGGCATTTATCGAAAACCGACAAGCAACACACTAGCCATAAACAATAAATCGAGACATCCTTTTCAACATAAAATAAGTACGTTCAAAAGCCTAATAAATAGGATGTTAAAACTCCCTCTAAATAAGGACAATTATAATAAAGAATTAAAACACATCAAACACATGGCAAAAATTAACGGCTACAACAAACAAATAATAAATAGCATTATAAATAAACAAAAAAGAAAAACCAACATTACCAACATAACCAAACTTGAAATAGAATCCAATGACAACAACAAAAAAATGGATAACTCTCACGTACACTGGTAAAGAAACATTAAAATTGGCCAACACACTAAAAAAGCTCGATAAGAATATATATAGCCTACAGAACTGACAACAAACTAAACAATTTAATAAACAACAACATCGAAGAAATAGATGAATTCGACAATAAAGGCATCTACAAATTAACATGTACAGACTGCAATAAATTCTACATTGGGAAAACTAACAGAAGCTTCAACATTAGATTCAAGGAACATTTCAGAGATTTCGTTTACAATGGAGGAAAATCAAGTTACGCAAAACATTTCATTCAAGCTGGACATCGATAACACCCTCACAATAGTACATAGAGAAAACATTCCAATGAGAATAAATATACTGGAGGCAATCGCAATCCTAAGAGAAATCAACAGCAACCTGTTTCTCAATGAATACACACCTAATCCACACAATCCTCTGTACAAAATTCTCACAACCAAGTCAGTGCTTCAACAAGGGTCAACAAGAACGGACCTAATGCATTCTGCTGATGATGGGACTAGTCCCGAAAGGCCTACAGAGTTTTAAAAGAAGTTAAGTTGAGGAGACGGACCTACAAGGTAACTATATTATAGTTTTTAACCGTACATTATATTACTGTGAATTATTCGTATGTTTAAATATGTCCAATCAGCCAATTCGTTATAATTAAAATTAGTTCCTCAAGGAATGTTTAGACATTTAATTAAAATTCGTCTCAGAGACAGTTCATTATAATTAAAATTGATCAAGAAGTAAACCATCGTACAACCAAAATTGTCATAGGGATAATTCGTCTTATAAGTAAAATCGGATAATTAGAAATTATCGTCATATAATTAAAATTAGTCACATAGATAAGTCGTCATGCAATTAAAATTTGGAAGAGAAAATTTTATTTAATAATTGGCCAAAACTATTTTATCACGGATCGAAAATTAGTCACAGAGCCTATTCATTATAACTAAAACTGATCAAACATAAATCGTCGTGCAACTAAATTGATCAGAGATAATTAATTCATCATATAATTAAGGTTGATCGGAAGTAATTCGACATTTAATTAAACTCGGTCATATAGACAATCATATAATTAAAATGTCGGAGTTAATTTTTTACATTGAAATTGATCAGAGATAAATCGTCTTATAATTAAAATTAAACACAGAAACAATTAAAATTGGTCAGATGCGGCTCGGCGCAAGCGATTAGATGCTCGCCTCTCATCAGCGGGGTCTTGAGATCGAGTCTCGATCATTCAATGTGGGTTTCGTGGTGGACGAAACGGAACTTGAGCAGGTTTTTTTATCGCGGATTCTCTCGTTTTTCCCTGTCGCAAATTTCATTTCACCATTTATCCAAATTTGTCTCATTAATTTAATTTCATTCATCCACTCATGTACATCGGGTGTGGTGAGGCGTAACACTTGTCGTTCAGAGACCTCTATAAATATGATTCAATTCATCCCTCGATACGACCCTGAGGTATACACGAATTGAGAGTATTATGTTATTACAGCATTGGTCAGAGAGATAAATAGTTTTAATTGATCAAGTAGATGTGAAAATAAGAACAAGTCTCGAACTCACAAACTGCGTATTATTAATAAAGCGCGTTACCGCTGTTCCACATCATTCCTTCTTAAATAACGAATTTCACAATATACCTGAACTCTATGCATTAACAAACGCTTACGTTGTGTAAGAGTACCATGATAGGAAGCGGAACGTTTCAAGATTGCGGCAACTTTCAATTTTGCCAGCTCTACGTTGCATGTTAACTAGGAATTGTGAAATTTAATATATACATTGCAAGGATTAACAAAGATGATTTACGAATTTGTTTCGAAATCCCGATCTCAGCTAGGCTTCAGCCTCAAACTCTCAACTCACTCTAATAACCACATTTTGAATCGATGTAACGTAAGTCTTATTGCTCTCTCACATTCAATTGCAGTTAAATAAAGAATAACTGTGCGTTTACACGCGATTTAGAGCAGGTTCTACCGTATAGATGCGTCATAGATACATCAAACGTAACAAAAATACAAATATTCCGTTTCATAAACTTTAACATTCGCATTTTAGGAATATTCCAAAAAAGGTCTGCGTTTCGAAAATAATTCAATTATTTATAACTATATTACTATTTAGTTCCAGTATCTATAGATAACACTGGGCAACAAAAAATAAACTTTTTTTTTTGTCTCAGAAAGAAAAATATGTGATTCTGATAGTATGTTTTTCTCCTGAATTCAAATATGATATCGGTTTTTCTCCATCACGCAAGGTTTCCGAGAGACAGGCATTTATAATTTCAAACAATTCAATATTTTCTACATTCGTAACTACACAATATTCGAACATTCGGACTCACCTAGAAAGTTATTAAATGACGATTTTCTGCTATATTTCGCCTGTGGAACATCCCTCTTGATGGTCCAACAATAATCGGCCAGAATATTAGGATTCCATTTGCCTCGATATCTCTTTTCCATAGCTGAAACCATTTGAGTTAGCTCATTTGGTTTTATTTTACAATGGACAAATGGACGAAAAAATGTTTATTAAAAAATTATTATTTAAATCCATTAACTGAAATTGAAATAAAAAAACTGTGGGCGATGGAGAAATTCCGAATACATATTTGAAAACACGATAAAAAACTGCATTAACTACAACTATTGGTACTCATGAGACAAAAATCATGTTGACCAGTGTAACGAGCTCAGAGATTGAATGCAATAATCAGGTTTTCGCTATCGTATTTTATTCTCTTGACTATGTTTACGTGAACGACTGATGACAGTAAAATCCGTTGATTTTTTAATCTAAGGGAAAAACCCGCCTTGTGACGAAATGCGTAAACTAAGGGAATTCCTCACCCAGACAAATACCTATGATCCGAATTTGCTGGTTTGAAGAAATTATCTTTATTTCGTTAATTAAATTGTAAATGTCTAGTTACGTTGCGGAAAAATAAAATTAATGAACGTATAAATAAATATGGCAGCCGCCAGAGCGATTTAAAAATTACCTCTTTAAGGTAAATCTTAATTTCTAATAGTCTTTAAATAGTCTTTATTTATATATTTTTGGAGAAACACTTCTCGTTTTATTTCAATGATGTATAAAGAATCCCGTTGAGAAAAACCGGTTGTTGCGGCCACTAGAGTGATATTTAAATTTCCGTTCCAGGTGAACCCCAGTTCTAACATCCTAGTCCGATTTTTCTGGTTAAGAAACTATATATTATACTCTTTAATGTATTGCCATTCACGTATGTAATATATATATATATATATATATATATATATATATATATATACATAATTATAAACACACACATGTATATATATATATATATATATATATGGTATGATAAGAAAAATAAATGCCTGGACGGGATTCGAACCCGGATCTCTGAGTCTGTACCTCAGCGTGATATCCATTACACTACCAGGCGAATCCAATTCAAACACTTATTTATTTTTTTTTCTTATATATGTATTATACTCTCCATTATTACTACATGTAGCGAGAACACTGTCTTCACTGCCATCTAGTAGCTGACTACATCAAGTAAGCAAATTAAAGAGAATATTTATTTTACTTTATAGCAGTGACGCTTTATCGATGTTATAATTAAATGTTTAACATTGAGCAATGCAAGCTTAATATGGTATGATAAGAAAAATAAATGCCTGGACGGGATTCGAACCCGGATCTCTGAGTCTGTACCTCAGCGTGATATCCATTACACTACCAGGCGAATCCAATTCAAACACTTATTTTTCTTATATATGTATTATACTCTCCATTATTACTAGATGTCGCGAGAACACTGTCTTCACTGCCATCTAGTAGCTGACTATATCAAGTAAGCAAATTAAAGAGAATATTTATTTTACTTTATAGCAGTGACGCTTTATCGATGTTATAATTAAATGTTTTACATTGAACAATGCAAGCTTAATATGGTATGATAAGAAAAATAAATGCCTGGACGGGATTCGAACCCGGATCTCTGAGTCTGTACCTCAGCGTGATATCCATTACACTACCAGGCGAATCCAATTCAAACACTTATTTTTCTTATGTATGTATTATACTCTCCATTATTACTAGATGTCGCGAGAACACTGTCTTCACTGCCATCTAGTAGCTGACTATATCAAGTAAGCAAATTAAAGAGAATATTTATTTTACTTTATAGCAGTGACGTTTTTATCGATGTTATAATTAAATGTTTTACATTGAACAATGCAAGCTTAATATGGTATGATAAGAAAAATAAATGCCTGGACGGGATTCGAACCCGGATCTCTGAGTCTGTACCTCAGCGTGATATCCATTACACTACCAGGCGAATCCAATTCAAACACTTATTTTTCTTATATATGTATTATACTCTCCATTACTACTAGATGTCGCGAGAACACTGTCTTCACTGCCATATATATATATATATATATATATATATATATATATATACAGGTTTCAAATATGCTCGTTACATACGTCTAGGGCTTGTAGAGGGGACTGTGAAAATATCGTCATGAATAGAATTTTTTTTTTGGAAACATATTCTTTTCTTGCTGGGGGTACAAGTTCACAATAAGCGTTTAAACTTAACGCATTTTTCGGGAAATAAATCGATATTCATTTAATTATTTATCTCTCAATTATATTTGCCCACCCCAACATTCACTGGATTCAATATCCATTGTGAAAGAAAACAATTTAAAAACATCACTTTGTCACTGTAATAATAATTCTCCTAACGTAAAATAACAAAATTTCTCTACTATGCTTATCACTGGGAAGTTGATTATGAAGATAAATACATCATAAGCTTCAATTTATTGGGGTATGAAGCTAGAGTTGTTTTGCGGGTGTAAATTTAATTTTCAATGTATCTAGTTAGAGTTACATGCTTTAATTAACGGAACAATAAAAATAATTTACGTTACGCCTACCCTCGAGAGGAAAGCCCACCTGAGACCACTTGCTCATTTGCGCTGCGTAATAATGTAAACTCACCTAAAACAGTAGTCACCGTGAACTAATTTGCTTTCTACTAAGTTTTATTTGCAGATGTGCTTCATTTCCAGCATCTAGGGATAACTGTTAATTCTGAAATACGTATAGGTTTGTTCAGCGAAGTGTTCCACTACATGAGTCCATAACATACAAAATTTACACTATTTAATGGTGGAGTGAAGTAAGGAAAATATTTCACAATTTAGTGAATTGAAATTAATTTTATCTTTTGAGGTTGATTTCAGCAAAACATAAGAAAAAAACAGAAATCCTTAGTTGTGTATGTGTGTGCGCGCGGGCGCCGGCAATTTTCGTTTCTTTTGGGATCAAACTCTCGACATACAACAATAAATTAAGAACATTAATACCGTGTTCGTTAACCAGAAAAAATTGGACCATTATGAGTGGGAGTTTATGCGAAGCAAAACATTTAAAATTCTCTATCCCCGCATTTTTCTATTTTTTGTAACAAAACTCTGCATTTGTTACTGAAATAAAACGAGGAAGATATTCTCCAAAAATCAACGAAATCCGTCATTAGCATTGCGGAGGAGTTTATCTGAAAGTTAAAATTAGAAATCGATATAGCATCCACAATGTTTATTTTCTGTCAATGAAACGGTATATAAGTTACATAAGACTTAATTAATAAAAGGAATATATATTCCGTAAACCAGCAACATTAGGCCATAAAATCGACTATCGGAGACATCCGCTTAGATTACACAGTTACTGCGTGGCGAACGTCGTCATTTTAAATTAAAACATGTAATTAATGGGCCTATATATTACACTAGGTAACAAAATGTGTATACATTTTTATCATAGGTTTACTGTTCTACTATAGTTATATTAAAAAAGCCAGTTTATTTCATGTAGCATCAAAATTTCACGAGAAAAACGTTCCAAGTTTAAATAATGTGCACATTTTTACTAAAAGTACCATAGACTAATTAAGTTTTGTATTGGCATTAACAAACTTAAGTGTCTACAATGAACAATTAAGTAATAATATAATTATATATTACAATGACAATTACATGTACAGAATGTAACATGGAATTTGTCAACGAATTAAGTAATGTGTTGAAGTACTTTCACTTATGTTAAAATGTAAGGATGACTCCGTCCTCTTCAAATTTTGGGAACATCCTGAGTTTGTCTTACAGAAAGAGTTACCTGAATTTGTGCAATTACTTCTGAAGTCATACTATAATCTGACGAACTAATGAATTTATTTGACTGACACTATTGAACTAGTAGATTCTTGACCGAGCGAATGTAAGGTCATCCAACACCTGAGTTAATGTTTAACAATCATTTCCATCGTAATTTACCTACTTCAAAACATGGTTAATGATATTCTCCAACCTCATTATAGGCCTACGTACTGGTAGCTTTCCTTGGTTTTCTTACAAGAATTTTCCACGTCCATAATTCCAAATTGCGCCACATATCTTGTCAATGACAGTCAATGAGACTTAACTCTTTTCATTACAACTGATCTCCTTTAGAGACCATATTGCTTAATGTTATGTAGTTTTGTCCGTTTATGGGTTATTATTTTCTCATTGATCCAACATGTTTCCCATTGAACTTCAATGTTATAAGACTGATCAAGAATCAATTAATTCAGATGGGCGTTTTTTATTGTTACACAATATTAGTTATTATTTATTATCAGACTTTAATGAAAAGTAACGGTTTATGATTACCGGTACTCATGTAGAATTGTGATTAGTAACAGCACCCGTCCAAACTAACTGGGCTTCACTACATTGTTCATAATATTAACTTCAAATTAATTGGAACTGGGTGTGCAGATATTGAATCACGAACTAAGGAGAATAGTAGGAGTTAAGAATCACTGAATGATTCAATACGACAGAAAAACAGTAATTCCAAGAAAACACAATTACATAATATGAGAAAATCATAATTTGAAAGTGGTTTATGCTACAACTGTAGTACGGGTTGTGAATAAAAAATATAAAATAAAATTGAAATTGATTATTTATGAAAAGCGAAGACAAATCATGTTTGCAAGGAATTCTGAATAAATAAATTAGAAAACATTTGAAAGCAGAGGTGGATATTGACTGTTAACGACAAATGAAAATTTTGAATAATTGGTTCAATTCAAGTACCTATGAACAATAATTACAAACAAGAATGATGTTCATAAATAAATTAAACGAAGGATTCTACTTACTTACTCACTGGCACTATCGAAACCGTAGGTTCATGGCCGCGCGGACATAAGCTCTCCATACATCCCTATCCTGAGCTAATGCTTTCCAATCATTCCCTGTATAATCTACTTCCCTCAAATCATAGATAATGTTATTCTCCCACCTCATTCTTGGTCTACCAACTGGGCGTTTTCCTTCTGGCTTTCCTACAACAAGCTTCCATTCAAGTCTTTCATAACCCATACGTGCAACATGTCCTGACCATCGCAGTCTACGAGACTTAACTGTTCTTATTATATCTGGCTTCCTATAAAGACCATGTAGTTCATTATTATGTAGTCTTCTCCATTCACCTGTCTGTTCATCTCTCTTTGGTCCAAAAATTTTCCTAAATACTTTATTCTCAAATACTTGTAATCTCCTTTCCTCCCTTAAAGTAAGAGTCCATGTTTCGCATCCATATAATATAACTGGTACAATAATAGTTTTTGATATTTTCAGTTTAACGTTTTTTGAAAGGAGTTGGGACATCAAGAGTCTCTGCAATGCATAATAGCACGCATTTCCAGAATTGAGCCTATGTTTAATTTCTTTGTGCATCTCATTCCTATTTGTGATTACTGTTCCTAGGTATTTGAATTCAACCACTTCCTCAAAATTTCCCTCATTTGTCATTAGCTGTCCATTTCCATTATTTAATGGATTCTATGTGTGACCATATATTTAGTTTTATTGATATTTACTTCCAATCCTAATTTCTTAGTGTTACTCAACAGTGTGTGCGTATTGTCGCTTAGTATCTCCTCGCTATCGCCCAATAGTATATCATCAGCATAAACTAACAGCTTATTAATACCATAGAGTTGTAATCGTTCCTCATTCTCTAAAGATTTAATGGCATGCTCTAGTACAAAATTAAATAGTAGAGGAGATAGTGGATCTCCTTGCTTCAACCCATTCTGGATTTCAAAAGTGTCCGAAAACTGGTTGCCTACACGCACCCTACTCTTTGTGCCATTTGGAGACATTCGTATAAGTCTAACTAACTTTTTAGGAATTCCGAACTCCAGCAGGATACTATATAACTTCTCCCTCTAAATTGAATCATATGCTTTTTTGAAGTCTACATATAGTTGATGTACAGTACCATTATATTCCCATTTCTTTTCTAAAATCTGTCTTATACTAAAATTCTGATCTTTTGTAGACCTGTTTCTTCTAAATGCACATTGATGATCTCCTAGAATGTCATCAATATAGGGAGTAAGTCTATTTACTAAATATATTTGTTAGAATTTTGTGCGAAGTTGAAAGTAATGAGATGCCCCTGTAGTTGTTGAAGTCAGTTTTATCTCCTTTCTTATAAATTGGTACGATAATTGATTCCTTCTATTCATGATGATGTGATGTGATGAGATGCGATGTGATATGATATAATAATATAATATAATATAAACCAGCGTAACCGTAGAATATACAAAAATACCTAAATCATCAATAGTTGCCCAAGTAAAAGAAGAAGGAACCATTAAATGGCAGAACGAATGGGACAACGCAGATAAAGGAGCCACATGTAAGAAGTTCATCCCATCAGTCAGAGATAGATTAAAACTTAAATGTGAAATAACTCCAGAATTTTCTGAAATGGTAACTGGTCATGGAAAAAATAAATCACATCTTTATCGTACTGGAATATTAAACAACGCAACCTGTCCATGTAGAAAAGCAATTCAAAATGTAGAACATCTCCTTTATAATTGTGAATTGCAGCAGCATTCTAGAAATAAGTTGAAAGAAGAAATCAGCAAAGAAGGAGGAACATGGCCTGTGACGGAGAAAGACCTAATACACAAATATTTAAGACATTTAAAAAAATATATAAAAACAATAGTGTACGAAAATGAGTGATTAACAAGTGACGAAGATAAAAAAAAACATGTAAACAAAAACCAAATATGTGATGTTATGTAATGTTATGTTATCTGATTTTATGTTTGTTATGTTATGCATGTAATATTACTACGGTAATGGGGCATGCTGAAAAAAAAATGAAAAAAAAAATATAATATAATATAATATAATATAATATAATATAATATAATATAATATAATATAATATAATATAATATAATATAATATAATAAATATAAAATATAATTAATATAGATATAATATAATATAATATAATATAATATAATATATATAATATAATATAATATAATATAATATAATATAATATAATATAATATAATATAATATAATATAATATAATATAATATTAATATATATAATTATATATAATATATATATATATACAGGGTGGACCGCTCGAATGGACCTAATTTCAATTGCTTGTTACTGGCAAACGGTTGAAGATAGAAACTTAAAACAACGTTCATAGTACAGAAAAACTCACCAAGTTTCGAATCCTGTCGGTAGATGGCACAAAGATACGTTTCTCGTTCTTAGATTTAATTGTTTGTGAAAATGGCGACTCCGCAGATGAAAGCGCAAGCTGGACCTAATTTCAATTGCTTGTTACTGGCAAACGGTTGAAGATAGAAACTTAAAACAACGTTCATAGTACAAAAAACTCACCAAGTTTCGAATCCTGTCGGTAGATGGCACAAAGATACGTTTCTCGTTCTTAGATTTAATTGTTTGTGAAAATGGCGACTCCGCAGATGAAAGCGCAAGCTGTTTTGTGGTATGCGGAGTTTAAATCAATCATTAGAGTTCAAAGGGAGTTCCGGCGTGTGTTTAACCGTGATGCTCCAACTGCTAGAAGCATAAAGAAGTGGCGTGATACATTATTAGCTACAGGATCTGTGTTGAAGAAGCATGGTGGTGGTCGCAGAGCATCCGATGAAATGGTAGCAAATGTTCAAGCCGCATTTGAGCGAAGCCCCCGGAAGTCATTAAGAAGAGCTTCGCGGGAACTTCAAATACCAAAATCGACATTACAACGGATTGTCCACAAACGCCTCAAACTGCACGCATATAAAGTGCAGTTAGTGCAACGTCTGGAGCCGAATGACATGCCGAAACGAGTGGAATTCGCCAATACGATGCTGGACCGTCTCGGCGCTGATCCTGACTTCATGACCAAGATTTTCTTCTCGGACGAAGCCACTTTCCATTTGTCAGGCAAGGTAAACCGGCATAATGTGCGGATCTGGGGATCGGAGAATCCTCACGCTATTCAAGAGCATGTTCGTGATAGTCCGAAGATGAATGTTTGGTGCAGTTTGTCACATAATAAGGTCATTGGACCGTTTTTCTTCGCCGAGAAAACTGTTCGTGGTACCACATATCTTGACATGCTGGAGCAGTTCTTCTTTCCACAAATTGAACAACTGCAGCCTAACATCGTTTTCCAGCAAGATGGTGCTCCTCCCCACTGGTCCAATGAAGTTCGTACGACTTTGGACAACATTTTCCCTGGCCGTTGGATTGGTAGGGGAGGACCAATCGCGTGGCCCCCGAGATCTCCCGATTTAACACCACTGGATTTCTTTCTCTGGGGCTATGTCAAAGATAAAGTTTACACCACCCCAGTCAAAGACCTTCGTGATCTTCGTGAGCGCATCATAGAGGCTATTGAGAACATTCCAGAAGACATACTCCAACGTACTTGGCAAGAAATTGTTCATCGCTTTGATATCGTCACAGTGACTGCTGGGGCTCATATAGAGATGTGGTGATCTGGATATCAAAACTTGGTGAGTTTTTCTGTAATATGAACGTTGTTTTAAGTTTCTATCTTCAACCGTTTGCCAGTAACAAGCAATTGAAATTAGGTCCATTCGAGCGGTCCACCCTGTATAATATAATATAATAAATATAATATAATATAATATAATATAATATAATATAATATAATATAATATAATATAATATAATATAATATAATATAATATAATATAATATAAATATAATATAATATAATATAATATAATATAATATAATATAATATATATAATATAATATAATATATAATATAATATAATATAATATAATATAATATAATTTAATATAATATAATATAATATAATATAATATAATATAAATAATATAATATAATATTAATATAATATAGTATAATATAGTATTCCCTCCATGGTATCTTTACCTTGTCGTGGTGGAGTGGCTTGTGTGCTTAAATGATCCTGAGAGCTATGCCGGCGGTAGCATTGCTGCCGATAGGGTTACCCATGCCGGACTGGTCGAAGGTGATAAGCCAGACGAAATAAGTACCTTGGTCGAAAGAGTGACGATCTTTCACCGTAAAAATACAACCGTCAAGAAATGCGGACATGGGTTCTACTGGGGTAAAATTTTCCGGAGGTCAAATAGTCCCCCATTCGGTTCTCCGGGCGGGGACTACTTCAGGGAACCCATGCCAAAGGCTTAAACACAGGGACATGTTCCTAGGAACATGGAATGTTAGGACTTTATACAATAGCGGGGCACTAGAGATATTAACGCGGGAATTGGATAAATCGCCCTTGGATATAGTCGCTTTACAGGAAGTTAGGTGGCCAGGAGAAGGTAGTCAGGAATCAGAAAGCTTTGCATTATACTATGGGGGTGCAGAAAGACCTGCATTTGGAACGGGTTTTTTAGTCAGAAGGAGGATCCTATCCGCTATCCGAGATATTAAGTTTGTTAGTGATAGGATATCATACATAATTCTAAAGGGTAAACGACATGATTTTATAATTGTAAATGTACATGCCCCCACAGAAGATAAAGATGACAAGATCAAGGATGAGTTCTATGAAGAATTAGAATGCTTATTTGATAGCCTTTCACGATATCATATGAAAATTGTCTTAGGAGATTTTAATGCAAAAGTGGGGCGGGAAGATATATTCAAACCAACAATAGGCAAATTCAGTCTTCATGAAGATAGTAACGACAACGGGGTTAGATTAGTCACATTTGCCACATCAAAGAATCTCATTGTTAAGAGCACAACATTTCAGCATAAGGATATTCATAAATACACCTGGACGTCCCCAGATGGAGAAACTCGGAACCAGATAGATCATGTATTAGTGGATAAACGCTGGCACAGTAGCATCATTGATGTTAGATCAGTTAGAGGGACAGACTGCAATTCAGATCATCATCTGGTCAGGGTGAAAATCAGACAACGGCTATCGCTTATGAGAGGAACAAACGCTAAAGATGATTCTGTAAAATATGAATTAAAAAACTTGAAAAATGATGAAATGCGGCAAGAATACCAAATCAAAATTGCTAATAGATTTGAAGTACTGGAATCTTCAGATGACAATGTGGCAAACGAAGAAGAAACTGATATAAATAAAGAATGGGAGGCTATAAGAGATACTATTAAATTGTCAGCATCAGAAAGCATTGGTTGTTTAAAAAAGAGGCAAAACAAGAAATGGTTTGATGAGGAATGTGCCGACATTGTAAAGAAAAGAAAGCTAGCAAAAATGAAATGGTTACACGAGCCAAATGAGGTAAATGTAGAGCAATTGGGTAGTGTTAGACGGGAAACCACCAAGTTACTAAAGAGTAAAAAGAGGGAATATTTGAGAGAGAAGATTAATGATCTTGAAATGAATGCAAAAAATAGGAACATTAGAGAATTATATCAGGGAATTAGTATAGAGAAGAAAGGGTTTCAGGCTAGAACAAACATAATTCGGAATGAAAATGGGGATATGATTGCAGATTCCAAGAGTATATTAAATAGATGGAAAAGTTATTTTAATCAGCTATTAAATGTACATACAGAACAGGACATTGAGGAGGATAAGTTACAGACAGCAGAAATGCTAGTCGCAGAGCCAAGTGCATTAGAGGTTGAAATGGCGATTGAAAAATTGAAGATGTATAAAGCATCAGGTTCAGATGAGATCCCAGCAGAACTGATAAAATCAGGGGGAGAAAAATTGATGGACAAGATACGCTGGTTGCTTAGTATGATTTGGGAAAAAGAAGCTCTTCCAGATGAATGGAAGGAATCAATTATCGTACCAATTTATAAGAAAGGAGATAAAACTGATTGCAACAACTACAGGGGCATCTCATTACTTTCAACTTCGTACAAAATTCTATATATATATATATATATATATTAGTAAGCAGACTTACTCCCTATATTGATGACATTCTAGGAGATCATCAATGTGGATTTAGAAGAAACAGGTCTACAACAGATAAGATTTTTAGTATAAGACAGCTTTTAGAAAAGAAATGGGAATATAATGGTACTGTACATCAACAATATGTAGACTTCAAAAAAGCATATGATTCAATTAAGAGGGAGAAGTTATATAGTATCCTGCTGGGAGTTCGGAATTCCTAAAAAGTTAGTTAGACTTATACGAATGTGTCTAAATGGCTCAACGAGTAGGGTGCGTGTAGGCAAACAGTTTTCAGACACTTTTGAAATCCAGAATGGGTTGAAGCAAGGAGATGCACTATCTCCTCTACTATTTAATTTTGTACTAGAGCATGCCATTAAATCTTTAGAGAATGAGGAAGGCTTACAACTGAATGGTATTAATAAGCTGTTAGTTTATGCTGATGATGTAGTACTACTGGCCGATAGCGAGGAGATACTAAAGGCCAACACGCACACACTATTGAGTAACACTAAGAAATTAGGACTGGAAGTAAATATCAGTAAAACTAAATATATGGTCACACGTAGAAATACATTATATAATGGAAATGGACAGCTAATGACAAATGAGGGAAATTTTGAGGAATTGGCTGAATTCAAATACCTAGGAACAATAATCACAAATAGGAATGAGATGCACAAAGAAATTAAACATAGGCTCAATTCTGGAAATGCATGCTATTATGCATTGCAGAGACTTTTGATGTCCCAACTCCTTTCAAAAAACGTTAAGCTGAAAATATATAAAACTATTATTCTACCAGTTATATTATATGGGTGCGAAACATGGACTCTTACTTTAAGGGAGGAAAGGAGATTACGAGTATTTGAGAATAAAGTTCTTAGGAAAATTTTTGGACCAAAGAGAGATGAACAGACAGGTGAATGGAGAAGACTACATAACAATGAACTACATGGTCTTTATAGGAAGACAGATATAATAAGAACAGTTAAGTCTCGTAGACTGCGATGGGCAGGGCATGTTGCGCGTATGGGGAATGAAAGACGTGCATGGAAACTTCTTGTAGGAAAGCCAGAGGGAAAACGCCCAGTTGGTAGACCAAGAATGAGGTGGGAGAACAACATTAACTCTGATTTGAGGGAAGTAGATTATACAGGGAATGATTGGAAAGCATTAGCTCAGGATAGGGATGTATGGAGAACTTATGTCCGTGCGGCCATGAACCTACGGGTTCGATAGTGCCAGTGAGTAAGTAAGTATAATATAGTATTAGTATTAGTAATAGAAATAGTATAATGTAATGTAATGTAATGTAATGTAATGTAATATAATATAATGTAAAGCGGTGCGAGGTGCGGTGGACTGTGAGGTTCGCTGTGCGGTGCGAGGTGTGGTGCATTGTGCGCTTCGCTGTGCGTGGTGCGCGGTCCGTTGCACGGTGCGGTGTGCACCGTACCTCGCACCACTCCGCGCACCGCACCGCACCGCGCACCGCACCTCGCACCGAACCGCGCATCGAACAGACGCACCTCACAGCGCACCGCACCGCGCGCCTTACCGCGCACCTTACCGCGCACCTTACCGCTCACCGCACCGCGCAACATCGCGACCAGCACCGCGCATCTTCGCGCACCGCACCGCGCATCATTACGCAGCGCATCGCGCAACGCACTGCGCTGTGAGGGTCGCGGAGCGGTGCGAGGTGTGGTGCGCGGTGCGATTCGAGGTGCGGTGCGCGTTGAGGTGCGCGGTGCGGTGCGTGGTGCGGTGCGAGGTGCGGTGCGGTGTGAGATGCAGTGCGGTGCTTGATGCGGTGCGCGGTGTTGTGCAGTGCGTCGTGTTGTCCGGTGTGTGGTGCGGTGCGTTTTCGATAATGTAATATAAAGTGATGTAATGTTATGTAAAGTAATGTAATGTATGTAATGTAACGTAAAGTAATGTGATGTAAGTAATGTAATGTAATGTAATATAATATATAATATAGTATCATATAGTAATAGTAATAGTGTAATATAATGTAATGTAATGTTATGTATTAATGTAATGTAATATAAAGTAATGCAATATAATATAAAATAATATTTAACATATTATAATATAGTAATAGTATTAGTAATAGAAATAGTATAATGCGATGTAATGCGGTGCGCTGTGCGGTGAGCGGTACGGTACGCTGTGAGGTTCGCTGTGCGGTGCGAGGTGCGGTGCGAGGTGCGGTGCGCGGTGCGGTGCGCGATACGGTGCGCGGTACGGTGCGAGATGCGGTGCGCGGTGAGGTGCGCGGTGCGGTGAGAAGTACGGTGCGGTGCGCGGTGTGGTTCGCGTTGTGGTGCGAGTTGCGGAGCGAGGTGCGGTGCGCGGTGCAGAGTGTTAGGTGCTGGGCGAGGGGCGGTGCGAGGTGCGAGGTGCGAGGTGCTGTGTGCGGTTCGGCCCGCGGTGAGGCGCGAGGTGCGGGTGCGGTGCGCGATGATGCGAGGTGCGGTGCGCGATGATGCGCGGTGCGGTGCGCGATGAGGCGCGGTGAGGTGCGCGATGATGCGCGGTGCGCTGCTCGATGATGCGCGGTGCGATGCGGTGGGCGGTCCGATGAGCGGTGCAGTATGAAGTATTGCCTGCCCTATGATTTAATTAAATGGCCGCGGTATATTGACCGTGCAAAAGTAGCATAATAATTAGTCTTTTAATTGAAGGCGATGCGCGGTGCGATGCGTGGTGCAGTGCGGTGCGAGGTGCTGTGCGTGGTATTGCGCAGTGTTATGCGGTGCGTGGTTGCTGTGCGAAATGCGGTGCGGGTGTTGTGCGGTGCGCGGTGCGCGGAGCGGCGCGTGGTTCGGTGCAGGGTGCGTTGCGAGGTGCGTTGCGCGGTGCATTGCAAAGTGCGTTGCGCGGTGAGGTGCGAGTTGCGGTGAGGTGTATGTTGCGGTGCGAGTTGCGGTGAGCGGTATGGTTCGCTGTGAAGTGCGCTGTGCGTCGCGACGTGAGGTGCCCAGTGAGGTGCGAGTTTCGGTGTTAGGTACGGTGCGCGATGCGGTGTGAGGTGCGGTGCGAGGTACGCGGTGCGGTGCGCGTTTTGGGTGCGCGGTGCGGTGCGCTGTGCGGCTTGAGGTGAGGTGTGCGGTGTGGTTTCGGTGCAGTGCGCGATGAGGTGCGCGGTGCGCTGCGCTGTGAGGTGCGCGATGCGGTGCGAGTTGTGTGCGAGGTGAGTGGCGCGGTGCGATGCAAAGTGCGGTGCGCGGTGCGGTGCACGTTGAGGAGCGCGGTGCGGTGCGTGGTTAGTTTCGCGGTGCGGTGTGAGGTGCGGTGTGCGGTGCGGGGTGCGGTGCTGGGTGCGGTGCTAGATGCGGTGCGCGGTTAGGTGGGCGGTGCGCGGTTCGGTGTTCGGTGCGCGGTGCTCGGTTCAGTTCGCGGTGAAGTGCCCGTTGCGGTGCGAGGTCCGATGCGCGGTGCGGTGCGAGGTGCGGGTCCGTGCGAGGTCCGGTGCGCGGTGTTGTGCGGTGCATGGTGCGATGCGAGGTGCGCTGCGCGATAATGTAATGTAAAGTAATATAATATAATATAATATAATATAATGTAATATAATGTAATATAATGTAATATAATGTAATATAATGTAATTATGTAATGTAATGTAATGTACATGTAATGTGTAATGTATATGTAATGTGAATGTAATATAATGTAATGTATGTATGTAATGTAATGTAATGTAATATATATAATGTATTATATTATAATATAATATAAATATAATATAATATAATATAATATAATATAAATAATATATTATAATATAATATAATATAAGTACGATAATGTAAGATAATATAATATAATGTAATATAATATAATATAATATAATATAATATAATATTAATATAATATTATTAATATAATATAATATAAGATAATATAATATAATATAATATAATATAATATAATATAATATAATATAATATAATATAATATAATATAATATAATATAATATAATATAATATAATATAATATAATATAATATAATATAATATAATATAATATAATATAATATAATATGATATATAGTAATAGTAATAGTAAGAGTGTAATGTAATGTAATGTAATGTAATGTAATGTAATGTAATGTAATGTAATGTAATGTAATGTAATATTGTAATGTAATATAATATAATACAACAGGGTAGATGCGCGTAATATGGGTAGACATGAAATTTGGGCTTTTTAAAATTTTGATATTTCCATGTTTGTTCACCCTTGATTTTAACGGGATTAGCAAGGCAATTAACAGTACTTCACCCCCCTGAAACTTGTTTTATTGTATCCCTCAAGGTTTCAAGGCAATGAAGAAAACATTATATTTTCCATGTTCACTAAAAGTTTCAGCTCAAAGTGAAACAGTTTTCTGAAGCTAGTGGTTAAGTCAAGTGTGTGTATTTTTAGTTAAACTACTGTAAATATATCAAAGTACGTTTAATTAATATTTCAGTATCGTATTTACTATAATTTTTGTGATACATATTTTTTTTAATTAAATGATACATGGTTTGTAATTTGGGCCTCATGAGAGTGTGTAATTTGTTTCTCGTCTATAGTTCGTAATTTGGATCTGAGATAGAGCATTAAATGTTTTTAGTTATATATATTGTTATTAATAATATTTATAACAATACCAAAAATAATAATAATAATAATAATTATTATTATTATTATTATTATTATTATTATTATTATTATTATTATCAAATTAAGTCTACTATAACAATGAACATAACTAAAATTATTTTATTTTATTCATTTTTATTATTACAATTACTTTACTACCAACTAAGTCAATGGCTGTATAGAACCCGTAGGTTCATGGCCGCTCGGACTAAGGTTATTTTACTAATATAATTATTGTTTTAGTACTTATTATTTCTAATATTTCTAACATTATTAAATGTAGTATTAGAAAACGTTTATATTGTTTAGTGCACGTTAATAATCCCTTATGATTATTTTAATTAACTAGTTAATTTTGTGTTCTGCAATTAGTTAGTTCAACTATGGCTCACTGTTATTGCTGTTTTTATTATTATTATTATTATTCCTAATTTATTATTATTAATTTTTTATTATTGTTCATATCATTTAACATATTTTGGACTTTCAATTTTTTAAATGTATTTCTTAGATGATCTGACCTTGTGAATCCAAGAAGTGATCTCAAAAATCACATATGTTCATTATTTGTCTACGTGTATTTATTTCTCGTGTTACCATAATTGTTTCATAAACACAAATGAGGACAGACTGTACTACAGATTTATAAATCCCGAAAAGAGAATATATTCTCTTACTTATATTTTTAAAATAAATCACTTAAAATGTAATACCAGTAATTCTATTTATATGTACAACCTGTAAGACATCGGCCCGAATTACACGATTCATCGGCCCAAATTACACGGAATCATTATTTATGTAAACATAATTTTTAAATGATGATCTTGAAGAAGATTTTCGGGCTGTAGGCCGTGGTCGTGAGGCTTGTAGTTCCCCGACGTTTCGCCAGAGACTGCGTCTGGCATCCTCAAGGGTTGTCTTGAGACTGGCAATTCTGTCCGCTGTCTGTCTTATTTATACGTTCACCGCGATGTGTTCGTAATTTGTATCTGCCTTCTGATTTGTCAGCGTTAGGGACTTCCATTGCTACAATGAGATTACTGTTTGATGGCCTAGTCGACTGTAGCAGCAATCTCATTGGATCAATGGAAGTCCCTAACGCTAACCAATCAGAAGGCAGATACAAATTACGAACACATCGCGGTGAACGTATAAATAAGACAGACAGCGGACAGAATTGTCCTCTGCATTCATTCTGTGATTCTGTCATTCTGTCAGCATTCATTCGATTCTTCTCGTCGTGGATGGTTGAAAAATCTCTTCAGCAAACGCCTAGAGGATTCTTCGCAGATCAATCTCTTCGTCTCCGGCGGTGTTTCCAGTCAGGTCGACCACTGCGGCTGCCAGATTCACTGAACTGCTCGCCTCTCACTCGTCCACTGAACATCGTAATTCTACAAAAGAGCACAAAATTAGCTTTTTCAAGCTAGATATACGGCTAGACGCACGGCTAGACTCCTAAATTTCCATCCCTTAACACGGTGCACGGCATCACCTATTCCTCGCTCCCGTCAATCCCCAGGCCTTACTCGATCCCGGAGTAAGGACAGGGAACCTCCTGCCCTGTCTTCCCATCATCAAACGATGATGAAAATACAACCCAAAGATACCTATCCCAAACATCCTCCCCACGGACCAGACATATCTGAAACAGATTTAGAATCCAAGTCAAGAGAAAACAGATTATGAAAACTAAGACACAGATTCGGATTCAGATTCATCACATGATACATCTAACCAAAAACATGAAAAATCACTTGATAAAGAGGAAGAAGAAATACACAATACTCAAGACACAGATTTCATATTGCCAAAGCGCACAAGTAAACAAACCACACTAAATGAAACGACCACAGAAGTTAACACAGAAAACAGATTTAATCCTCTAATTGACATAACTACAGACACAGTAGAAAAAGAGAAACTTAAGCCTAAATTCCGTAAACCACCACCAATAATAGCAGACATAAAAATCACTAACGCTATGACACTTGAAAAAATTGCAGGTAAAAACATCAAAACAGTAAAAATGACATACACTAACAACACCTTAAAGATTCAAACTGAAGACAACACAACATACAATGAGGTCATAGAGAGACTGAAAACAAACAATTTCAAGTATTACACTCATGCAAATGAACCAAACACAGCCCTAAAAGTCACACTAAAAGGTCTGCCATCTGAATTTCCCACTGCCGACATACTTTCATACTTACAAAATCACAATTACCCAATTATTGCAATCAGACAGCTAACTAAACAAACGTTCCAGAGCGGAAACATACTCAAAACACCTCTGCCAGTCTGGATACTCACTTTTAAAAGAAACGAACACTTAGAGGAAATGCTAAATGAACTCAGTCACATATGTTACATAAAAGTAAAACTAGAAAAATACATTGGCTTGTCAGGAATCACCCAGTGCTATAGATGCCAGGGCTTTGGACACATAGCTCAGTACTGTAATAGGACTGAGAGATGTGTCCGATGCTCTGGAACGCACAGGCTTTCAGCATGTTCTAGCAACACTGTTAAATGTACCAATTGCAAGGGCGAACACACCGCAAGCTACAGGGACTGCCCAATCTACAAAAAAAACACCTAGCAAGGCCTCAGCAAACGTCAACAGCTGAACCTCAACAACCAGCAGTTAAATCAACACCTCAAAATGGCCCTAATAGAACACAAAGATCTACATCAGCTAACCTAAGACCAACTGCTATAAGCAGAGCTACGCAAAATGCTGAAACTGAAAGCCCTATGACCGACAGTTTAAACTTCCCCCCACTAAATAAAAATCACACTATTGCCGATGCAGTGAGAAACACCACTAATAATAATAACACAAATTCAATAGAAGCCCTAATCACCCTAATTAAAAAAGTCCTAGAAAATCCCCAATTACTAAATACTATAATTTCACTACTCACTGCTTTAACCCAAAATGGCCCTTAAACCCAAAACAATAATAAAACCTTTGCTCTTATTGGAATGGAATGCGAACGGAGTCAGAAGCGAAATTTTAGAACTCACCAACCTACTAACCAGACTGAACATTGACGTTGCCTTAATAGCCGAGACTAAACTAAAGAAACATATTACCTGGAGGATACCAAATTACGACATTTACAGAACTGACAACGAAAACGGACATGGCGGCACAGCTGTAATAGTTAAATCCACAATACAACACTCACATACCACTATCCAAGGACTTACTAACATTCAACTAACTGCAATAGACATATACTCTTATAATATAACAACTACTATTGGAGCAATATACATACCACCTAAAAACGTACTAACAGTCGCAGAACTAGACACACTAACGAAGCACAATAATAAATTCATATTTGGAGGAGACTTTAACGCTAAAAGCCCAATTTGGAACTCAAGACTTACAAACGCAAAAGGAAAGACTTTACTACAACACTCACTAGACAACCGATATCAAGTAACTGGACCATTACAACCGACTCACTACAGCTACCTAGGACACAGACCCGATGTATTGGACATCTTCATCATGAAACCAAGACCTACCATAAATTACATAGACGTTCTTGATGAATTAAACTCAGACCACAGCCCAGTAATAATGGAAATAGACCTTCATCCCATCAGATCACAAATTAGAAACTTTAATACAAAAACTACAAACTGGGCATCTTTCCGACAGAAATTAAATGACAGCATAACTCCAAATATTACAATAAACACTACAGAAGAACTAGACCTAGCTACCAAAACTTTTCAAGACACACTACTGCAAACATATAACAATACTACTACCATCAGTTCAAATAGAAATCAAAATACTCACCACATCCCAGGACTAACGGAGTTACTACAACAGAAAAGACAATTAAGAAGAAAATGGCAACGTCTAAGACTACGAGACGACAAACGACAACTCAACTCAATTACTAAAAGAATAAATCGACACATTCAAAACCATAAATTCAAGCAACTTGACGAACAACTAAAGACTGCAGTTGAAAACGACAACACTTGGAAAATAATTAAAAAATTCACACATATGCAAACGACCAGAAACAGACCTCTACATGGAAGAAACGGACTACTCTATGATGACCTAGACAAAGCTAATGCATTTGCAGAGACACTAGAAAATCAATTTAGATCAAGGACTAACAATAATCACCATGAACACTTTCAAGCAAAAATCAGAAGGCAAACAAAGACCTACTTAAACGCACCACCGACATTCCAAATTCCAATAGCTACCACTAACGAAATAAAGAAAATCGTCAACTCTTTAGATAACAATAAAGCCTCAGGACAAGACAGAATAACTACTACTGCTCTAAAACAACTTCCCAGAAAAGGACTAGTTCACATGACTAAAATCCTAAATTCTGCACTAAAATTACAATATTTCCCAACTCCTTTCAAACAAGCTAACATCACTTCCATTCTCAAATCCGGCAAAAATCCGTTATTTCCTCAAAACTACAGACCAATTAGCTTACTTGACCACATAGGCAAAATACTAGAAAGACTTATACTTAAGAGACTACTTCCTTACATAACTCAGATACTACCTCTGACACAATTTGCCTTCAGACCTGAACACTCAACTACACTACAGCTAACTAGACTTATGGACGACATAACAACAGGATTCCTACTAAGACAATACACAACTGCAGTCTTTTTCGACATAGAGAAAGCTTTTGATTCTGTATGGCATACAGGCCTAATATATAAACTAATTCAATATAAAATTCCTGACAGCTACATTAAATTAATTCACTCCTTTTTAAACAAGCGTATTTTCAGAGCCATCTTTAATAATCAAACATCAGACTGGCATCCAATAAAAGCAGGCGTCCCCCAAGGATCTGTACTGGCACCAACATTATACAACATATACACTTCAGACCTCCCAACATCATTACACACTAAAATAGCACAATATGCAGACGACACAGCGATATACTGTACACATCATGACATACATCACTCCACTAGAAAAATACAACTACACATCAACAGGATCAGCAACTGGTTCTCCAAATGGAGAATCAGACTAAATGCTGAGAAAACACAAGCCATCACATTCACAAGAAGAAGACCAAACCCACCTACATTACATATCAACAATACAAACATTGAATACACAGACTCAGTTAAATATTTAGGAGTAATACTAGATAAAAAACTAACATTTAAACATCACATCAAACAACTGAAAATAAAAGCGCAAACCAGAACTTCACACATCTTTCCCATACTTACATCAAGCACACTTTCACTAAAACACAAAATAAACTTATATAAAGCTCTCATCAGACCACTCATGACATATGCCAGTCCAGCCTGGGGACATGCAGCAGCCTCGTACATTAAAAATTTACAAATAGCCCAAAATAAAGCCCTAAGAATTATACTTCGTGCAGACAGTCAAACTCAGATCTCCATACTACACGATGTCACAGAAATCTCTTACATAATAGACCACATAAAACACTTAGCACGCAGACAAAGAGACACAATTCTTACACATAATAACAGACTAATAAACGAGATAGGAAATACACAAATCCACACTACACTACAATACAGAACACCAATGCACATTACACATTAATTACAAACACTTCAGAAAATACTCAAAGAATTTTAAGGCCGAGTTACTTATGCTTTCTACTCATGTCAACTCCTCGTCGAAAATAAAATCTTGCACATATGTTCTATAAAAATAAAGCATATATTCTCACATACTCACAAAGCATACTTACACTAACAAGACACTTAAGCCAAAAAATCAGAGAGAGGAACACTCTCCTTGTTATCAATATAAAATTACAAACACTTCAATAAAAGCACACAAAGACATTGGGTCAAGACCTTCATAAGGTCGGAACCAACTCCAAACTTAAAATAATTGCTCTAGGTAGGTGTCCTCTGCTTGCCCGGCCAGATGGTTTACGATGCCCTGCTCTAGTAAGGTAACAACTCATTTCACCTCCCGTCAACATCAATTTTTAGCTGAACAACAACGCCGCTAAATAAGCGCAGGCTAAGTGACTAAACGCCAACTCGATAGTCACAAAGGTATTCGCCGCCAGGGAGCTGCTCCTCGTTCCAACGCGGCACACTGGGTGGCGCTTCATGCGCCAAAAAAAAAAAGAATTGCCAGTCTCAAGACAACCTTGAGGATGCCAGACGCAGCCTCTGGCGAAACGTCGGGGAACTACAAGCCTCACGACCACGGCCTACAGCCCGAAAATCTTCTTCAAGATCATCATAGCAACTCCGGCCGTGAAAGTCTACGTGAATACATAATTTTTAAATTTTTTCTGGAAATTATTATACGACGTAGTTATCATAAAAGCAATCAGTACTGTGTACTATTCATCATTTATAATATTTATAATTTTAAAAATAGAATTAAAGGCGTTACTCGAATTTTAAGTTAAGTGGCCCAAAATACACGACCTTCCCCTACTTACTTACTTACTCACTGGCATTATCGAACACGTAGGTTCGACATAAGCTCTCCATATATCCCTGTCCTGAGCTAATGTTTCCCTGTATAATCTACTTCCCTCAAATCATAGTTGATATTATTCTACCAACTCATTCTTGGTCTACCAACTGGGCGTTTTCACTGTCTATTCACCTCTCTTTGGTCTAAAAAAAATTCCTAAATACTTTATTCTCAAATACTCGCAATCTCCTTTCCTCCCTTAAAGCAAGAGTCCATGTTTCGCTATCATATAACATAACTGGTAGTATAATATTTTTATATATTCACAGTTTAACGTTTTTTTGAAAGGAGTTGGGACATCAAAAGTCTCTGTAACGCATAATAGCACGCATTTTGAGAATTGAGCCCTATGTTTAATTCCCTTGTGCATCTCATTCCTAGTACTTGTGATTATTGTTCCTAGGTATTTGAATTCAGACACTTCCTCAAAAGTTTTCTTATTTTTCATTAGCTGTCCATTTCCATTATATAATGTATTTCTACGTCTGACCATATATTTAGTTTTATTTATAATTACTCCAGTCCTAATTTCTTAGTGTTACCCAATAGTGTGTGGGTGTTGTCCTTTAGTATCTCCTCACTATCGGCCAATAGTACTACATCATCAGCATAAACTAACAGCTTATTAATACCATTGAGTTGTAGATCATCTTCATCCTCTAGAGATTTTATGACATGCTCTAGTACAAAAGTAAATAATAGAGGAGACAGTGCATCTCTTTGCATACTTATTAAGACAAATGAAAATGGATCCAAGCTATTTTGACAGAACGAATAACTGCTGGGAAATAAAACTAGATAAGGATTGATTGTAAACAACTGGTAATAGAGTGCGTGTATACCGCATCAGACCTCACTATTGAGTGGAAGAAAGTACAAAATTTAGTTATTATGAATGGCCAGATTTATTTTTCTTTTATTAACACTGTAAATTTTATTCCTGTTCAAAAACGCACATATTATCTCCGATTATAACAGAAATAAAAGTTTTTGCGTCATTCATGCATAACTACATTCTGTAATTCCTACCACCGAGTGGCCGTCAATTAGCGATGTCAGACGAGGTACATGTGCAATGCCTTTCCAGCTGTTTACTAACCATTATACCCTATGTGCACAATATCTAGCGTTAATCGGTGGTGTTCGATTCTGAAGTCTAGTTATGAATAATTGAATTCTTTACGAACTGAAAAATATTGTTTCGTTTACTTATAAGAAAAACTCTAAAATGTGGATTTTCAAAAGATTCTTGAATAAAATATCTACAGCAATCATCCATCATCTTGCATGAATCCTGATTGAATTCAGATTGTGTACGTATTTAATTTTTGATTGTGCAGGGTTACATTACTTTATGTCGAAGGAGTTTGTACATTTTCTCCATGTTTCTTGGAGTTACAATGCCGTTCTATATAGTATTTCCTACGTATTTTAATTCCATATTTTCTCATGGAACAAATTATTTTACCCTTGGGGATTCAAAATATTTGTTTAATTATTTCTTAGACTGTTTAATTCGAAATCCTTGGATTTTGGTATTTTAAATAACTTTAACGCAATGCTATAAAAAAACAATAAAAATTGAATGAAGACATAGACAAGACGACATGTTGACTTTCTTTATATCATTTGTTGGTTTCTACGTGTTTTTCTATTAATAATTTCATGGAGAAATAACCATCACATCAGGATCGACCTTTACGAAAGCCATTCTGTTCTTCCCTGAGGAGGCTGTTAAGATGTTTGTATAATTTGTTCTTAATTATATTGGCGTAAATTTTATATCCAGTATTTAGTAAGCTGATGCCTCTGTAATTTTCACAGTTTTTCTTGTCTCCTTTTTTAAATATTGGTATTAAAAGATATTTTGTCCAACTTACAGGAATGTCTCTCCCTTCCCATAGTTTATTTAAGAATGTTAGAAATCTGTCTAAAAACAGAGGATTTGCATTTTTAAATGGGACCATAAAAGAAATGAGGAAATTATGGAAGAGTTGGATGTAGAACCCATTCTTCACCATATACAAAACTAACCAGAACAACTGGAAAGCCCATCTTCAACGAAATAATGGGGCTAAGAAAACAAGGAAAATTGAGTCTCCGAAAGGGGCTATAGAGCCCTTTTTAGACTTCATGTTATGAATCAAATAAAACTACACTCAAATGAAGAGCCTTCTCGAATAGGTATTCAACACACCGATGAGAATGAGTTATTTTGTTATAAAGTGCTCTTACTAATCATTGGTTCCAATCGTGACAAAAAGATACCTCTCCAAGATTTTATGGTCAATGCTTCAGGGCCGAAAGTGTATTGTGGATCAATGTGTCGGACCAGATTTTTCGAATTGACTAAATTATTGAGGTATTATGATAAGAATACACGAGAAATTCGTCGCCAGACTGATAAGTTTGCTTCATTAAGGGAATTTTTTAAAAGCTTGATTTCTTCATTTATCAGGCTGTATATCATTCCTGGTCTTCACACCACAGTGGATGAGATGTTGTCTTTGTTCTGTGGTCTGAAAAAAAAATCTGGAAAATACGGCATTATAATTCGAATGCTGTCTGATTCTGAGACTAGATATGTGTTCAGCATAGACGTCTATCCAGAAAAGTCTGGATATTCACAGGATGAAAATGGACCAATGTATATTGTAAAGAGACCAATAAAACCCATTGAAGAACCAGGCTGGAATATTACCACGGATCGGTACTACATTTCAGTGGAGCTTGCTGAGGCTCTAACGAGTGATTTTCACCTCATACTTATTGGCACCCTGTGGTGGAACAGCTGACACATACCTGAAGATCTGAAGACTACAACTTACCCAAGTGTATGCTCATCCACCTTTGCGTTTACTGACCCTTAGCCACAGAGGCCACTAGTTACTCTCGCATCAACTCTAGTCCCTGAACAACCAAAGCGACTGCTGTTGATGCTTTCGACTAATCACTCAGAAGGGATGATTAGTGAAGACTCAAATATGACTAATACATATATATGTTTATATAATTGTACAAAGGTTGGCGTGGACACAATAGTCCAGATGGAGCACATTATAGGACGAAGAGAGAAACAAGAGGATGACCTTAGTCCTTTTTCTACACACTCATTGATATATTATCAATAAATGCATATTCAATATTCCTTCTCGACTTTCCAAATTGAAAAAAAATACTGAACCGCATAAGAGTTCATCTCACTAACTTAGGCCTCATGTAGATAAACGGGGCCCGAAATTTGTACGGGCTCCAGAAGCCAGTAATAATGGCAATGGAAAACATCACACAACGGTGGCTTAGCTGTACTATGGAATCTTCACCACCAACAGCAGAGACAGGAACACGTGGACGGTGCCACCTATGGTGCCAAGAAGCTGCATCTAAAAATATAAAATTCAGCAAGTTGGGGAAAATCAACTGTTACCTGCTCTCAGTGTAGGAAACACGCCTGTGGAAAACACAATAAGAGGGCAGTGTTGTGTGAAAAATGTGTTTCAGAATGAGACGGTAAATTCTGTTTACTTCATCTAGTGGATTGAAATTAAATAGTTGTTACTTATAAGAGAATACTATAATAAACGTTACAGGAAAAAATATACAAAGTGAATTATATGATTTGTATATTTTGTTCCTATTATACTTTAATTATTTATTATCGAGTACACAAAAAATGTCTAAGCAGTTCTAAGTGTTCTCAGTGATATGAGAAATATTTAAATATAACACATAAATAAAAACATCTAAATATTTCATTGTTGGTTATTGTTGAATAAGAATATCTTAGCAATAATTCAAGAAACTGTACTATGTAACGGTTTTTGAAAATAATGCTTTTAAAATTGTTTTAAGTCATTGTTGTCAAAATTAAAAATTCTTCCATTATAACTGTAATAAGAACACCAGCATAACTTCATATTCTGAAATGGAAGTAAACTAAACACTGATTGGATGTTAAAACAATTAACTTTCTTATTTAATAAATCAAATTAAACCTTATATCTAAAGAACTATTAACCAATAGAATTTAAAAATAACATCATATGATGTAATAATGGTCTTAAAATTATAAAAGAATTACACTAGTCATTCTGCATACAAATTTCAACAAAGATAGTAGAAATAAGAGCTCTCAAGATAAAATGGAATATTTAATACAAGAAGAATAATTGATTTAAGAAAAGAAAATATTTTTTTAAATTGACGGCGAAGAACAATACCACCTACATTTACTTAATCTGCTGGGAACTTAAGAATTAGCAATTATTTCTAAAAGGAATATTTTATTTTATTTCGAAGTGGTTTCCTATCCAGTATACCAACTTCCGACCCTAAGAAGAGAATCAGGCTATACCGAAAATTAAACCCAACATAAACCAATAATCCTTCTTTGGGACACAAATATATATTCAAGATGTTACCATCACATTGAAAACTCACATGTAGAACAGTACTTCTTCAAAATGCCACCACAGCGGGGAGCATAAAGCAAAATACTTCTTCAGTCTTCATCCCCAAACCAGCCGAAATTACCTATTTGGCAGGTAGCGTAGTAGACTTTTTTTTTACAATGGAACTCACTATATCCTATCAAAATAAAATGCATGAGCCATTCTACAAAAATCAGAGGCTCTAAAATAAAATCACTCAATGAACCGCCATGCGTGTGTGTCGAAATATATATCACACAATTTAATTAATCCTTAAATTGGTAATGTGTCCTATAAGATACGTTTATTTACATAGTTTAGTGTTCTTATTAAGCAATCAGAAAGTGAATCAGTATATATTACTTAAATTTGTGTCATATTAAAACAGTAATTGGAACATATAAATATACATTCATAGTTCTCGCTGTAATCCGTCACTTTTAAATAAGCTGGCTTTAAAAATCGAGTTTCTCCAATGTAATGAAATATATAAATATATATATATATATATATATCCCAATCTAGCAAAATCGGGCCATAAATTCGATTTTCTGAGAAATTCGCTCTTAACTCAGTTCCTGCGTGACGGACGTTTTTACTTTGATGATCACGTCTGTAATTGCAGTTCACCCAATATTTTATCCAGAAACAACGACAAAAATTATGTTTATAAATAAGACAGTAAACCGCGTCCTCTGTGTATAACAAAAAGATTCTCCCCCTTATTTATGGAGTATATGTTTTGGTTATCTTGTCATTGCTATAAGCTCTCGGTGTGACTATGTTAGAAGGAGAACATGTAATGTCAACATCAAAGGTTGGAGACATGCACCTTTGCGGAGCATCCAAAGGATGAGCCGGATCGCGAGGAGGGCGTTGTATGTTTTATTTTGATGCAGATATACACGCAATGTACTGTGTGTATTGACGTAACAAATCGTACTACATCAACCCCCACTAAGTGACTTCCTTGGACGAAAAGTACACTCGTTGAAAAGTAGATTGTTAAGACGTATATGTGGTGGTATGTCAGCACATACAAGTAACGTAACAAAAATGTCCATACGTAGAAACCATCATCATCATCATCCATGCAAGTATTAGGTCGTGTGGCCTGTTATGGTCTCAAATAGCAATTTTTCATCCAGCGCTTTTTTGGACGTCCCAGCGATCTTCTGCCTTGGGGGCAGTAGCGAAGTATGGCTTTTGGAATTCTATGAGACGGCATTCGTTGAAGATGGGCTTTCCAGTTGTTCTGGTTAGTTTTGTATATGGTGAAGAATGGGTTCTACATCCAACTCTTCCATAATTTCCTCATTTCTTTTATGGTCCCATTTAAAAATGCAAATCCTCTGTTTTTAGACAGATTTCTAACATTCTTAAATAAACTATGGGAAGGGAGAGACATTCCTGTAAGTTGGACAAAATATCTTTTAATACCAATATTTAAAAAAGGAGACAAGAAAAACTGTGAAAATTACAGAGGCATCAGCTTACTAAATACTGGATATAAAATTTACGCCAATATAATTAAGAACAAATTATACAAACATCTTAACAGCCTCCTCAGGGAAGAACAGAATGGCTTTCGTAAAGGTCGATCCTGATGTGATGGTTATTTCTCCATGAAATTATTAATAGAAAAACACGTAGAAACCAACAAATGATATAAAGAAAGTCAACATGTCGTCTTGTCTATGTCTTCATTCAATTTTTATTGTTTTTTTATAGCATTGCGTTAAAGTTATTTAAAATACCAAAATCCAAGGATTTCGAATTAAACAGTCTAAGAAATAATTAAACAAATATTTTGAATCCCCAAGGGTAAAATAATTTGTTCCATGAGAAAATATGGAATTAAAATACGTAGGAAATACTATATAGAACGGCATTGTAACTCCAAGAAACATGGAGAAAATGTACAAACTCCTTCGACATAAAGTAATGTAACCCTGCACAATCAAAAATTAAATACGTACACAATCTGAATTCAATCAGGATTCATGCAAGATGATGGATGATTGCTGTAGATATTTTATTCAAGAATCTTTTGAAAATCCACATTTTAGAGTTTTTCTTATAAGTAAACGAAACAATATTTTTCAGTTCGTAAAGAATTCAATTATTCATAACTAGACTTCAGAATCGAACCACCACCGATTAACGCTAGATATTGTGCACATAGGGTATAATGGTTAGTAAACAGCTGGAAAGGCATTGCACATGTACCTCGTCTGACATCGCTAATTGACGGCCACTCGGTGGTAGGAATTACAGAATGTAGTTATGCATGAATGACGCAAAAACTTTTATTTCTGTTATAATCGGAGATAATATGTGCGTTTTTGAACAGGAATAAAATTTACAGTGTTAATAAAAGAAAAATAAATCTGGCCATTCATAATAACTAAATTTTGTACTTTCTTCCACTCAATAGTGAGGTCTGATGCGGTATACACGCACTCTATTACCAGTTGTTTACAATCAATCCTTATCTAGTTTTATTTCCCAGCAGTTATTCGTTCTGTCAAAATAGCTTGGATCCATTTTCATTTGTCTTAATAAGTATGCAAAGAGATGCACTGTCTCCTCTATTATTTACTTTTGTACTAGAGCATGTCATAAAATCTCTAGAGGATGAAGATGATCTACAACTCAATGGTATTAATAAGCTGTTAGTTTATGCTGATGATGTAGTACTATTGGCCGATAGTGAGGAGATACTAAAGGACAACACCCACACACTATTGGGTAACACTAAGAAATTAGGACTGGAGTAATTATAAATAAAACTAAATATATGGTCAGACGTAGAAATACATTATATAATGGAAATGGACAGCTAATGAAAAATAAGAAAACTTTTGAGGAAGTGTCTGAATTCAAATACCTAGGAACAATAATCACAAGTACTAGGAATGAGATGCACAAGGGAATTAAACATAGGCTCAATTCTCAAAATGCGTGCTATTATGCGTTACAGAGACTTTTGATGTCCCAACTCCTTTCAAAAAAACGTTAAACTGTGAATATATAAAAATATTATACTACCAGTTATGTTATATGATAGCGAAACATGGACTCTTGCTTTAAGGGAGGAAAGGAGATTGCGAGTATTTGAGAATAAAGTATTTAGGAATTTTTTTTAGACCAAAGAGAGGTGAATAGACAGTGAAAACGCCCAGTTGGTAGACCAAGAATGAGTTGGTAGAATAATATCAACTATGATTTGAGGGAAGTAGATTATACAGGGAAACATTAGCTCAGGACAGGGATATATGGAGAGCTTATGTCGAACCTACGTGTTCGATAATGCCAGTGAGTAAGTAAGTAAGTAGGGGAAGGTCGTGTATTTTGGGCCACTTAACTTAAAATTCGAGTAATAACGCCTTTAATTCTATTTTTAAAATTATAAATATTATAAATGATGAATAGTACACAGTACTGATTGCTTTTATGATAACTACGTCGTATAATAATTTCCAGAAAAAATTTAAAAATTATGTATTCACGTAGACTTTCACGGCCGGAGATGCTATGATGATCTTGAAGAAGATTTTCGGGCTGTAGGCCGTGGTCGTGAGGCTTGTAGTTCCCCGACGTTTCGCCAGAGGCTGCGTCTGGCATCCTCAAGGTTGTCTTGAGACTGGCAATTCTTTTTTTTTTTTGGCGCATGAAGCGCCACCCAGTGTGCCGCGTTGGAACGAGGAGCAGCTCCCTGGCGGCGAATACCTTTGTGACTATCGAGTTGGCGTTTAGTCACTTAGCCTGCGCTTATTTAGCGGCGTTGTTGTTCAGCTAAAAATTGATGTTGACGGGAGGTGAAATGAGTTGTTACCTTACTAGAGCAGGGCATCGTAAACCATCTGGCCGGGCAAGCAGAGGACACCCTACCTAGAGCAATTATTTTAAGTTTGGAGTTGGTTCCGACCTTATGAAGGTCTTGACCCAATGTCTTTGTGTGCTTTTATTGAAGTGTTTGTAATTTTATATTGATAACAAGGAGAGTGTTCCTCTCTCTGTTTTTTGGCTTAAGTGTCTTGTTAGTGTAAGTATGCTGTGTGAGTATATGAGAATTTAATGCTTTATTTTTATAGAACATATGTGCAAGATTTTATTTTCGACGAGGAGTTGACATGAGTAGAAAGCATAAGTAACTCGGCCTTAAAATTCTTAGAGTATTTTCTGATGTGTTTGGAATTAATGTGTAATGTGCATTGGTGTCCTGTATTGTAGTGTAGTGTGGATTTGTGTATTTCCTATCTCGTTTATTAGTCTGTTATTATGTGTAAGAATTGTGTCTCTTTGTGTGCGTGCTAAGTGTTTTATGTGGTCTATTATGTAAGAGATTTCTGTGACATCGTGTAGTATGGAGATCTGAGTTTGACGGTCTGCACGAAGTATAATTCTTAGGGCTTTATTTTGAGCTATTTGTAAATTTTTAATGTACGAGGCTGCTGCATGTCCCCAGGCTGGACTGGCATATGTCATGAGTGGTCTGATGAGAGCTTTATATAAGTTTATTTTGTGTTTTAGTGAAAGTGTGCTTGATGTAAGTATGGGAAAGATGTGTGATGTTCTGGTTTGCGCTTTTATTTTCAGTTGTTTGATGTGATGTTTAAATGTTAGTTTTTTATCTAGTATTACTCCTAAATATTTAACTGAGTCTGTGTATTCAATGTTTGTATTGTTGATAATGTAATGTAGGTGGGTTTGGTCTTCTTCTTGTGAATGTGATGGCTTGTGTTTTTCTCAGCATTTAGTCTGATTCTCCATTTGGAGAACCAGTTGCTGATCCTGTTGATGTGTAGTTGTATTTTTCTAGTGAAGTGATGTATGTCATGATGTGTACAGTATATCGCTGTGTCGTCTACATATTGTGCTATTTTAGTATGTATTGAGGTTGGGAGGTCTGAAGTGTATATGTTGTATAATGTTGGTGCCAGTACGGATCCTTGGGGGACGCCTGCTTTTATTGGATGCCAGTCTGATGTTTGATTATTAAAGATGGCTCTGAAAATACGCTTGTTTAAAAAGGAGTGAATTAATTTAATGTAGCTGTCAGGAATTTTATATTGAATTAGTTTATATATTAGGCCTGTATGCCATACAGAATCAAAAGCTTTCTCTATGTCGAAAAATACTGCAGTTGTGTATTGTCTTAGTAGGAATCCTGTTGTTATGTCGTCCATAAGTCTAGTTAGCTGTAGTGTAGTTGAGTGTTCAGGTCTGAAGGCAAATTGTGTCAGAGGTAGTATCTGAGTTATGTAAGGAAGTAGTCTCTTGAGTATAAGTCTTTCTAGTATTTTGCCTGTGGTCAAGTAAGCTGATTGGTCTGTAGTTTTGAGGAAATAACGGATTTTTGCCGGATTTGAGAATGGAAGTGATGTTAGCTTGTTTGAAAGGAGTTGGGAAATATTGTAATTTTAGTGCAGAATTTAGGATTTTAGTCATGTGAACTAGTCCTTTTCTAGGAAGTTGTTTTAGAGCAGTAGTAGTTATTCTGTCTTGTCCTGAGGCTTTATTGTTATCTAAAGAGTTGACGATTTTCTTTATTTCGTTAGTGGTAGCTATTGGAATTTGGAATGTCGGTGGTGCGTTTAAGTAGGTCTTTGTTTGCCTTCTGATTTTTGCTTGAAAGTGTTCATGGTGATTATTATTTGTCCTTGATCTAAATTGATTTTCTAGCGTCTCTGCAAATGCGATAGCTTTGTCTAGGTCATCGTAGAGAGTCCGTTTTTTCCGTGTAGAGGTCTGTTTCTGGTCGTTTGCCTATGTGTGAAATTTTTGATAATTTTCCAAGTGTTGCCATTTTCAACTGCAGTCTTTAGTTGATCGTCAAGTTGTTTGAATTTATGGTTTTGAATATGTCGATTTATTCTTTTAGTGATTAAGTTGAGTTGTCGTTTGTCTTCTCGTAGTCTTAGACGTTGCCATTTTCTTCTTAATTGTCTTTTCTGTTGAAGTAGTTCCGTTAGTCCTGGGATGTTATGTGTATTTTGTTTCCTATTTGGACTGATGGTAGTAGTACTGTTGTAAGTTTGCAGTAGTGTGTCTTGAAAAGTTTTGGTAGCTAGGTCTAGTTCTTCTGTGGTGTTTATTGTAATATTTGGAGTTATGCTGTCATTTAATTTTTGTCGGAAAGATGCCCAGTTTGTAGTTTTAGTATTAAAGTTTCTAGTCTGTGATCTGATGGGATGAAAGTCTATTTCCATTATTACTGGGCTGTGGTCTGAGTTTAATTCATCAAGAACGTCTATATAATTTATGGTAGGTCTTGGTCTCATGATGAAGATGTCCAGTACGTCTGGTCTGTAAACCAGGTAGCTGTAGTGAGTCGGTTGTAAAGGTCCTGTTACTTGATATCGGTTGTCTAGTGAGTGTTGTAGTAAAGTCTTGCCTTTTGCGTTTGTAAGTCTTGAGTTCCAAATTGGGCTTTTTGCGTTAAAGTCTCCTCCAAATATGAATTTATTATTGTGCTTCGTTAGTGTGTCTAGTTCTGCGACTGTTAGTACGTTTCTAGGTGGTATGTAAATTGCTCCAATAGTAGTTGTTACGTTATAAGAGTATATGTCTATTGCAGTTAGTTGAATGTTAGTAAGTCCTTGGATAGTAGTATGTGAGTGTTGTATTGTGGATTTAACTATTACAGCTGTGCCGCCATGTCCGTTTTCGTTGTCTGTTCTGTAAATGTCGTAATTTGGTATCCTCCAGGTAATATGTTTCTTTAATTTAGTCTCTGCTATTAAGGCAACGTCTATGTTCAGTCTGGTTAGTAGGTTGGTGAGTTCTAAAATTTCGCTTCTGACTCCGTTAGCATTCCATTCCAATATGAGCAAGGGTTTTATTATTGTTTTGGGTTTAAGGGCCATTTTGGGTTAAAGCAGTGAGTAGTGAAATTATAGTATTTAGTAATTGGGGATTTTCTAGGACTTTTTTAATGAGAGTGATTAGGGCTTCTATTGAATTTGTGTTATTATTATTAGTGGTGTTTCTCACTGCATCAGCAATAGTGTGGTTTCTATTTAGTGGGGGAAGTTTAAACTGTCGGTCATGGGGCTTTCAATTTCAGCATTTTGCGTAGCTCTGCTAATGGCGGTTGGTCTTAGGTTATCTGATGTAGATCTTTGTGTTCTATTAGTGCCATTTTGAGGTGTTGATTTTACTACTGGTTGTTGAGGTTTAGCTTTTGACGTTTGTTGAGGCCTTGCTAGGTGTTTTTTGTAGATTGGGCAGTCCCTGTAACTTGCGGTATGTTCGCCCTTGCAGTTGGAACATTTAACAGTGTTGTTTGAGCAGGCTGAAAGCCTGTGCGTTCCAGAACATCGGACACATCTCTCAGTCCTATTACAGTACTGAGCTATGTGTCCAAAGCCCTGGCATCTATAGCACTGGGTGATTCCTGACAAGCCAATGTATTTTTCTAGTCTTACTTTTATGTAACATATGTGACTGAGTTCATTTAGCATTTCCTCTAGGTGTTCATTTCTTTTAAATGTGAGAATCCAGAGTGGCAGAGGTGTTTTGATTCAATTTCCACTCTGGAACGTTTGTTTAGTTAGCTGTCTGATTGCAATTATTGGGAAATTGTGATTCTGTAAGTAAGAAAGTATGTCGGCAGTGGGAAATTCAGATGGCAGACCTTTTAGAGTGACTTTTAGCGCTGTGTTTGGTTCATTTGCACGAGTGTAATATTTGAAATTGTTTGTTTTCAGTCTTTCTATGACCTCATTGTATGTTGTGTTATCTTCAGTTTGAATCTTTAAGGTGTTGTTAGTGTATGTCATTTTTACTGTTTTGATGTTTTTACCTGCAATTTTTTCAAGTGTCATGGCATTTGTGACTTTTATGTCTGCTATTATTGGTGGTGGTTTACGGAATTTTGGCTTAAGTTTCTCTTTTTCTACTGTGTCTGTAGTTATGTCAGTTAGAGGATTAAATCTGTTTTCTGTGTTAATTTCTGAGGTTGTTTCATTTTGAGTGGTTTTGTTTACTTGTGCGCTTTGGCAGTATGAAATCTGTGTCTTGTGTATTGTGTATATCTTCTTCCTCTTGATCAAGTGATTTTTCATGTTTTTGGTTAGATGTGTCATGTGATGAATCTGAATCTGTATCTGAGTCTGAGTTTTCATAATCTGTTTCTCTTGACTTGGATTCTAAATCTGTTTCAGATATGTCTGGTCCGTGGGGAGGATGTTTGGGATAGGTATCTTTGGGTTGTATTTTCATCATCGTTTGATGATGGGAAGACAGGGCAGGAGGTTCCCTGTCCTTACTCCGGGATCGAGTAAGGCCTGGGGATTGACGGGAGCGAGGAATAGGTGATGCCGTGCACCGTGTTAAGGGATGGAAATTTAGGAGTCTAGCCGTGCGTCTAGCCGTATATCTAGCTTGAAAAAGCTAATTTTGTGCTCTTTTGTAGAATTACGATGTTCAGTGGACGAGTGAGAGGCGAGCAGTTCAGTGAATCTGGCAGCCGCAGTGGGTCGACCTGACTGGAAACACCGACGAGAGAAGAGCAGAAGAGATTGATCTGCGAAGAATCCTCTAGGCGTTTTTGCTGAAGAGATTTTTCAACCATCCACGACGAGAAGAATCGAATGAATGCTGACAGAATGACAGAATCACAGAATGAATGCAGAGGACAATTCTGTCCGCTGTCTGTCTTATTTATACGTTCACCGCGATGTGTTCGTAATTTGTATCTGCCTTCTGATTGGTTAGCGTTAGGGACTTCCATTGATCCAATGAGATTGCTGCTACAGTCGACTAGGCCATCAAACAGTAATCTCATTGTAGCAATGGAAGTCCCTAACGCTGACAAATCAGAAGGCAGATTACAAATTACGAACACATCGCGGTGTGAACGTATAAATAAGACAGACAGCGGACAGAATTGCCAGTCTCAAGACAACCCTTGAGGATGCCAGACGCAGTCTCTGGCGAAAACGTCGGGGGAACTACAAGCCTCACGGACCACGGCCTACACGCCCGAAAATCTTCTTCAAGATCATCATTTAAAAATTATGTTTACATAAATAATGATTTCCGTGTAATTTGGGCCGATGAATCGTGTAATTCGGGCCGATGTCTTACAGGTTGTACATATAAATAGAATTACTGGTATTACATTTTAAGTGATTTATTTTAAAAATATAAGTAAGAGAATATATTCTCTTTTCGGGATTTATAAATCTGTAGTACAGTCTGTCCTCATTTGTGTTTATGAAACAATTATGGTAACACGAGAAATAAATACACGTAGACAAATAATGAACATATGTGATTTTTGAGATCACTTCTTGGATTCACAAGGTCAGATCATCTAAGAAATACATTTAAAAAATTGAAAGTCCAAAATATGTTAAATGATATGAACAATAATAAAAAATTAATAATAATAAATTAGGAATAATAATAATAATAATAAAAACAGCAATAACAGTGAGCCATAGTTGAACTAACTAATTGCAGAACACAAAATTAACTAGTTAATTAAAATAATCATAAGGGATTATTAACGTGCACTAAACAATATAAACGTTTTCTAATACTACATTTAATAATGTTAGAAATATTAGAAATAATAAGTACTAAAACAATAATTATATTAGTAAAATAACCTTAGTCCGAGCGGCCATGAACCTACGGGTTCTATACAGCCATTGACTTAGTTGGTAGTAAAGTAATTGTAATAATAAAAATGAATAAAATAAAATAATTTTAGTTATGTTCATTGTTATAGTAGACTTAATTTGATTAATAATAATAATAATAATAATAATAATAATAATAATAATTATTATTATTATTATTATTTTTGGTATTGTTATAAATATTATTAATAACAATATATATAACTAAAAACATTTAATGCTCTATCTCAGATCCAAATTACGAAACTATAGACGAGAAACAAATTACACACTCTCATGAGGCCCAAATTACAAACCATGTATCATTTAATTAAAAAAAATATGTATCACAAAAATTATAGTAAATACGATACTGAAATATTAATTAAACGTACTTTGATATATTTACAGTAGTTTAACTAAAAATACACACACTTGACTTAACCCACTAGCTTCAGAAAACTGTTTCACTTTGAGCTGAAAACTTTTAGTGAACATGGAAAATATAATGTTTTCTTCATTGCCTTGAAACCTTGAGGGATACAATAAAACAAGTTTCAGGGGGGTGAAGTACTGTTAATTGCCTTGCTAATCCCGTTAAAATCAAGGGTGAACAACAATGGAAATATCAAAATTTTAAAAAGCCCAAAATTTCATGTCTACCCATATTACGCGCATCTACCCTGTTGTCTATATTATATTAACATTACAATAGTACATTACAGGACATTACATTACAGTACATGACATGACAGGACAATGACAGGACAGGACAGGACAGGAATAGCGGACGAGGACGAGGACGAGAGAGAAGGAGAGAGGAGAGGAGAGGAGAGGATGAGGAGAGGAGAGGAGAGGAGAGGAGAGGAGAGGAGAGGAGAGGAGAGGATGAGTAGAGTAGAGGAGAGGAGAGGAGAGGAGAGAGAGGAGAGGAGAGGAGAGGAGAGGAGAGGTAGAGGAGAGGAGATGAGAGGAGAGGAAGGAGAGGAGAGGAGTAGATGAGAGGAGATGAGAGTATATTATAGATATATATTATTATTATATTATATTATATTATATTATATGATATTATATTATATTATATTATATTATATTTATAGTTATATTATTATTATATTTATTATTAGTATATTATATTATAATATAATTATAATATATTACATTAATATATTATATTAATTACATTACATTACATTACATTACATACATTACATTACATTACATTACATTACATTACATTACATTACATTACATTACATTACATTACATTACATTACATTACATTACATTATATTACATTATATTACATTATATTACATTATATTATATTATATTATATTATATTACTTACATTACATTATCGCGCAGCGCACCTCGCATCGCACCATGCACCGCACAACACCGCGCACCGGACCTCGCACGGACCCGCACCTCGCACCGCACCGCGCATCGGACCTCGCACCGCAACGGGCACTTCACCGCGAACTGAACCGAGCACCGCGCACCGAACCGCGCACCGAACACCGAACCGCGCACCGCCCACCTAACCGCGCACCGCATCTAGCACCGCACCCAGCACCGCACCCCGCACCGCACACCGCACCTCACACCGCACCGCGAAACTAACCACGCACCGCACCGCGCTCCTCAACGTGCACCGCACCGCGCACCGCACTTTGCATCGCACCGCGCCACTCACCTCGCACCACAACTCGCACCGCATCGCGCACCTCACAGCGCAGCGCACCGCGCACCTCATCGCGCACTGCACCGAGAACCACACCGCACACCTCACCTCAAGCCGCACAGCGCACCGCACCGCGCACCGAAACGCGCACCGCACCGCGTACCTCGCACCGCACCTCACACCGCATCGCGCACCGTACCTAACACCGAAACTCGCACCTCACTGGGCACCTCACGTCGCGACGCACAGCGCACTTCACAGCGAACCATACCGCTCACCGCAACTCGCACCGCAACATACACCTCACCGCAACTCGCACCTCACCGCGCAACGCACTTTGCAATGCACCGCGCAACGCACCTCGCAACGCACCCTGCACCGAACCACGCGCCGCTCCGCGCACCGCGCACCGCACAACACCGCGCACCGCATTTCGCACAGCACCACGCACCGCATAACACTGCGCAATACCACGCACAGCACCTCGCACCGCACTGCACCACGCATCGCACCGCGCATCGCCTTCAATTAAAAGACTAATTATTATGCTACTTTTGCACGGTCAATATACCGCGGCCATTTAATTAAATCATAGGGCAGGCAATACTTCATACTGCACCGCTCATCGGACCGCCCACCGCATCGCACCGCGCATCATCGAGCAGCGCACCGCGCATCATCGCGCACCTCACCGCGCCTCATCGCGCACCGCACCGCGCATCATCGCGCACCGCACCTCGCATCATCGCGCACCGCACCGCACCTCGCGCCTCACCGCGGGCCGAACCGCACACAGCACCTCGCACCTCGCACCTCGCACCGCCCCTCGCCCAGCACCTAACACTGCACCGCGCACCGCACCTCGCTCCGCAACTCGCACCACAACACGCGAACCACACCGCGCACCGCACCGTACTTCTCACTGCACCGCGCACCTCACCGCGCACCGCACCTCGCACCGTACCGCGCACCGTATCGCGCACCGCACCGCGCACCGCACCTCGCACCGCACAGCGAACCTCACAGCGTACCGTACCGCTCACCGCACAGCGCACCGCATTACATCGCATTATACTATTTCTATTACTAATACTATTACTATATTATAATATATTAAATATTATTTTATATTATATTGCATTACTTTATATTACATTACATTAATACATAACATTACATTACATTATATTACACTATTACTATTACTATATTATACTATATTATATATTATATTACATTACATTACATTACTTACATTACATTACTTTACGTTACATTACATACATTACATTACTTTACATAACATTACATCACTTTATATTACATTATCGAAAACGCACCGCACCACACACCGGACAACACGACGCACCGCACAACACCGCGCACCGCATCCCGCACCGCACTGCATCTCACACCGCACCGCACCTCGCACCGCACCACGCACCGCACCGCGCACCTCAACGCGCACCGCACCTCGAATCGCACCGCGCACCACACCTCGCACCGCTCCGCGACCCTCACAGCGCAGTGCGTTGCGCGATGCGCTGCGTAATGATGCGCGGTGCGGTGCGCGAAGATGCGCGGTGCTGTACGCGATGTTGCGCGGTGCGGTGAGCGGTAAGGTACGCGGTAAGGTGCGCGGTAAGGCGCGCGGTGCGGTGCGCTGTGAGGTGCGTCTGTTCGATGCGCGGTTCGGTGCGAGGTGCGGTGCGCGGTGCGGTGCGGTGCGCGGAGTGGTGCGAGGTACGGTGCACACCGCACCGTGCAACGGACCGCGCACCACGCACAGCGAAGCGCACAATGCACCACACCTCGCACCGCACAGCGAACCTCACAGTCCACCGCACCTCGCACCGCTTTACATTATATTATATTACATTACATTACATTACATTACATTACATTATACTATTTCTATTACTAATACTAATGCTATATTATACTTACTTACTCACTGGCACTATCGAACCCGTAGGTTCATGGCCGCACGGACATAAGCTCTCCATACATCCCTATCCTGAGCTAATGCTTTCCAATCATTCCCTGTATAATCTACTTCCCTCAAATCAGAGTTAATGTTGTTCTCTCACCTCATTCTTGGTCTACCAACTGGGCGTTTTCCCTCTGGCTTTCCTACAAGAAGTTTCCATGCACGTCTTTCATTCCCCATACGCGCAACATGCCCTGCCCATCGCAGTCTACGAGACTTAACTGTTCTTATTATATCTGTCTTCCTATAAAGACCATGTAGTTCATTGTTATGTAGTCTTCTCCATTCACCTGTCTGTTCATCTCTCTTTGGTCCAAAAATTTTCCTAAGAACTTTATTCTCAAATACTCGTAATCTCCTTTCCTCCCTTAAAGTAAGAGTCCATGTTTCGCACCCATATAATATAACTGGTAGAATAATAGTTTTATATATTTTCAGCTTAACGTTTTTTGAAAGGAGTTGGGACATCAAAAGTCTCTGCAATGCATAATAGCATGCATTCCAGAATTGAGCCTATGTTTAATTTCTTTGTGCATCTCATTCCTATTTGTGATTATTGTTCCTAGGTATTTGAATTCAGCCAATTCCTCAAAATTTCCCTCATTTGTCATTAGCTGTCCATTTCCATTATATAATGTATTTCTACGTGTGACCATATATTTAGTTTTACTGATATTTACTTCCAGTCCTAATTTCTTAGTGTTACTCAATAGTGTGTGCGTGTTGGCCTTTAGTATCTCCTCGCTATCGGCCAGTAGTACTACATCATCAGCATAAACTAACAGCTTATTAATACCATTCAGTTTGTAAGCCTTCCTCATTCTCTAAGATTAATGGCATGCTCTAGTACAAAATTAAATAGTAGAGGAGATAGTGCATCTCCTTGCTTCAACCCATTCTGGATTTCAAAAGTGTCTGAAACTGTTTGCCTACACGCACCCTACTCGTTGAGCCATTTAGACACATTCGTATAAGTCTAACTAACTTTTTAGGAATTCCGAACTCCAGCAGGATACTATATAACTTCTCCCTCTTAATTGAATCATATGCTTTTTTGAAGTCTACATATAGTTGATGTACAGTACCATTATATTCCCATTTCTTTTCTAAAATCTGTCTTATACTAAAAATCTGATCTGTTGTAGACCTGTTTCTTCTAAATGCACATTGATGATCTCCTAGAATGTCATCAATATAGGGAGTAAGTCTGCTTACTAATATATTTGTTAGAATTTTGTACGAAGTTGAAAGTAATGAGATGCCCCTATAGTTGTTGCAATCAGTTTAATCTCCTTTCTTATAAATTGGTACGATAATTGATTCCTTCCATTCATCTGGAAGAGATTAGCTCATAGTGTGCCAGTATTTCACCATTTTAATTTAGAAATATTTCTGGTAACACATGACGCCTCCAATATTCTAAATCGTTATATTTTCCTGTTATAAAAATTTCGTGTTCAAAACTCTCGCACATTGGACGTATTCGTAAATCATGATTGTCGGTAATTTTTTAGAAATTTCCAGGCCCCCCTACCTAAACCAAGCAAACCCTGATCTCTCTTTAAATCCTAGATTGATATATAGACATATATACATATATACGATATTTTCCCCAAACTTGTTTTAGTTCTCTTTGTAAACTCAGTGGACATTTTCCCGTACAATCAGCGAAAATATCTGGTGGTTTATATTTAAGTATTTCCTCTTTTTTTTCTCCACACATTCTTGCGATTTTCAGTCCCTACATACCCATGTTTGTATATCTAATCCATCCCAATCTTTTGGCTTTGACTCCTAACTCGTATGCCCAGAATTTCCTAAGCTTTGTTTGTTCGCCAATATATATAACTGATCCGTGTTACATGATGGTATTAAGCAATAGCGAGGAGATATAAATGTCAACGCACATATTCTATTAAAAATAGAAAGAAACTGAGGTGGATGTAATTATTAGTATAACTAAATATAAGCTTCCACATAGAAATATATTTGTAACGTAAATTGAGAATTAATAACAAATGAGGAAAATTTTGAAGACGGGCTGAATTATAAAATCTTGCAGGAAAAATATTTTCAAATAGTAATGAGGTGCAGAAAGAAATTTATAATAGTCTCAGCACTATCTTATGGATTACAGAGACTAGCCAACGTTTCTAAAAAAAAATCTAAAAATATATAACGGTTAGCCTTCCAGTTTAAAGAATGCGAAACATTGTTTACTACTTAAGAGAGAATAACAAATTACAAGATTTAAGAATACAATCCTTAGGAAAATTGCTGGAACAAAGAGAGTCCAACAGATAGGGGAATGGAGAAAACTTAATAACAGAGAGCTGCATAATCTTCATGGAAAACAACATGTAATTAGACAGTTAAGTCTCGTAAACTGTGATGGGCAGGACATGTGGCAAGAATGGAGAAAGAAAGAGGGCAATTAAACTTACTATTGGATAAACCAGAATGGAAGATCCCAGTAGACAGGCCAAGAATGAGGCGAAATAATAATATTAACCATGATCTAAGGGAGGTGAATTAAGCAGAAATGATTGAAAAATATTAGGCGAGGATAGGAATATATATGGACAGCATATGTCGGCGCTGCCATGTAGCTACGAGCTCGGCGCTACCAATGATTTAGTAATGATTTTTAAAGCAATTATATTTTTTTGTGTATGCATATGCATAGGGATGTAGAGATCTAGAGGGCTAGATGTATGCTATTTGATAAGACTACTTGGCCGAAATAATTTTCGTTTCCAGGGTATACCACATGGAGGTGAGTTTATCCTCTTAGAAGAAGGATTGGTTAAAGGAAACACCAACCCTCAAATACTAAGATTATGTGCTTTGTAAACAATATAAACAATATACCCATGTTCTAAATGGTTACACATATATACAGATGGCTCTAGGCTCAATCATAATGGCCCTGTGGGAGCAGGAATCCATTGCTCACTCTTCTCTCTATACACTCCACTTGGACCAAATAAAACTGCTTTCGATGGAGAAATAAAGACAGTTCATATTGCATTTTCAGAATTCGTATGCCGTCAACAAATCAGTAACCATATCGTCATTCTGTCTGATTCCAAAGCTGCCATACAAGCAATAACATAATTGAAATCAGTTCAAAGAAGTGAAGTAGAAGATTGCAAGATACTACTCACTGACCTTTAACAAAAACATAAGACAGTAGTGTTACAATGGATACCATCTCACTGCGGAATCAATGGAAATGAAGTAGCCGATGTGCTGGCAAAACGAGGAGTACACATCTTACTCCTCAGCAACAATTTATATCAAACAAAAGGTAAAAAAACATTCTCAACCTATTTTCAGATCCGAATTGAAGAAAAACAATGGAAAAACACTATCCACGCCACACCAGATGCACCTCGAAAGGAAGCTGTAGCATATTTTCGATTAAACACAGGACATGATTGTCTTGTTGCTCATCTTGGCCTAATTGGAATTTACAGAAGTCCTCATTTCCCTCTGTGCTGCACGAACACTAACATGGACAGAAATCAACTACTAGAGTGTCAGGTACTTCACTCTGCTACGCTGTAGGATAGATACTGGGAAGCAAGAGCCAATCTTTCTGTTTTACTATGATGTTATATTGTTTTAATTTATTGTTATGTTATTTGTTTACTTTCAAGTAGGGACAATGACTTCTGTCAAGTCCCCTGCATTTCTATAAATAAATACATTTCATTTGTGTATTTTTGTTAGATATATTTAATAACACATAGTTTCAGATATAATTAAGATAATTTTGAGGAATATAAAAGTAAACAGTGAAAATCGATATAAAAATATTAAATTAAATAGCGGATGTTTTAAAATTAAAATACCTTTATACGCATAAATTATTAAAGTGAGGAGAGTTTGTTATATTGTTACATGTCGTGTAAGCGGCGTTTGAATTGGGCGGGTAGAGTAGCCCCTGGTGAGTTAGATCACCTGCAAGCCGGCAAAATTGTCTGGAATGTGTTGCCAGACGTTTCTACCGGCCTCTCTCTTCCCCTTGGAGAAGGATCTGAAGCCAGAGGTTTCTGGGCTTCGAAATTGCACGAAGCTATTACTAGAGCCTTCCTCCCGCTTATATAAAAGAGCGGAAGAGAAGATCAGCCAGTCAGTCTGCGATAGTCAGTGTTGCGAGAGTCTCATATTGGACGGCGAGAGGTTAATTGTGAGCAAAATTGTAAGGACGAACTGTGTCTGCTACTGTGTTAGAAGTGATTGTCAAATATATCTACAAAGAAGAATAGTTGTAAGAATAAATTTTGATTGAAGATTTAGTGATAATTGTGAGAAGAAAATAAAGAGAAAAAAAATTACCTAGCAACTGTGTATTTATTTAAGTCCAAATAATTTAAAGGAAAACCCTGTGCCATCCGTGACAACATATTTCAAAATTGCTTACAAAATTTGATCTTTAAAGATATATATTGCGCCATCAAAATTATTCACGCGTCAATTCAAAATGTTCACCTCGGTATGACATTTTCATGGAAATGCTCTCCTATAATCGACAAATTGTATGCAAATTTAAAACATCTTTCGGCAGCATACCAAAAAATTGGCAATCATCTTAGTTTTCTCTGTCAGTTAATAACAATCGATGACGTGTCGACGAAAAATGCAAAAAAAATGCAGAATTTTATCACGACGACATAAGTGCATATGAGCTCAAATCAGAATGTTTTCACTTAATGCAGTAATTAAAGAACAGAACAAATTAATCAGCAGATTTGAGTATCTTAACCTTACATAAACTAATAAAGTCTGATAAATAAGAAATAACTTTTCCAAATGTTAATGTTGCTAAAAGATCATTCCTTTACTTAATGGTTATCAATTGTAGTGGTGAGCGCTCATTTCCACAGTTAAAGAGAATAGAAAATTAATTACGAAAAACAATGGTACAAGAACGACTAATTTGTCAATTATGTGCATATAAAGTGATACCCTTCAAAAGTAGACTTTGAGGATATAATAGAAGATTTTGCATAACAGAAATCCCGAAGAAAACCATTATCGGGATCGTAACCAATTCTAACCAGCAGCATGCTTACATAATTTATAGGATAAACTTTAGACGATTCCAACATTACCAAAAAATTAGTACAAGCTATAAAAGCATTATATAAAGGATCTATTTCGAAAATAAAAGTTGGAAATCATATAACAAAGGGATTTACTATTACAAAAGGTTTAAGGCCAGGTTGCAGTTTACCTCCAACTCTATTTAAAATTTATCTCGAAAGAGTACTAAGAGACTGGAGGAAAAAATGTCAAAAAATGGGCATACCTATCCAAAATACACATGTATATTCACTAAATTTTGCAGATGACCAGGTATTAATAGCACAGGACCACGGTGACATAGAATATATGGCTAAAAAACTAAAAGAAGAATATGAAAAATGGGGACATTATATAAACATTGAGAAAACTAAATATCTGTGTATAGGAGAAGAAATGGAAAATATAAATTTCAACAATGGAGAAGAACTAAAACCTAGTATTGAATGCACTTATTTAGGAACAAAAGTAGACCACTCAGGCGATAACACAGTGGAAATTAAAAATAGAATCGCAGAAACAAAACAAGCAATAAATGCTTTAAACTCTGTTTGGTGGAGCAAAAATATTACAAAAAATAGAACATTGCAAATATATCAAACCATAATTCAGAGCATTTTAACATATGGTGCTGAAGTCTGGCAAATTCCTACCAGGGAAATGAAAAGAATTTTAAGTACAGAAATGGATGTTTTAAGAAGATCAGCTGGAAAATCTAGAATGGATAGAATACGAAATAAAGAAGTAAGGGAAATTATGGGTGTACAAGAGGAGCCGGACATCATAGACATCATAGAAAACAAAAGATTGCAGTGGTACGGTCATGTCAAACGAATGCCAGAGCAAAGATTGCCAAAAATTGTTATGGAATGGATCCCAATAGAAAGGAGAAATACCGAAGAAAACTTGGATAGAAGGGGTAGAAGCAGCTATGAATATCAGAGGAATGGAGGAAGATCAATGGATGGATAGAGAGGAATGGCGTTTGGTTTCCGGAAGACGGCGGCAGCTGCCATGATACCGGATGATGATGATGATGTATATATATATATATATATATATATATATATATATATATATATGATTTGTACCAATTAACCATAATGTATAAGACCATAACAGAAACATATTTTTGTCATTCACCCTTTTTTTTACTTTCCAACAGAGCCTCTAATCCATGTGTTCCCAGGGGCCCCGGCATGTCCTACGACAGTACTGGTGATATTTGTATTGAAGGAGTAATTGAAGAAGTCTTGAACGAATCAGATTCAGATGAAAGTGAAGTGGATGATAATTTGGAAGAAATTGGAAAAACTGTTTCATCGTCTGAGAATGAAGATGGGGTTCACCCCATCCCACCGGATGTTAATGATACCAACTGTGATAAATTAATTACCCACAGTGGACGGAACCATCTCGACAATATCGAGTTTTCTAATTAATTCCTGATTGTTAATTGCAATAATTATATGATGGTCTAAATCATGCAACATTCTTACTTAATCTGGAAATGAATTTTGTGTTCTGTTGCGTGTCAGAATTGATAATGAAGTTTATGTTTATTTCGTCATATTACAGTTATAAAAACATTTGTAGTAAGGTTGTTTACAATAAAAATATTTTTAAAAAGATAAATTGGTGTCAAAGTAGTACCTACGGTGGGTCTACTTTGAATTATAGTGAAAACAAATGTGATGTCAAAGTAGCCCCAGCACATGGGCAAAACAGACCTAAACAAAACTCATTGTTGTCCTACTAAGTTTTTGTTTGAGTAGAACAGTACCAAATGGGATTTGTAGTCTAAGGTCCAATTGGTACAATAAATCATACATTACATTTTTCGGCATAAAAACCTTCGAAAATATGTCAAAGTATATATGTAACCTAGATAATGCATAATGTAATTATGCATAATGTATACTGAAATTATATTGCTATCTGTCGTGTTTCTTATATTTTTCGTTGCTCTATCTACTTTATAATATTACTAGACATTATTTTATTGATACAGACTCTCAACAGCACGTACGGTTTACTGCCCGTGCGACACATATTTGTAAATAATATTGTATCAATTATATATATATATATATATGTTATATTGCAGATTTTCGCGGATATAAGTATGAATAAGGAAGTTCTCTTGGGTTTTCCGCGTCTTGGATTCAAGTTCGGCCCCTGGCCACTGACTCCGACGTTACGGCATGATCCCACATGCCATTATCAAGGAATGTTAAGTTCGAGTCACAGGTTTAGGTCTTATATAATTAAACAAATAGAGTTTTCGCTGTGGTCCGTTTCCAAAGACGTACAACCATCCAAGGTTATTCTTATGTAGTTAAACATTTTCAGTTTTCAGTGCGGTCCGTTTCCGAAGCCGTACACCCATACAAAGTTCAGTTTCTTCGCTGAAGAAGATATGGAGAAGAAAACAACGGTTGGGCAACATCGAGCGTGGTCGACGCTTGGATGGGTGTACGGCTTCCGAAACGGACCACACTGAAAACTGAAGGTGGTTAACCACATAAAAACTGAACTTTGCCGCGTGAGCGATATTTAGGTTAACCCCCTTCTCTAATGGTCCGATTTTACTTGTTAACTAACTCGCCCTTAAATTTCGTAATTGATTGCTATATGCAGATATTGGATCCAAAAATAACAGCAGCTAGAGAGTTAAAATACACAATGTACCTGTATCATATGCACATTAATAATTCTTACGTTTACGCTGTTATTGACTTTTAGAAACAATTTTTGATGCTGAGACTAACATAAGTATGGAGACAGCTACGTCATGGCTAACTGACCACAGGTTTAGGTCTTATATAATTAAACAAATAGAGTTTTCGCTGTGGTCCGTTTCCGAAGACAATTTCAATCTGTACATGAAATGCTAAGCCAAAGAAAGCTGTCGTTTCTAGTAACTTCGGCACTTATGAGTTCTTAGAAGTAGTGGTTGTGTTATTTTGTTCTCTTATTGATAATCATATTTATAGGCTTTTGGGTCTGATATGACCCCACGTTATGATTAGTGTATAGTATTTTATAATATTAGCTTTTTGTTGAAGAGTGTCTATAGGGAAAATTAAACAGTTATGGCAGAGTATAAATGTCATTGACTGGAAAAGAAGCTGCATGTATGTTGGATGAAGAAAAAAGTGTAGTTGCTAGAATTTTCAGATCTTAAAGAAGTGGTGAGTGAGGATGAGAATGGTACTGAGGCAGAGGAGGAGATGAAGACGGATTTGATGCAGATTCAGATGGGCCTGATGATATATTAAATACTAATAGGAAAATTATTTATGGCAAACATGTAAGTAAATAATTCACTAAACCATGCTAAGACAAGCAGGAAGCTTCAGAAAATATACTGATTCAATTTCCTGGATCCAAAGATGTAGCTAGAAAGAAAATAAATATAATTTACTTGTATTCTTCCCTTATTCTAGCGTGGAGAATATTTTAATTAAAACAAATGAAGAAATAGAGAGACAAAAATCACGCTTCAAGTCTGATCAGCGTTACCTAATACTAACAAAACTGAAACAAAATACTTTGATTTTTGTTTTATTTAGCTGGTCCTCTTCTATAAAGGAACGAAGGGAGGAGTTGTTCAGTTTGATTAGCTTTCTCATTCAAAGACTGTAGCTAGGAAAACTAGAAGATGGCCCTTATGAATTTTCTATGGGATGTTGGATGCAGCAGCAATAAATGCACATGTAATATTTTGATGAAAGTATTTATACACAGAATATTGATCAAGCGCTTTGACTTTCTCGAGAAATAATGCCTAGCACTATGTGAAGAACATATGAGGAGCGAAATGGCGAATATAAACTTCTAAGGCAACTAAGGAGCAACATTCGCTAAATACTCGGCTGTGAAGTGGAGCAATCTCAAATTATGGCACCAGCTGGACGATGTGCTTTCAGTTCTCGAATCCGATTGAGGGTCTTTCCACATTTCAGCGGTTGCCCTTTTACTAGCCGGCTGCTGGCCCTTCACATCCACATGTGTCAATCACAGAGGTAGATGATCAACAGCCAGTGTAGGGGTGACATGTGGTTAGCATGTCGAGTCCCCCAGCCGTTATAGCTGGTTCCTCAACCTGGAGCCGCTACTTATTGTAGCTACCCAATTGGCTCACGATGCTGGGTGGGTACCGGTCCCATACTGGCCGAAATACCATGAGAAAATTTCTTCCCCCATGGAGACTCGAACCAGCGCAAGTCCCGTAGCTCTGCGCCAAGGGTCCTCGAATCAAGGTCCTAAATGGTGTAGCATGTTGCTGTTTCTGCTCAAAAAAGTCTATGTACAGAACACAGAAATAGTGTTTGTGAAGATTGCAGGTAGTAAGATATGAATTACATGAAGTACAAAAATGTGTAATACGAGGTACAAAAGTGAGAAAAATCATAGTTTGTTAATGACAGAACTGAGTGGAAAATAATGTCTGATATTCAAATTTTTATTTCTTGTTCTATGATTTAATGGGCTAATGCATGTGTTATTTATTCACTGCCACATAAATAATGTGAAAAAGTAAGCAACAAATGTGAACAAATTGAATAGAAAGTGTTCAATATCGAAACATAGGAAAAGACAGATTCATAATTAATGTGCCCTACAAATCATATCATTCCACTTTGCGAATAATTTTTCAGTTTTGATGACCCCATGTTGTGGGTCTCGCTCCAAGATGTGCACGTTGTGGTTCTAGGATTAAGGTTTATATTCCCAATAATGCAGCATTAGAATACTTGAATTACGTTATATGCAGTATTATAGGTTGGAGTTCATTATATTAAAACAGTGTTTTGAACTTATAAATATTTTAATTTTTCCCACAGGTATTTTCTTTAATTAAAATTCTTTACATTACAGCTGTGTATTATTAGCTGCTATGTGTTCTTTACAGTTGTTGCATTTATATTATGCCTGTGGCTTTGCTTTAATTAACATTCTGAGATAATTTCTTTTATTTTGCTTTATAGCTTTATTGTTGAAAGCTAGCTGAAAAAAGTGTTATTGGAATGTAAAAAATGTATGAGTATTAAAAGTGTAACATTGTTAAAAAACAAAATTAATTATTTAATAAACTAACTTACACACCTCTCTGATAGTATTATTTTAACAGTTAATAACAATTTAATTTATTTTACGAAAATTGTATTAATATAACAAATATTTTTTGTTGTTCGCTATAAATACTCTACAACCGAAAAATTAATTTATTATATATCTTTATTTTCATGTACATTCGGTAGGGACAGTCTAGCAAACAATTCAATTTATCGTGTTTGAGTATATTTTATTATCATTTTTAGTCTTAATTTTAATTATCAGTAACATCATTATGTTATCGATATTAAACTTATAGGTATGATCTTATTAATATTTTCACTTAATATTTTATATTAGTTATATCTGATTGCTATATTGTAATGTACGAGTAACATATGTTTGTCTTGGTGAGTGGAAGAGGTAGCCACCAGGCCGTAACTACAGCAGGCTAAATAAATAAAATAAAAATAAACTACCGTAATCTTGAGTTTAACGTTAATGAGTTAGTATTAGTAGTTACATTTAAACTCAATCAGTGGTGGTTTGTGAAAAAATTATCAATATGGACAGTTATACAGAGAAATTAAATCTCATAAGTTACTTGATTAAAAGTACTCCTATGGATTATTCATGAGATAGGAATGGATGAATAGAGAGGACGAAGAAATTTACACGGGTGCACTTTGAATGAAGGGCTAGTGAGAAGGCGAACGAGTGGATGATTGAATAATACAGTATTTGCAGATGCCACTACACTTATGAGGGCAAGAAATTGAAAATTGCTGTTAGGAAAGAGAAGAAAGGAAAAGGCAGGTTAGAGAGGCCAGGGCTCGATGAATTATATGGTGGCTCGTGACCTAAAATTGATATCAAACGCGGAATGATTCGTACAGTAAAACGAATTATTGTAAAAATATAGGACCATGATAGCTTGGATTGGTGATTAGAACAGTGACATTCTCTTTGCATATTTAAGTCAGTCCCTATGGTAACACAGTTACGTCTCTTCAGGCGTCTAGCCCGTTCTGAAAGATAAGAGATACTGTCTCACTTTTTAACAAAATTTCATTTGGAATATTTTATAACTAGGAATTTAACTACTTTTCGAAATAGAGACCTTCAGATTTTATGGTTTGAAACATAATCCCAGTGAATCACACCATCAGAATTCCACTTAACACACAACACAACATTAAAAATATAATACATATCTTCAACTCGTGTCTAACTCAGGGTCGGGTCGAGGAATGAGATGAGATCCTATGTATAGATGTCTGTGAATAACAATTAAGCCAGCCGACCGCCCCTGACGCACCATCACAGGGTTAGATGAATGAAATGAGACGAAATGGATGAGATGAGTATGGGCAAATGGTGGAATGAAATTGTGACAGGGGAAAACGGGAGCAACCTCGAGAAAAAACTCTTCCTTTTCGTCCACCACGAAAACCATATGGAGTGACCGAGACTCGATCTCGGTATCCCAGCAGTTAGAGGTGAGCGTCTAACCGCTTGCACCACGGAAGACTAAATAAAAAAAATCGACATTATTTATGAGATTTATTCAATTATTAATTTTATCTCTACGCAGTCCGTTTGAAATTTTATAAATTACTATAGTATAACTTGTGGATTACTATTTTGTTAAGTCCATTCTCTAAATATGTATTTTAATTTCGCACCGTTGATTTCGCTGCTAGCTTGTAAAATGTCACATTTTTGCACTATTTATTTTAATCATATTAATTTTATTTAAAGTCATATTAAAAAAACTGAAAACTATTAATAATAATATTAGATATGCGCTATTCAACTCCTACATATAGTATTAAAATGTTTATTGCTATCAATTACGTTTAGTCTGCAACGTATCATTGTGATATTATATACAACATCATGTTAATATGAAAGTATATGTTTCGAGACAAATCTAAGAAGATAATATATTCTCGTTATCTTAATTAAGTTTTTTTTAATTGAATTAAACGTCATAGAAATTATTTCATTAAAATTTGTAATGACTTGTCACATACACTATATCTCTACAACATATTAAGAACTATGCCCTTAAAGACCGTAAAACGATTATAACTATGATATGCAAATATACGCTTGAAGGGAACCGGCCATGACTATAAGGATTTGCGTAATTAAGTAACCTTGTAACATAGTTCAGGGACCTTTACAGCAATCAAAATTATATCTACCCGCATGCAAGCTATAAATACATCACTGATTAGATTACTTTGGAAAGCTTAATCAGGAGGTCCTAAAATAATAAACACCGGGTCCCACTATATCCTCTACTATTTAATTTTGTACTAGAGCATGCATGCCACCAAATCTTTAGATAATGAGAAAGGCCTACAACTCAATGATATTAATAAGCTGTTTGTTTATGCTGATGATGTAGTATTATTGGCCGATAGCGAGGAGATACTAAAGACAACACGCACACACAATTAAGTAGCACTAAGGAATTAGGACTGGAAGTAAATATCAATAAAACTAAATATATGGTCACACATAGAAATTCATTATATAATGGAAATTGACAGCTAATGACAAATGAGGGAAATTTTGAGGAAGTGGCTGAATGCAAATACCTAGGAACAATAATCACAAATAGGAATGAGATGCACAAAGAAATTAAACGTAGGCTCAATTATGGAAATGCGTGCTATCATGCATTGCAGACACTTTTGATGTCCCATCTCCTTTCAAAAAACGTTAAACTGAAAATATATAAAACTATTATTCTATATTATATGGGTCCACCACTTTAGTCTCGAGGTAGCGGGTCCGGGTTCGATTCCCGGTCGGGAAAGGCTCCTGCGTGAGGTTTTTTTCGGGGTTTTTCCTCACCTGTAAGACAGATGTCAGGAAGCTTAGGGACCAACGATGCCCGAAAATAATCCGGCCATCATCATCATCATCATCATCCTTATCATTATCATCCTTCACCGGTGTGGAAAGCAACGGGAAGCTACCACACCTATAACTCCCTAGGAAAGTTGCAAATCATATCATGAAAATGCTATGATCGCAGTGAAAGACCTGCCCTTGGGCAGAATTACTGTGGATGGATGGATATTATATGAGTGCGAAACATGGACTCTTACATTAAGGGAGGAAAGGAGATTACGAGTATTTGAGAATAAAGTAAAATTTTTGGGCCAAAGAGTGATGAGCAGACAGGTGAATGGAGAAGACTACATAGCAATGAACTAAATGGTCTTTTGAAGAAACCAGATATAATAAGAACAGTTAAGTCCGTAGACTGCGATGGGCAGGACATGTTGCGCGTATGGGGAATGAAAGACGTGCATGGAAGCTTCTTGTAGGAAAACCGGAGGGAAAATGCCCAGTTGGTAGACCAAGAATGAGGTCGGAGAATAACATTAACTATGATTTGAGGGAAGTAAAATATACAGCAAATGATTGGATAGCATTACCTCAGGATAGGGATGTATGGAGAGCTTATGTCCGCGCGGCCATAAACCTACGGGTTCGATAGAGCCAGTGAGTAAGTAAGTAAGTATCTTGAAACAGATCGCTTCTAAAAATGTGTTTCCATCCGGTTTGTTGTTCGATAATAAACATACAATTCACTTATAAGAAGGAAGTCATTATGCACTGTAAGGAATTGTACTAATTCCACCTTAATAAGTAATTAGCAGGCACTTAAACTAAAGCAAATTATAAAAATATGATAATATATCTTCATCTAACTAAAAGAGAATAAACTTGAGAAGTAATCCAGGATTTATGACTTCATGTAATAATGAGTTCAATTTTATTTTAATTAGATAAATTGAACCAAAACCTCTGCTAACAAGTGTGGTATCGAGGTAGCGTGCTAGCTTGTCACGCAGCGGGCCGGGTTCGATCCCCGGTCGGGATAAGACTTTTTTCTGGGGTTTTATTCACCTGTGAGGGAAATGTCTGGAAACTTTAAGGTCCAAACGGTCCCCGAACATCAGATGTCCATCATAATTCATTAAGCTTATAATTAAGGACCCTGCTGGCCCTCCACTATCATCATCATCACCCAACATATCATCAGGCAAGCCGTAACCCCGTCTTCCAAGTGCCCTAACCTCAGAAGGGAGGTATAATTACGCCAATGCCAGGAGAAAATACCATAAAGTCGAAATGACAACCTGGGACATTGAATAAAAAAATTATATTCTTACATTTCGAAGAACATAACAAAATAAACCTTGAGCAAGACCGAATTTTAAAAATGAGAATTATATTGAACACCCAGTAAAACATTTATGAAAATTATTCCAAACAGTATAGCTCATGTAAATTCGTGACAACTGTACACTTTGCCGTGTAAGGGAAAAAAATTGTTTCACGTCGACGCGTGTATTCAATTATTGACAATTGTTTACCATTGTAGGCCTATTAAGCGTAAATAAAAGTTGTGTGTATTCACATGTTTTAAAGAGCACCACACAAAAATAAGTATTTAGACTAAAACACGAACGCGAAGCATTCATAGACTGACATGAAAACGGTATTATACTTAGCCGAATTATTTTAAAAATTGAATTATTATTTTTTGTTTATATTTTAAATATTATTATTGATTAACTTAAATAAACATTCGTATAAGGTTTAACTTATAATTTTTAACACGTCACTTCTTGTTACATTGATTTTTGTCAAGTTTATTTAGTGTAACAATAATATTTATAGCGCTTCTAAGTGTCCTTAATTACGTCAGAGTTAAAAGGCTGCGCCAGTTAAATACCACCTGCATGCAAATTTTTAAACTTGTTTTTCCACACTTTTATTTTCAACATTTTTATACATTCAAAATTATAGGAATTCAGAATTCTTTTCCTAGAAGATTCAATTGTTTACTGCATGTCCTAAAAACAATGGGTAATAAAGTAGTGCATGGGTTTCATGATTGAAGTAGTATTTAAGAAATAAAAAATAAAATTATGCAATTATTAATTTTTTTTGTAATTCCACGCATGAGGTACAACTTTTTTTTCTCCCTTTGTATTCACATAATAAGAATTCTAATGCATCATGTTTTTCTAAATATTTTTGGGACCTTGTAAAACAATCAGACATTTTATTTAAAAAACGTGGAACCCATTTAATTATAATATATGTAATTTAAGAAAAAATACAATGTTTAATCCATAGTAATTCTGCCCGAAGGCAGGTCCTTTACTGCAATCATAGCATTTTCATGCTATTCTTGCGGTTTTACTAGGGAATTGTAAATGTGGTAGCTTCTCGTTGCTTTCCACACCGGTGAAGGTTGATGCTGATGCTGCTGCTGATGGTGATGATAACGATAAGGATAAGAATGATGATGGTCATATGATTTCGGGGACCGTTTGGGCCTTAACGTTTTCCTGACATTTGTCTTACAGGTGAGGAAAAACCCCTATAAAAACCTCACCCAGAAAAACTGTTCCAACCGGTGATCGATCCCGGGCCCGCTGCGTGACAAGGTAGCACGCTACGTCGAGACCACAGTGGTGGACTAATATTTATAATAACTCATAAAAATAAATGTCTCACAAGAATGAAACTTAAACACTCCATTATGTATCATGCAGTGAATGTTTGCACAAAACATCAAGTCTCTAGCCCAAAATACGTAGAAAATAGAAATTTCATCGATCATCACCCTTAGAGACGATTCTGTGCAATATTTACCGACCGTTATCCGTCCACGTAAAACCATAGTTGCCCACTAGATGTCTCATTGAGGCGAATTACGAACCCATATCACACGTTGATATCTAGGGGTAAATAAACATAACTAAATTAGATTGGTTGAAACACTCCTATCAGGGAGCACCGTAATTCCCATACGGGGAAGCAAGGGGTATATAGATAGACACTTAACTCATGCCCCAAATGGGAGTCAATGACCAATCACGTTTCAGTGAATATTGTTTTACAACCAATCACAGTCGTGTTTCACCTGGAATTTATCAAATTAAGTTTATCATATTAAAGAAAGTTACTCCTTTTTTTATCATTCTGAATATGTCAGATCATTATTTTTCAGTGACTGGCTCTGTAAGAAATACGTTGAATATAGCAATTTACATATTAAAATGTAGGAATCCTAGAATGCAAGTGGCCCCGGATTGTATATATAGTGCACGAATATAAGCAAGTACCACTTGAGAGATATTCATTTAATTCATAGTGTTCTGTACAAGAGCAGGTCTTTCACTGCAAACTCAGAATTCTCAACTCTTTCCTTAACACAGCTTTCCTTTTTGTATCTGCATATAAACCATTTATTTTAATATTGTCTATCATCTGATGTTTTTTCTGCCTGTAACTTTCTTTCCGTTGACCATTCATTCTAGGGCATCCTTCCGCAGGCAGTTCCTTCTTAGCCAGTGGCCAATCCAATTTCTTTTCCTCTTCTTTATTAGTTCCAGCATTATTCTTCTTTCACCCAATCTGTATAGCACATCTTTATGTCTTGCTTTGTATGTCCATTTTTATACGTTCCATTCTTCTCCCTACCCACATCTCAAAAGCTTCCAGTCGCTTTTCCTCATTCCTCCATAATGTCCAAGTGTCTGTGCCATACAATGCTACACTCCACACAAGGCACTTCACTAGCCTCTTCCGTAGTTCTTTTGCCAAAGATCCGCAAAAAAAATGCTTCTCTTCTTGTTAAATACTTCTTTTGCCATTGCTATCCTCTGCTTTACTTCTTGACCTCAGTTCATGTTACTACTGATAGTACAACCCTAAGTATTTGAAGCTCTCCACTTGCTCAATGGCCTCATCTTTAAGTCCTCATGTTTCATCTTCCTTGGTTTCTTTCCTATAATCATGGCTTTCGTCTTATTTATATTTATCTTCATCCAATAATCCTCGCACTTATCATTTAGCTCCAACAGCATGTTTCCTCAATGTCATTGCATCTGCTGCTTCCCCCCCCCCCCCCCCCCAAAAACCCCCCCCCCCCCCCAAAAAAAAAAGTTTTTTTTTTTTATGTTAGCAAAGCCATTTCATCAGCAAATATTATGCACTTTATTCTTCTTCCTCCCATGTTATGCCTCCCGTATTGCTGAAGCAGTTCTTCATTACGTCTTTCAGGTAGATGTTGAAAAACGTTGGTGATAGAGGACATCCTTGCCTTACCCCCCTTCCAATTTCTCTTCCCTCTGACATTTCTTCTTCTATCTTCACTTTTATTCACTGTTTCATATAAAGACTACTTTTGAGCCTCCTCTCCTTCCAGTTCACGCCAATTTTCTTTAAGATCTTCAGGAGTTTATTCCAATTTACTCTGTCAAAGGCCTTTCCCAGGTCAACAAATACTGCAAAAAGTCTTTATCTTTTTCTATATACCTTCCTCCTATTGTTCGTATCAATCCAATTGCATCTCTTATACTCTTTCCCTTCGCAGGAGAATCTTTGCAGAGTGTGATATCAAGCTGATAGTCCTGAACTCCTTACATTTCTTTGCATTGCTTTTCTTCGGTATTGGTATTAACACTGTCTCAAACAATTCTCCGGGTCATTCACCTTCTTTATATATCTTGTTGCATAAACGCAGAATTTCCTTCTTTCCTTTACCCAAGCATTTAACCAATTCAATGGGTATTCCATCTACCCCTGTTGCTTTCCCATTTTTCATTTCCGTAATTCCTAGTTCAAATTCTTCCTTCAGAATTGAAAATCATTTTTCATCTTCTGTTACGCCTTGTTGATTTTCTGTATCCAAGTTAGCCGGACGATTTTGTGTCTCATATAGCTCTTCTACATATTTTCCCCATGTTTTCATAATTCCCTGTTTGTCTGTTATTTCTTCATTAATTTTGTCCTGAATCAGCCACATCGTTTTCCTGCTCTTCCTTCCACAGTCCAAGCTTTTAACTTCCTGGTACATTAAATCATATTTTTCTTTCCTCTCCAGATTCTCTAGTTCTTCACATTTCTGCTTCATCCATTCTTACCATGTCTTGTCAGTTTTTCTTCTTGTAAGTTCGTTGTTTAGTGTCCTATAATTTCTTTTGGCTTCTTCTGTATTGCTATTTTTCCATTTTCTTCTTTCTTCCATCTTCTCTAACATTTTTTTTGTGACCAAAGGTTTCTTAATATTCTCGCTCTCATTGTGAACTATTGTTTCCTCTGCAGCTATCTGTATAGATGTTTTCAAATGACTCCAGTGTTCCTTGGTATTGCCATATGAGATTTCCATGGTAGAGGCTTTCTCCTGAATTTTTTTTTTTGGAATTTTCTCCTTTCCTCTTCAGTTTTAAGTTTCTCCAAGCCAAACGTTTTATTGCCTGTCTTCCTCTTATCTTCTTCAGGCAAATATATACTTCGTCTATTAGTAAGATATGGTCTGAATTGATATCTGCTCCTGGTAGGATCATCGCATTCTTCAAGCAATTTCGGAATCTTTCCTGTATCATTATGTAGTCAATCTGGTATCGTTTGTTGTCCATAGGGCCTATCCATGTGTATCTTCTTTTTTTATGCTTTGGAAACATTATATTTCCAATTATAATTGAATTCCTTTTACAGAAACTCACCAGTGATTTGCCTCTCTCATTCGTTTTCCTAATCCATATCTTCCAACTTTACTTCCATGCTGTCCCTGCGATATATAATAAAAAAAAATTGTAGCAATTGATTATACCACAAAAATAAAGAACTTTTTGCACTTTCTTAAACCAATTATTTTTGGTATTAACGTTCCAGAAAAATATAATTGACATATTTACGTTTTAGGACGTCAGAAATTAATTAATAACCTAAAATGTTGGTTATAATGTAGAGTTTGATGCGTTTAATTTTTTCTCCACTAGGGTGCATTCTTAAAATATTTATTTGGCAATAAATTATTCTTAAAATATTTATTTGGCAATAAATTATATGATCTGGTTGCAGCGGATGAACAAATGAAACATAACAAACGTTTCTGATTTGTTTTCAAACATCGCCGTTTACATTAAAGATGTACATATTTTAAAATAACTATATTTAAATAATAATTTGTGATTAATTTTATTCGTTAAATAGTCCTAACAAATGCCACTGTTGATCTGCAAATTCTGTAAATAAATTGGAAATCACTCGTGGAATTTCTTATGATAATTCCGACCTTATACAAATGTTATTCTTCCATTTATATGGATGGGAACCATGGATTCTTACATTAAGGGTGGAGAACATTTTACCAGTATTTGAGAATAAAGTACTTAGGATTTTTTTTTTGTATTAAAGGGAGATGAGCTGACAGATGAATGGAGATGACTCTATAACATTGATCTGAACAATCTTTATACGAAACCGGACATAATAAAATCTCATAGACTGCGGTGATAAGACATGTGGCATTAATGGGACATGGGAGAGAGGCATAATAACTTACTGTAAGGAAATCAGATGGAAACGCCCATTGGTAGACCATGAAATGGGTGGGAGAATGACGTTATTCATAATTTGAGGGAAGAAGTTATACAAGGGATAGTTGGAAATATTTAGCTCAGGATAGGGTTATACGGAGAGCATATGTCCGCGCGGACATGAACCTACGGTTCCGATAGTGCCCGCGAGTTCGTTACTAGTCTATAAATCTCTCCGGTGGCACTTACAGTGTGGGATTTAAGTACATATTTAAAAGGTAAAGATCCAAAACAGTTAAGCCTGCATGAGGAGATGTGTCAAAATTCAATATACATTCAATTATTATTATTACTAATCATTATTACTAATTATTATTATAAATTTTTGTTAAGTCTAGATATTTATATTTCATCATTATCATGATCATTATCTTGTGAAGGTAATGTCTGTCGGTGAAATCATTATTCTCTTCATTTAGCTACTTTTTTTCATTATTTGATAATCTGGCATATTATATTTACTGTTACATCTGCCAAACAATCTTCTTTGGTTTTCCCATTAATTGTTTCTCCAAAATGTTCCTAACAATTGTTTTAAGTAAATTATTGTGATTGAGTTTGTGTAAAAAAATATTTATAATATTAATTTGAATATTAGTCCCGCGCCGTAGCCGAGCGGTTAAGGTAGGAAGCCTTGGCGCAGAGCTACGAGACTTGCGCTGGTTCGAGTCTCCATAGGGGAAGAAATTTTCTCATGATATTTCGGCCAGTATGGGACCGGTGCCCACCCAGCATCGTGAGGCAATTGGTTAGCTACAATAAGTAGCGGCTCCAGGTTGAGGAACCAGCTATAACGGCTGGGGGACTCGATATGCTAACCACATGTCACCCCTATACTGGCTGTTGATCATCTACCTCTGTGATTGACACATGTGGATGTGAAGGGCCAGCAGCCGGCTGGTAAAAGGGCAACCGCTGAAATGTGGAAAGACCCTCAATCGGATCGGAGTTTGAATATTACTTATATATATTCTTATATTTCATACAGTACACGTAGGTTTGTTTTCTTGTCTGTCCAACTTACTTCTTCTAATCGTCTCCATAATCATATTTCTATCGCTTGCAGTCTCTTTATATCAGGTCCCATCTTTCATAGGCATATATCAGCACAATCCTAATATAAGATTTTATAAGCTCGTCTATTCTAAGGGCGCTTTCACACACACACACACACACCGGCAAAATCAGAGCTGGCGACGATGCCACTGCCATAGTCGGCCAAGGAACATTTTTATACAGACCTCTAAATCAGAGACAATGACGGCCAAATGTCCACCCGTTTATTAGAACCTATTATTACCTATAATTATCCCTTATTCTTCTTCAGTAATAGATCTTGGACTACATCTAGACGCAAATTTAACCTGGCAAACACAAGTGAAACACATATGTAAAAAGACTTTCTCCATCTTACATTATCTTAGACGTTTAAAGAATTTTCTCCCAGTTTCGTTAAAACAAATCCTTGTGCAGAATCTTGTGTTGCCATACTTCGATTATTGTGACATTATATATAATGATCTAAACCATGACTTGTCGCAAAGATTGCAGCGTATTCATAATGCTTGCGTTCGATTCATTTTCAATATCCGCCGTTATGATCATATTTCCAAACACTTTAATAACCTCTCTTGGCTCCGTCTTACTGACAGACGTAAATTGCATTCTCTTTCACTACTTTTCAAGCTTCTGAATTCCTACATTCCTACTTACCTGGCGTCCAGATTTGAGAAGTTATCCTCTTACCACAATATTGACACTAGGTCACAAGATAACAGTCTGCTAACAATTGCTCTTCATAGCACTTCCTCTTATTCTACTTCCTTCACAGTAGCCTCTGTCCGCTACTCGAATTTCCTTCCTCAAGATATCAAGGGTTGCCGCACACTTGGCACCTTTAAGTTACGCTTATACAGTTACCTGTTGTCTAATAACACTGGCCAACCAAATTTGAACATTTTTGTGTTACAAGGGAGAAAATGTGCGTTTCTAACTTACTTTTTTGTGCTGATTTTGAATCTTTTTACGGAACTTTTCCATCATCCAGGGTTTTCGAGTAATCACATGAAAAACATTTTTCGTGTCTATACATTACAATTTATTATATCTTAGCTGAAATTATATTTGCTCTCCAAAATGTATGTGAATTGGATTTTCGGCTGTACTTCGCTTTAGGAACATCCCTCTTCAGTGTCCAGCAGTAGTCTGCTAACATATTTGGACACCATTTACCCCGATAGCGCCTTTCCATTTCCGCGATGTCCTGGTAGAGCGCTCCCCGTGTTCGTCGCTCACAGCCCCTAGATTTTCAGGAAAGAAATCAAGATGGGAGTGCAGAAAGTGAATTTTCAAAGACATATTACATCCCATTATCTCGTAGTCCTCAATCATCTCATTGACAAGTTCTCTGTAGTTATCAGACCTGAAGTTCCCCAGAAAATTTGAGACAACGTTTTTGAAAGATTGCCATGCAGCTGCTTCTTGCATATTTAACTTGTTCTGAAACTGCGTATCTTTCATCAGTTCCTTTATTTGAGGGTCAACAAATATCCCTTCTTTCAATTTAGCTTCACTGATCCTTGTAAATTTATTTTTGAGGAAGAGAAATGCACTGCCATCACGATCCATTGCTTTCACAAAATTTTTAATCAAGCCTAGTTTAATATGTAGTGGAGGCAATACGATTTTTTTTCAGAACGTACAAGTGGTTGGCGAAGAACATTTTCTTGTCCTGGATTAAGTGACTCTCTCTTGGCCAGTTCTTTTTAATATAATGATTACTTCTATCTCTGCTATTCCACTTGCACAAGAAGCAGCAAAATTTACTATAGCCAAGCTGTAACCCAAGTAAGATGGCTATAACTTTCAAATCCCCACATATCTGCCAGGGAAAATTGTCATACTTTATAGCGGATAGTAAGAGCTTCATATTCTCGTAATTTTCCTTCATACCAACTGCATGGGCTAAAGGAATGGATGGATATATGTTTCCATTATGTAGTAACACTCCTTTCAAACTTGTTTTCAAGGAGTCTATGAATAAACGCCAATCCTCAGATTTATGCTCAACACCCAGTGACTGGAACAAATTCTCAACATCATTGTAGAAAACTAGGTCCTTCTCTTTAGAAAAGAAATCCTCAAATTCCTTTTGGCGATTGCAGAAAATAAGTTACTTTGATGTCATCCTGCAGTAACTTCCATCCTTTCAATCTTGAAGCAAGTAATTCTGCCTCGCTTTTACTTAAACCAAGATCCCGAACCAAATCATTTAAATCCTCCTGTGTTAGAAAGTGAGTTTCATTTATAGCATCATCTTCCGCAAAATCTGAATCATTCTGTAAATGCTGAACATCAGAAAGTTCTTCAATCATTGTTATGTAATCTGGTGGAATTGGTATGGGTAAACCTGGCCCATGAAGTACCGGTCGAATTGCTGAATCTAACATTGGATATTTAACGGTGTGTCTTGACTTGGAAGTTATTCCAGATATGTTTGTCAAGCAGAAGTAGCAGTCTGTCAAATGATCCTAAGGTTCGCGCCATATCATTGGGACTGCGAAAGCATATGACGGGATCCTTTCAACCAGACAGTTAATAGTGTTACACATTTGGTACAACAGATTTCCGGGGCCCATAACTTGGTCTGGTCTATTTGGTGTTAAAATAGCACTGATAAGCTCTTCTTATTAGAGGAGTAAACTTTCGCTTCTGCGCTTTGAAAGTGAGCTCACCACACACGAAACAGAAGTTGTTTCTATCGTTAACACACTTTCGAGACATATTTCTTATACAAATACAATTTTACTCTTCCCTTTACAATACACTACTTAGTCTTTACAATACACTTCTATCACAATTCACTTGACTACGGAAGTGAGCACAGAATTAGCCTCTTTCTTTTAAGAAAGCTTCTATTCAACTGCGAACTTAAAACATACAATCACAGTTTTGTAGGAGAATGTCATTGTTGTAAGTTATGAATTCAAGGCAACAATCGCAAAACATTATACGTCCATTGTTGGCACAATTAAATTAAATATAAATGTAAAATAATCCTTCTAATCATCATGTTATATACCAAAAATGCTAATAAATAGGAAAATAATTATTTTCAAAATTACAAAACAATGGTGGGTGATGGAACATTTCTGACTTCATTTTTGGAATCAGCAGATAAAAATACATAAGAATCACCCAAAATCGTTTATGTAACAAAATCACTGTTGACCAGTGTAATTAATTTCTCTTTATTTATTTAAATTTATACTATGTCATTAATGTTTTTTTTATCTTTTTTTATACCTTGTACATATTATATATTTAGTTCGTTAAATTGAGAGTAAATCAAAATAGATTATAAATATTGATTGTATTGTATTGTTTTTATAATATGTAATTGTTTATGTAGTTGTAAGACTATTTTTTTTTGTATTTTGTATTTTTTTAAAAACCTGGTTGAGTGGCAGACAAGGGCTTAAGGCCTTAACTCTGCCAGGTAAAATAAAGCTATTTATTATTATTATTATTATTATTATTATTATTATTAATATTATTATTATTATTATTATTATTATTATTATTATTATTATTATTATTATTATTATTATTTACAGTTGTTCGTTTTTATATTTTTGTTAGAAATCTTCTCGAATATGCACACATATAATTCCACGCTTTTGTTTTTCGGTTTTAGATTTCAAACAATCAGCTGTTTTATTCTATATGTAGTGTTTACTTTCTACAACTTCCATCAAAGTCACAACATCGAACTTGAACAATTTACACATTTTCGCAATGAAAGAATATACAGAAAACCAATTAAGGAACAACTGCAATACTGATGTCTAAATAAACCACAACACCTCCCAAGCAACCGAATTGTCGAGTTCAAAGCTAGCTGCATTTGGCAAAGTCGACTGCGGGGCTGGTAAATTTGTCCGACCGGACTACGTCTGAAAGCTCTCATTTGATTACATTGCATTCGATGCCGTCCTGACTAGTCGGTATGCATGAAAGAGCCCTAAGACATAACATTTAATTTGAAAAATATATATATTTACAGTGTTGCTTATACGATTCTTTATTTCGACTGCTAATCGACGATTATGCTGTCTTCGTAACAAAAATCTTTGTACCTGCTCTATTATAAAATTACCAATAATTGTATTAGTCAAAATCTTCCGTCCTGTTTTCTGAACACCCTATTGGTTTGTTTTCTTAGCAAATGACTTTTATTTGAAATCGTATTAGTAGTTTTAGCTTTTTATTTATTCTAAAATTAATTACAATGATGTAGCCTATACTTTCATTCCTGTATTGCCTCAAGTGGTCTCTGAAGGCAAAATACCTGAGTTGATTTTTAACATCGTTCTGATATGGACGATAATCCGATGTCACGACGCGACACCGACACATTCAAAATGGAATTATGCGCCATACATTAAGCGATGATATGATTCTTTAGATATATTTGAATTCTTTAAAATCGTCCAAATAGACCCTGAACATCATTTGGACATCCTAATCATCCATTTAACATTCGCGAATGTATAAGTAAGTCTTATTCAAAAAAATGTCCACGTAGTCTCGGAGGTCCCCCTGACGTTTAACTCATTGCTCATCCTTATATGTTGAAGACATTATGTGAATGATCCAGACTTTTAAATCCTCTCCCATAGGTCGTGGGCAGGAGCTATGGAGCCATAAAAATACAGAGGTTGAATATATTAAAGTATAGAGAGAATTTTTGAAATCCAAATATAGAGTTATAAATACGTATAATGTGTTAAAATTTAGTTTAATGTTTCTTCTTTTTCGGATTTTGTCTAGAATTCGGAAGATTAAAAGGATCATCTTGCCTGTGGTATGGTACTCTATGGGTTTTAATGCGGTCACTTAGACTAAGAGAAGAAAATAAGCATAACGCCTTTGGAAATATAATATCAAAACTAATATTTTACACTATAAGGATTAGTAATCTCGAATAGAAAAAAGCACAGAATGATAAATCGGTAAATTATGATAGTTTGTCCTAATGTTACCATGGTTATGAGGACTGAGAGTTTAATGTGGGCGTTCATGTATTTGAATTAAGTACATCACAAATATATTCCAAAATTGTATTTGAGTATTCTTGGGGAAAAATCATTAAGAAGGCTGTACGTAGGTGTAAAGATATTATTCGGATGGAACTCAGGGAACTGCAGTATATCGGAGATGAAAACTGGATAGCGTTGCCTGTGGCAGATCACTCATTTCGAATAAGCCTACGTGACAACGAAAATGTATCCATAACCTTTATTTAAAAATATGTTTGGGAAAATACACATAATATAGTCTTTGCGTTGGGGGAAGATATTATTCGTGTGGATCTCAGGAAACTATATCAGAGATTTAAGCTGGAGACCGCTGATTGGGGCAGGCTATTCAATTCGAATACGTAAATATTTCAATTATTAGTATTAGGATACTCTTGGGGAAAATATCATTAGGAAGACTAATATTCTTAGAGATACCAGGGAATTATATCGGAGATGCAAACTGGCTACCTTTATGAGTATAGTTATCACGGCAGGCCTTAATGGATGCGACATTGCTATTACAGCTTCCAAACATCCATCCATAGCAATTCTGCCCGAGGGCAGGTCCTTCACTGCAATCATAGCATTTCCATGCTATGCTTGCAGCTGTACTAGGGAATTGTAGGTGTGGTAGCTTCCCGTTGCTTTCCACACCAGTGAAGGATGATGATGGTGGTGGTGATGATGGCCATATGATTTTGGGTACCGTTTGAGCCTTAAAGTTTTCCTGACACCTGTCTTACAGGTGAGGAAAAACCCCGTTAAAAACCTCACCCAGAAAAACTGCCCAGACCAGGGATCGAACCCAGGCCCGCTGCGCGAAAAGGCAGCACGCTACCTGGAGGCCACAGCGGTAGACTATAGCTTCCATAAGGAATAAAAATAGATAATCTACGTAGCATCATATAATTAGAATTCTAGAAGTTTCATAATGTGTATTTATAATGTTTAATATAGTACTGTAATATAGAATAAAGTAACAGCAGCCACCACTTTATATACCTTGTAGTGTAATGAATAAACAGCGAGAGACAGAGCTTGTGGTTTCAGGAATTACATGTGGGATTCAGTAACCGCACTGAAAATTATTAAGTTCGCCATACAACATACAATTTTGTACGTTTAATCTGATTTCAAATATTAAAGCATTAACTAGCCATTATATTTGCATTGTTTATCTACCAAACTTAATTACGTTAACACTTCTGTCCTAATAAATTAATTAAGTTATGCAGGTAGTTGTTATCAAAAGACTTTTGCATTTTTTTACAGATCTTTTTACAGACCATGACGAAAGGTGTATTTTGATGTTACAATTAAATTATGACATTAAGCAAATATATATTTAAAGCTCTAGATGTCGCAATTAATCGAATTAAACTTGGCATATTAAAAATTATTTTAAAAACTAAGCTCATGTTTGTTTACCAGTAAAATCGGACCATAAGGTGTAGGAATTCACCTGAAACGAAAGTTTAAAAATAGCTCTAGCGGTCGTAATTTCCAATTTATCTCAATGAAACTTAGTACATTCTATTAAAATAAACCGGAAAAGGCATTTTCTCAAACTCAGCGAAATCCGACCATTAGAAGAGGCGGTTCATCTAAAATACGAAATTTAAAATTGACTCTAACAACGCCCATGTTTTGTTCCAGGAAATGTTTACCATACAATTTTATCTAATCCTATAAATTGGCAATGTATCCTATAAGATGCATTGCGAAAGTGAATTTAATATATTTAATAAAATAACGAAATCATGAATTGGTAGTTATTATATTATTTTAATAGGTGTCAAATTATACAATATTGAACGAGCTAGTGACTTACAGTTACGCATGATTTGCTATTACTGCAGTCCGACACTTTTAAATAAGCTAGAATCCAAAATTGGGTTTCTCCAATTTAACAAAGTAGCAAAACGGGAGCAAAATTGAATTTGGGGAATTCGCTTAATTTACGCACTTCCAACGTGGTAGATTTTTATTTAGGTACATCGTCACTTTTCCTTAAAAACCACATTCCTTCCCATTTTCCCACCGATTATTAGGAGATTACGAGTGTTTGAGAATAAAGAATTTAGGGAAATTTTTGGACCAAAGAGAGATGAACAGACAAGTGAATGGAGAAGACTACTTAACAATGAACTACATTATGGGAAGCCAGATATAAGAACAGTTAATAGAACAGATAGCACACTTTATCTATATTGGTTCAGATATAACATATAGCTATGATTGGGATATACTTACGTACTTACTTACTCACTGGCACTATCGAACCCGTAGGTTCATGGCCGTGCGGACAAATGCTATCCTGAGCTAATGTTTTCCAATCATTCCCTGTAAAATCTACTTCCCTCAAATCATAGTTAATGTTATTCTCCCACCTCATTCTTGGTCTACTAACTGGGCGTTTTCCTTCTGGCTTTCCTACAAGAAGCTTCCATGCACCTCTTTCATTCCCCATACGTGCCACATGTCCTGCCCATCGCAGTCTACGAGACTTAACTGTTCTTATTATATCTGGCTTCCTATAAATACCATGTAGTTCATTGTTGTGTAGTCTTCTCCATTCACATGTCTGTTTATCTCTCTTTGGTCCAGAAATTTTCCTAAGTACTTTATTCTCAAATACTCGTAATCTCCTTTCTTCCTTAAAGTAAGAGTCTATGTTTCGCATCCATATATAACTGATAGAATAATAGTTTTATATATTTTCTGTTTAACGTTTTTAGAAAGGAGTTGGGACATCAAAGTCTCTGTAATGCATAATAGCACGCATTTCTAGAATTGAGCCTGTGTTTAATTACTTTGTGCATCTCATTTCTATTTGTGATTATTGTTCCTAGATATTTGAATTCAGCCACTTGCTCAAAATTTCTCACATTTGTCATTAGCTTTCCATATACATTATATAATGTATTTCTACGTGTGACCATATATTTAGTTTTATTGATATTTACTTCCAGTCCTAATTTCTTAATGTTACTCAATAGTGTGTGTGCGTGTTGTCTTTTAGTATCTCCTCGCTATCGGCCAATAGTACTACATCATCAGCATAAACTAACAGCTTATCAATACCATTGATTTGATGGCACAAAATTCCAGTACAAAATTAAATAGTAGAGGAGATAGTGCATCTCAATTCTATAAAAAAATGGTTGAAGACCGAGAAAAATCCTCTCCATTTGAATGTGGATTTGACCCTAAAAATTCTGCCCGATTGCCGTTTTCCCTGCGATTTTTTTTAATTGTACCACACCTACACAATTCCCTAGTAAAGCTGCAAGCATAACATGAAAATCCTATGATTGCAGTGAAGGACCTGTCTTCGGGCAGAATTACTATGGATGGATGGATGGATGGATATCATATGATGTATGACACCATAAGACTCCGAAAGACCCGAAGAGAAACTCAGCTCAGGTTTTATAAAATTATGGCTGTTCCTGTTCCTTTATATTGATCTGAATCTTGAGTACTTACAAAAACAGATATCTCAGTCATTCAAGCCACTGAAATAAAATTTTTAGGATCTTTAAAAGGATGTACACGCATGGATAAATTACACAATGAATCAATAAGAAATGAACTGGATATATTTTCAATAGTTCATAAACTAGAAGAGTACAAATACCAATGGAAAAATATTTAAACAGAATGGACAATACAAGATTACCCAAAAAAGATCAACACCTACAAACCACATGGGAAAAGATCTTTGGGACGGCCAAGGAAACGATTGACTTGAGACCGGAACAGGACACATTGACTTAATCCTGGAAAGGAAGAAGGAGAAGAACTTAAGTCTTGTAGACTGCGATGGGCAGGATTTGTTGCGCGTATGGGGAATGAAAGACGTGCATGGAAGCTTCTTGTAGGAAAGCCAAAGGGAAAACGCCCAGTAGGTAGACCAAGAATGAGGTGGGAGAATAACATTAACTATGATTTGAGGGAAGTAGATTATACAGGAAATGATTGGAAAGCATTAGCTCAGGAATGGGATATATGGAGGGCTTATGACGCGCGGCCATGAATCTACGGGTTCGATAGTGCCAGTGAATATTTAAGAAGGAAATGAATGGATGGAGGACATCAATAGAATGGATAACAATAGATTTGTGAAACAGATTTTTCATTGCAAACCACTAGGAAGAAGAAATGTTGGAAGACCCAGTAAAAGATGGATAGACCAATTCTAACATGATATGGGAACAGACCAGCAAGTCTAATCCTTGACATTCTTGATGATGATGAAATGTATCGATATCATAATTATATTTTTGACATTGAGCAATGCAAGCTTAATGTTATATAATAAGAAAAATAAATGCTTGGACAGGGTTTGAACCCGGACATTTGATTGATACTCCAGTGCGGTACAAATTATGATATCAAGCAAATCTAGTACAAACGTATTGACTTAGGCTTTCACGGCCGGAGTTGCTACGATGATCTTGAAGAAGATTTTCGCGATGTAAGCCGTGGTCTTGAGGCTTGAAGTTCCCCGACGTTTCGCCAGAGACTGTGTGTGGCATTCTCAGTCTCAAGACAACACTTGGGGATGCCAGACGCAGTCTCTGGCGAAACGTCGGGAAACCTCAATCCTCAAGACCACGGCCTACAGTCCGGAAATCTTCATATCATCTAGAAAAACATTTATTTTTCTTTACATATATTCTCCATTACGAGAGGTAGCGGGGAACTCGGTCTTCACTGATATCTAGTTGTTCCTATAACAAGTAAGCAAATTAAAGGTAATATTTTTTTTTACTTTATAGTAGTGATAACATTTTAATTCCATGTTATAATTAAATTTCTGACATTGAACAATGCAAGCGTAATATGATAAAATAATGAATATAAATGCTTGCACGGGATTTGAACCCAAACCTCTGGATTGATACTCCAGTCCGCTACGAATTACGCCACCAAGCAAATCTAGTACAAACATCTATTTTTCTTTATAAGTATATATATATATATATATATATATTGACTCATTCATGATATTAACTGTAAAATTCGTGTACTCAAATACTGGTTGCGAGTAATCCAAGGTGAACAAACAATGCTTAGAGCAATTTGCTACGACCACGAAATTAAAAACATAGATGTTAAATTTTGGGCAGACGAGGTTAGGAGAGAACTCCAAAAGATTGGGATGGGCTGGATATGGGAAAAAGGGACTGAAAATCGCAAGAACGTGTGGAGAAAAATAAGGAGGAGGTACTTAGATGTAAACCAACAAGATACCTTCGCCGAATGTACAGGAAAACGATCACTGTGTTTACAAAGAGACCTAAAACACGTCTGGGGAAAAGAATCGTATATACTCAACCTAGGATTTAAGGAGAGATCAGGGCTTGCTTGGTTTAGGCTAGGGGCATGGAAATTTCTAAAAATTGGCGACGATCACGATATGCGAATATGTCCAATATGCGGGAACTTTGAAGATGAGATACATATATTAGGAAAATGTAATGATTTAGAATATTGGAGACGTCAGTTATTACCGGAAAGATTTCTAAATTCAAATCGGGAAAAATTGGCATGCTACGAGTTATTGGTAAATCCAGAAAATTGGATAAACCTGGGTAAATTTCTGGACAAAACGCGAAAAATAAGGACAACACTCATTCATGAATAAATATATGTTATCAAAATGCAATACCATTAATTATTAACAATTATATATAAATTAATTAGTGTATAATGCTGTTGTGTTATTATTTAATTGTAATATTAATGTGTTTTCTTTATGTAATTGTAATGTTAATGTTTTTTTTAGTGTATAATGCTATTGTGTTATTACTTAATTGTAATATTATTGTGCTTTCTTTATGTAATTGTAAGGTTAATGTTTTTAGTGTATAATGCTATTTGTGTTATTATTTAATTGTAATATTATTATTGTGTTTTCTTTATGTAATTGTAATGTTATTGCTATTGTGTTATTACTTAATTGTAATATTATTGTGTTTTCTTTATGTAATTGTAATGTTAATGTTTTTAGTGTATAATGCTATTGTGTTATTATTTAATGGTAATATTTTTATTGTGTTTTCTTTATGTAATTGTAATGTTATTGCTGTTTTTGTTTATTTTTCTTTACACTAGTACCAATTATTACTTTATTGTAACGGACTGTCAACAGCACGTACGGCTTACTGCCCGTGCGACCCATATTTGTAAATAATATTGTAAATATCTTACTTTTTGTCTAATAAAGTCCTACTACTATATATATATATATATATATATATATATATATATATATACATATATATTCTCCATTACGAGAGGTAGCGGGGAACTCGGTGTCCACTGCCATCTAGTTGCTCCTATAACAAGAAAACAAATTAAATAGAATATTTATATTTTATAGGAGTGACGCTTCTTTAATTCGATGTTATAATTAAATTTTTGATATTGTGCAATGTAAGCTTAATATGTTATAATAAGAAAAATAAATTATTTTTCTTTAAGAAAATAAATATTTTTTCCAGAAACTTCAAAGTGTGATCATAAATTCGACTTGCTGAAGATGTCACTTAGTTTATGCCATTCCTGAGTGATTAACTTATTAATTTTCATGTTGGCGAAAAATGTGTGTTGTGAAGGGTTTGAGAACTGATTTAGTATTTTTTTCCCCACATTCATTTTAATAACGTAAACATATCATACTGGATATAATATGAATTCCCCAGCATTTTTGTAATATCGTAAAATTCGGAGATGAGACACTGTACGAGATATTAAAAACGTCCGTCACAAAAGAACTGCGCAAACTAAGCGAGTTATTCACCAATTCTAATTTATGGTCACATTTTGCTCGTTTACATAATAATATATTCATTTATTAATTAAAATCACATATCCAGATAAGTTGCGACACAACACATATCTCTGCCGCTAGAGTGATTCATAAATGAAGTATTTCTGGTAAACAATTGCTCATTTTTTAAGAATATTGTTATTTTTTATTTAAATGGCATATAATGAATTCATTTATGAAAAATTGAAAGTTTGCAGCCTATATATCGTCTTTTATGTTTTCGGTTCAGAAGAACCCTCACTAATAATAGTCCCATTTTGCTGGTTAACGAAATCGACCTTACATTTCTTAATTTATTGCTGAAAGCCGAGTTTCGTTCCGCATAAATTTACAACCTCTGCAGCATTAACAGATGCATACGAACGCACACACACATTTTCAACGTGTGTATATATATATATATATATATATATATATATATATATATCCATCCACAGTAATTCTGCCCGAAGGCAGGTCTTTCACTGCAATCATAGCATTTTTATGCTATGCTTGCAGCTTTACTAGGGAATTGTAGGTGTGGTAGCTTCCCGTTGATTTCCACGCCGGTGAAGGATGATGGTGATGATAATGATAAGGATGATCCATCCATCCATAGTAATTCTACCCGAAGGCAGGTCCTTCACTGCAATCGTAGCATTTTCATGCTATGTTTGCAGCTTTACTAGGGAATTGTGTAGGTGTGGTAGCTTCCCGTTGTTTTCCACACCGGTGAAGGATGATGATGATAATGATAATGGTAAGGATGATAATGATAAGGATGATGGCCATATGATTTCGGGGACCGTTTGGGCCTTAAAGTTTTCCTGACATTTGTCTTACAGGTGAGGAAAAACCCCGATAAAAATCTCACCCAGAAAAACTGCCCCGACCGGGAATCGAACCCGGGCCTGCTGCGTGACAAGGCAGCACGCTACCTCGAGACCACAGCGGTGGACTTCATACATATCGTGTGTATATAAAATAATATAGTATTTTCAAGTAATAATATTATCACTCAGATGAGGCGGAGAAAGTTGTACGTAGACTGGAATGAAACAGGAAAGAATAGCTTTGAATATGTGAGTGAGGGTATAGCTTTCTTTTGTTTCGTTTTTATGGCAACAATATTAAAAATAGAAGCTCTTTGTGTTTTACAGTTAGAGAGTTGTAAACCAGTTGTCAACGTGCGTTTTATAGGCAGTTTAATTGTGAATCCCCAATGCCAGCAACATCCGTCGATGGCATAATCAATTCGCAACGACCGGTTCTGTGTAAAGGCAAAAGTATGGGACAACCAAGAGTGTCTAACCTTGTAAACGGTAGGGACGCGTATGTAAGCGTTTTCGTAAGATCTTCCGCACTGTCATTACAGAATTGTTCGTCATGATCTAGATGAAAGGGCTTATCTCCAGCGGCCTTCTAGATCACCGGGTCTCATCCCATGTGATTTCTTCCTTTTTTCCTGCTAACCTACCCGAGGTGACAGACAGGATTGGAAAAGCTCTTGCTGCCATCAATCCAGACATGCTTATTAATGTACGGGAAGAATTACCCTACAGGTTGGATGTGTGTCATATAACAAATGGGGCTCACATTGAACACCTATGAAGTTTTAATGTAAATTGGATATGTCACTCTTTCATTTAACATTAGTTTTGTTTTTGTCATAGTTAAATTATAATTCAACACCTTTAAAATCGCTATATTTGTTTATGTACACTCTGTATAATATTTAGCATTGTCATTTTCGGTATCTAGAAAGTAAGGTCGATGAACATTTGTAAAAACGTTTTAAAACACTTTTAATAAGAACAACTCAATAGCTATAGTGTGTCCAAGCGTCTAGACGGAGTGGCGAGTTGGTAAACTACAAGTTTTTACGTCTGTATACACATTATATTACGTTCATACCGACATCAAAACAAAATATGCAACGCTTTCCTCGTGGTCAGTCTCGTCGCTTGGACTCACAGTACATTCTTTCTGAATTTGCTAAAAACGTTATTGTGGAGCGTAAATACACGTAGCCTTTTGAACCATGGAGTTATGTTGGATCTATAAATCTAGATTGACAGACTAAAGGTAATTCATGGATTAATTCGACTGAAATAAACGCTGTTACCGGATAAACATGCAAACGGATCACCTGCGAGTGCAAATTCTTGTTGACGAATGTTTGTCATTTAGTGAGCTTCAGAGATTTTATTTCCTAGTTCCATGACATAAGTCGACTCTAAATCTGCAACATAGATCCTAATATATGTGTGTTTCTATTCCAGTACCAGCAGGATAGTAAAATAAACCATGTACTCATGTCATTCCAGATCAAGGTATGAAATGAAGTGATAACCTATTATTGAAGGTCTCTGACATTCAAGGTTTTCAACTGTACACCAGGGCTGTCAAACTACTGCGGCAGCAGATTAAATTATATTTTTACCAATGCCACCAGGTTGTCTTTATAATATATTTGGTAATTTCTCCTCATATGGCTGAATTGTAACCCAATTTTTTTAACTGGGGCACCTGGAAGGCGGAGATATATGACAGGTGATCAATGTTAATGAAACACCAGGAGAGTCTTGAAAACTAATCTTAACATATATCCAAAAAATTGGTGACAATAGGAATAATTTCCTTTATGAAAAAATGCCTAAGATCTGATCGAGAATTTATTTAGTTCAGACAGTGAAGTCTTAACGGCGACATGAGTCGTATGCACCGTATAATAAGTTTCATTTCCATTCATTCTTAACAAATATATATATATATATATATTGAATGTCCAAAATATCCTTGCACGTAAGTACAAAAATAAAACTCATTTTATACAAAAATTGTCCACCTATGAGTGGGAAATAATATTGACGGTTTGTGAACTTTGCTGCGTTATTTATAAAATATACGAATATTAACTTCGTTCTCTTCAAAGGCACTATGTATTTTTTTCTTCGATGTGTTAACTCCAAAGCCTGTTCAGAAATGTATCACATTGACCCATCTTAGTGAATAAAACCTTATTAATGAAAATATTGATTTGCCGTGAAGGAGGCAGTTCATTGGCTTGTTCGATTTCCTGATCTTACCCCATTGTACTTTTTATTTTGGAGTTAATAAATTTATTGTCTATCGTGATATTTCGACAACTCCAGAGAATATGCAAGACCGTATTGTGCATGCTTTTAATTCCATTCAGCCGGTAACAGTGGAGAAATAAATCTCCTCAATCATTCAGCGATTTAACATGTGTGTCACTGAAAATGGTCATCAGTTTCAGCACTTAACGTGAATGTTCTTGTTGTTCATACTTCATATGGGTACTAATTTAATATGGCAGAATTAATCCCAATTTTTATTTCCATTAACAAGGTCATATTTATTTTAAAAAAATGACACATTATGATACATTTTTAACAGGTCTTGGAGTGTTTAATTAATGCATAGAAGAGAAAATATACAGTGCCTTGAAGAAAACGAAGTTAGCATTCGTATCTTGATAATAAATAACGCTACAAAGTTCACTAACCATGAGTATTACTTCTCCTCAGCAGTTGCACATTGTATAAAACAACTTTTCATTTTGCACTTAAGTATAAAAATATTTCAGGTGGTCAAGATAAATTGGACATTCTGTATATGTATAATATTTAAGACTTTCGTATCTGAGATTTTTTTCTGAATCGAACTCTGTGTTTGGCAAATAATTGAGGGCGAAAAAGTCGAATTCTTTAACGAGGAAAATCGCGGACAAAAGGGAGCTGGAAGTTCAGCTGAAATAAAAAGTAAACATCGCTCTGACGGCCGAAATTCGGTATTTTTGCAACATTTACTTTATACCATTGGAATAAAACAAATAATCTATTACAAAATCAGCGAATTCGGACCAAATTAAATCCAGGTTTAGTTGAAAACTTTCTAGTAGCATATGAGGATATGTGCGATTTAATTCATAAACCAGGAAAATCAGACCATAAATCCATAAACCCTTGAGTATTCATAAATCCGGAATGCTCAAGAATTTACCTATTTGAGTAATGGACTATTGTAGGCCTTATGATACCTATAATTATGATGCGATCCGTAGGGGGAAAAAAGAGAAGTGTAGAGTGTTGGTGGGATAAAATTCGGCAAACAGGAGAGCTTCGATAAAGCCCGGTACGGTCTACCACAAATGCACAACTAGAATTGCAAGGATTCGTACCTTGGATGCTAGTCGAGACAATTTAAACAGAAAGGTACGCTTCGAAAAATTAATACCTCTGCTGTACCAAATACTGCTTCAAATTTAATATTTTTATTCCTATTGTTCCTTTATCATTTAATGTTTATTTAAATAATTCACCATCAAATTGTGAAAAATGCTTTTATGAACTATGAGTGAAGCTTTGGTATACAGACAGAACGATCCTAAAATCTTTAAATTCGTAAAACACTCATGAAGAACCAGGAAGATTGTAATTTATATATTCTCGTTAATCGATTTCTTACTCGCTGTGTAAATATCGCACGGATATGGAATCCGGAATTAGAAAACCCAACATTAATTTTATGTTTAAATGAGTGACCCATACAAGGATAAAACACTAAGAAATGTATCGTAATATTCACTCTCAGTAACCCCCACACCCTTGTCAAGAATTCCTCCCCCCGAACTTTCAGTCATAAAATTATCAACCTACTGAACATAATTTGTAGGCTACATAATCTAATTAGAGTATACCCAATTAGAGAAAATTAAAATATTTTAAATTCGTAATTATAATTTTTATAAAGTTTTTAAAGGGGTTGCGCCTAGGTGAAAAGTTATCGGATTTGCGTATTTTTTCTGTACTAGTTTGAGGTCAGTATGCAACATTTTAGACCACGTGCTTTTTTAAATTGCAAAATGTATTTGTTTCGATACTATTCACACATTGGCCTGGTCGAATTTAGATTACTATTTTAATCACATTCAGCTCATACGAAGTATTGAAAGACACGTGTCCCCCTTCAAGTAAATAAGTCATATTGGAATTGGATGCATAATTAATTATAATATAGTTTTCCAAATGTTCTATTGTCATACACAGTTTTATGTCTGACAATATGTTTTTATGTATAGACTTCCTAGACGTCATATGTGCACATTTATATAGAGGTTTTTTTTAGCAATAATATTCTCAGATAATTTATACAATTTCACTATTAGAGAAGCAAGACAAACTAAGAAGATCTGAGAATCCACGGAATCACTTGTACAACACTGATTTTCTGAATTGCGTCTCACATTATTCTCACTTCTTCTTGAAGAGGAAAACCTGAAGTCTCCGGTTTCTCGATATTTTCGGGAAGTCAAATGATGTGACTTTGCGAATGTAGAATGCTTCGTAAATATTGTTTAATTTTAGATTTCACCGTACATCCTAGACATTTATCACATGTTTCGCACCTGTCAAAGAACAGTATATAGAAATTCATGTGTTTAGTCTTAACAAAGATGACGCGATTGGTGTCATGCTTAACAACATAGTTAACTGCTACGTATAGTAAAGGACAGAAAGCCAAACATTTAAAACGAGTCATTGTGGTCGGCATGGAACGCTTACAAGTTAGCTTTGAATCTAAGGAAAAATATGAAAATGAGTAGTACAATAACATTTAAATAATTTTTCCTTTCTTGCTACAGTATTGGATAATAAATCAATAGAAATGCTAAATAAAGATAATTATTTTTCAATGTGTGAAATTACCTCAGCACCTAATAACTGCAGTAAAAAGTCTATATGTAGAAAATAAAATAACAATAGAAACTGGAGGCAAAAATAAAAACAATATAACAGCAACAATAAATAGAGGTGTAAGACAGGGATGCCCACTTTCATCCTCCGTTTTTAATATTTATATTGACGATATCATATATAATTGGCAGATAAATTTGAACTCACATTTCAAAATAAGAAATAAGATGTTCGATACCTTACTTTTTGCAGACGACCAAGTTCTAATATCTAATTGAGAAGATGGTCTACAGAAAACGCTCTTTCAGTTAAATAACATTATACAGAAACATAATTTCAAAATATCAATAAGTAAAACGAAAATCCTAGCTTTTAAGGGATCAGATACCGTAAGAGCTAAAATAATTCTGGAGGGGAAACCCGTTGAACAAGTGAACCATTTTATATACCTGGGTTATGAAATCTCCTATTTTAAAAATGAAGATCTATATAACAAACTTAATAAATTTAATTATATAAGTGGAACAATCAAAAGGATATTTAAAAGCACAAGAAAAGAAACAAAACTAAAATTTTATAAAGTAGTGGCAGTCCCCTTACTATTGTATGGTAGTGAATTTTGGGTTTTAACTAAAAGAGAAGAGAAGATCATAGAAGCAGCTGAAATGAGATTTCTGAGAAGTGTGGCTGGTTGCAAACTTCTAGATAAGAGAAGAAGTGAAGATATTAGAAATGAGCTAAATATCTTTAAACTCTTAGATAGAATAAAATAATCTAGAAAAAATGGAAAGAACATGTTCAAAGAATAGAAGATGATCGAATTCCCAAAATTATACTTAAATACAAACCAAAAGGACGCAGGAATGTTGGTAGACCGGAGAAGAGATGGATCCAACTTTTGAATGAGAATCTATGAGACCGGAACAAGCCACATGGGCTTAATCCGTGATTCTTGATGGTGATGATGTGTGAAATTATGTAGGCTGCGAATACCAAGACAATAATCTGGAAAGCAATCATACAACTAATATATAATCATGCTTCTGAGACAAGAGCGGATATTTGTAAAACGAAACAGATTCTAGGGAGAAATGAAACGAACATGTTAAGAATAATTGTGCATAAAACTAGACGAGACAATGTAACAAGTGAACAGATTAGAAACCAGTTAAGTATCCAAGCAAACTCAACGGGACCTACATGCACGAGTATATCGCAGAATGTCGAACAGAATTGTACGTGTTGCAAGGGACAATTTACCTACAGACGGGAAGAGATCGCCTGGTAGACCAATAGGTAATTATTATACTAAATATTTAAAAAAAAAAGTAATATAAAATATCTTTATAACATTCTTGAATGTGTTTCTCATAAACGTTAGCATTTTATTTATGCATTAATATGTAGCATTAATATATTAAGTAACTACATGAAACCGATGCTCTAATAATAAAGTAAAATGTTATATATTAGTGTAAACAATATTCTTTTGATTGAAATAGATACAATATGTCGATCCTACGAATGACAATATTTAATATTCATCATAAGCAACTGTTAAAAACTTGGAGATGAGTACTTATTTGCTGCATAAATAAATGGATCATCATTATTATACGTCAGGCACGAAATAGGCTATTTTGATTCGTTTCAGTTCCCGTTAGATTGGGTTTGGAAGATCCACCAAATATCTGAATTAGTAAATTATGTTAGAGACACATGCAGGGAATAAGCCCAACTAATTTAAATGATTTAAAATATCTTGGCCGACAAGAATGCAAATTAGAACGCGGCCCTAACTAATTAAGTAGTAGATGGAAAGCTATGCACGCTTTATTAATATCAAGGATGCACGAAGGTGTCTTCAAATTAAGTGTCTGCTCTTCTGTCAAATTGAAGAGCCAGTAATTTGATATTTCATTTTTACATTCAAGATTAGAGGAATAATTTCCTGGCCGTTCTTTGAAATATAAAGGAAAGAAATTCTAACTAAAGTTGTATTTTTGTTATATCTTTGATATAACTTTTTATAATTCTTTATCTGACACAGTTTAAGAATATTACCCACTTATAATATTTGAAGTAACTTTGATCGCTTGTTGAAGAAACTTAATTTACCTTATTTAGTTGGATTTTTTTTTATTTCTCAAAATCATGAAGCTTACATGATGAAATAATATTCAGCCCATGTTTCAGTCTCATGCAGGAAGATTTAATTTAACATTTAGTTATAATATGTTAATGAATTCCGAAAGAATTGAAGTTGTCTCCAAAATAATTTTAATCCTATATACTAAACACCGAAAATTACAATATAGATATGACATAAAAAAATTAATGCCTGACCAGGGATTCGAACTCATACCTCTGTATTAATACTTCAGTGCGCTACCGATTACGCCATCCAGATAACCCTAGCACAAACGATTTTTTTTTACATTATATATTCCCTATCACGAGAGGTAGCGAGAACTCATTTTCATTGCCCTATAGTGGCTACTATAACAACTAAGCATATTACAGATAATTTTTACTTTATAGCAGTGACTCTTCTTTATTTAGATAAGTAAAGTGATCCCACAATAGACCCGGAGGCCCTTGGGGTAGTAGGAGGTTAAGGCTCCCACTTTTTTCTAGACAATCGGCACTTTATGTCAGCCGGGTTGTCAGCCCTGCGTGACGGCCGCCTTTACCCCCAGAACAAGCGTCTGGTACTCATTTCCGTTAGAGGCTGAGTCGACCCCAGGGCCATAGTGCCGTTAGAGGGTTTGGGTCAGTTTAAAAATCCTGACCCTAACGGGACTTGAACCCTGGACCCTCCGGCTTGTAGCTCAGTGCCTTAACCACTACGCTACGGCGTGCCCCCTTTCTTCTTTATTTAGATGCTACAATTATTTTTTTTACATTGAGCATTGAAGGCCTAATATGACATGAAAAAATCCTGAACCGGGATTTGAACCCAGACATCTGAATTGATACTCCAGTGCGCTACCGATTAAGCCATCCAGACAATCCTAACACAAGAATTTATTTTTCTTTATATATATATATATATATATATATATATATATATATATATATATATATATTCTCTATCCATAAATTTTGTAAATAATATTCTCAATCGTTCAAATAAATGGTCGGATCCATGTTTTAATAGTTCCGCTGGTGTTCCTCCTGGACCATTAGCTTTTTTAGTTTTTAATGATTCAGTATTAATTTTAATATCCTCTTTATCCAATTGTATATGTTCACCTTCATTTATTTTTGGACTATTTTGAACGTTATCTAATTTAAATACCCTTCTTTCTGATAGTGATGTTTTAAAATAATATCGCCATTAAGTCATATGTATTGTTTGTACATTTGTATGTCCACTTCTTTTATTTCTCTCTTTTTTTTAATTTCTCCAAGATTTAGTACTTCGTTTTCCTCCAATACATGTTTGAATTTTTAAACAATTTTGTACACAGCTCTGATTTTTAGATTCCATAATTTTCTTTCTAACTCTTGCTTGGACTTCTTGTATATTGCATTTTGTCTTTCTGCTCTGTGGTGTTCAATCACATTAAATATTTTTCTTTTTTGTTTGCTATTTATTTTGCTAACCCCTCATTTAAAAAGTATTTGAATTTATTTACTTCTCTATTTGCTTCTCCTAAAGCTTCTTTTGCGTCTGATGAATACTTTTTTTATTATATAGTTTTTTTCCTGAGCATTGTCAAATGTAAAGATCAGAATGGTGACAAAGTTCATTAAGAATGGAAACTAGGATACATTTCGACAATCCATAAATAAGGACAAAAAAAGACCAGTGTGGAAATTATAGTGGTATAACATTAACAAGTATTATGAGTAGACTCTATGCATTACTCAGGTAATATAAAAGAAAATGCAATATGGACAACCTTTGCACCTACTATTTGTAGATCTTGAGAAAACATACGACAATGTCCCCATAGAGAAACTATGGATTGTTATAAAACATATGGGAGTTAAGACTATTAATTAAAGCTATACAACATTTATGTGACAATTGCATATTTAAAATTAAAATTGGCAGTAAATTGTCACATGATTTTACAGTAAATAAAGATCTACGTCAAGTATTTGCCTATCACCTACTCTGTTTAAAACATATGTGCATGAAATATTAGAGAATTGGAGCAGAAAATGTTCAAGCATGGGAATTCCTATTTCAACCAATAAAACTTGATACAACTGACATTTTGCAGATGATCAATTTCTTAATTGCACAAAAATTATGAAGATTTAAAATATATAACTAGAAAATTAATAGAAGTATATGGTAAATGGAAATTAATTTTGAACATGAAGAAAACAAAATATTTGTCAATTGGTGAACCAGAACAAAATTTAATTTAGGAGACAAGGGAAACAATAAAATCTTGTAGTGAGGTCACATATTTACGAATTAAAGTAAATAAAAATGTATACTATGAAGAGGAAATAAGAAATATAAATAATAAAGGGAAATTTGCAATTGTTAACCTCAATGGAATATTGTGGGACAAAAATATAAGTAATAAAAATAAAATGAATATATATCAAACAATTGTTAAGAGTATAATTACTTATGGAACATCACTTTACCCATTAACTACAAAACCAAATAAGTATATTTTGGAATGGAAATGGATTTTATAGGAAAGGCAGCAAGAATTTCAAAAAGAGAAAAAAAGTTATGAACTGATATAAGGGAGAAAATTAAGATTTGAAGACACTGTTTTAGATTATATTATAACTTAGTAATTAAGATGGTACGCACACATCCAACGAATGGAAGAGGATCGGCTATCATAATGTGTTTTGAATGGAAACCTAAGGGAAGACGAAGCAGAGAAAGACCTAAAACCTCCAAGAGTCCGGGAATATATTTCTATATGAAGGAGATATATCTACAACAAGGAGATTGGCTTGTCCGATAAAATTGGCTATTGGGAATCGGACGATGTGAAAGATGTTAATCAACCGATGATCTATCTATCTATCTATATTCTGTATCACCAGAGGTAGCGAGAATTCAGTTTCAATGTCAAAAATTTAATTGTAACATCTAAATAATGAAGCATCAGTGCTATACAGTAGTAATTCTTTTTAATTTGCTTACTTGTTATAGTAGCCACTAGAGGGCAGTGAAACTGAGTTCTCGCTATCTCTCGTGATAGAGAATATACACCGAGTCCACAAATATAGTATCATATTTTAAACTACTACTACGTCGCTTTGGATAATCGTATCTAAATGAAGTGGTGACAATCAAAAGAGAAACTCAAAACATGTTTGCTATACCTCATAGACATTGAATGTAGCCCCCACGAGTGACGCTGTAGACATTCACAATTAATCTGTCTGCTAAATATCCAATGATTCCACTATTTCGAGCACAAGAAACATTATTAAATTTAGTTTTGTTTCTGTATTGTTGTCCATTATTCTCCATTTTTAAGATGCACAACATTTTTTGAGTTTCTCTTTTGATTCTCACCAATTTCATTTAGATACGATTATCCAAAGTGACGTAGTAGTAGTTTAAAGTATGATACTATATTTGTGCACACGGTGTATAAAGAAAAATAAAGGTTTGTGTTAGGATTGTTTGGTTGGTGTAATCGGTAGCGCACGGAAGTATCAATTCAGAGATTTCGGTTCAAATCCCGGTTCAGGCATTTATTTTTCTTTTCATGTCATATTATGCCTTCATTACTCAATGTCATTTTTTTTTATTATTACATCGATATGTTTTTTTGTCTAATGCCACCAGGTTGTCTTTTATGAAATTTTTAGCTTTCTTCCTGGCACTGGCAGAATTGTAATCCATTTCTTAGATTGGGGCACCTTGAAGGCGGAGTTACGTTACCCAGATGGTATGATTGGTGAAATATAATAATGAAGTGCCAGGAGAAATCTTAACCTAAACTTAGCCTAAATTCCAGACCATGGGCAAGTACGTATATATATATATATATATATATATATGTTAATTCTCTAGCGGAAATTTTTATTTTATCGGAATCAAACTTAGTATAGGTTATATAATCAGTTAAGAAAAATAAGTTCGAGCCCGTTAGCTAGTAAAATAGGGCTCTTAGCACTTGGGGATTCATCGAAAACGAAAATTAAAGAATCGCTCTGGCGGCAGAAGATTTTTTTGAAAAATGTTCGGCATATTCCACTGAAATTAAAGTATAAATGTGTTCTCCAAAAAAAAAAAAAACAGAAATCAAATCTTTATAACAGGGGATTTACCTGAAAGTCAAAATTCAAAAATCGCTCTAGCAGCCCCACGTTTGTTTTCTTTGGAGAGAAACTCGCATGTAACATTTGAATAAAAGTAACAATCAGTTAATTATTATTTGAGAATAAAGTCTTACTAAGGAACGGTCAAACACTGCATGCCGAAACCTACCTTAAAACTTCTTCCAGAGAAGCATAGTGATGGCAAAACCGTGTCCAAAAACATATCTGCTGTTTTTAACTGCAAGACACTAAATTCAAGCGCCAAATCTCTAATTTAAATGATAGGGAAGTAATACAACTCCTGTATTGGCAGACTTGTAAACCCTCACTACACGCCGTACGCACCGCGAACCATCTCACTCCACTCTGTGCTTAACTCATGGAGGGATATAGTACATCTGCTCTGTACAGGAGGAGGCCATTGCTGGATTCTCGCTTCGATTTATGTGCCTTGCACTTTAAAACGGCAGATATTTTTTGGACACGGCCTTGGTACATCACAGCGCTCCTCTGGGAGAAATTTTAAGGTAGGTTTCGGCATGCAATGGTTGAAAGTTCCCTTGTTACGAAGTTGAATAGTGAAGATATTACATGTGAATAGAGAATCCCTACAGGATATTTATTTGAAGCCAGTTGTGATAAGAACAATTTATATCTCATAGACTGTGATAGGCAGGGCTCATGGCACGAATGAAGAATGAAAAAGAAGAATGGAAAATTGTTGTTGGAGAACCAGGAAAAGCGCCCGGTATGTAGGACGAGATTGAGACGGAAGAATAATATTATCGGTATTTGAAGTTGATTTATACAGGGAGCATAACTGAGGATAGGGATTGCGATGAGCCTATATCAGCTAAATTGAACCATACATTCGACTTGCTGAGGAATTTACTTAGTCTACGCGGTTACAGCGTACAGGATTTTTTATATGTTCGCTTATTTTAATTAGTTATTCCATTAGGCTATTATAATATTGTGTACACCAACATGTTTTTTTTCGATTTTATTTGTAATTAATTATTACTAATGTATGACTCCATATATCTATTTTTCTATTTTATAGACTTGCCAAGTGAATTCGAGTATTTATCATTTCAAATGAAAAATAATATTAACATTTCTTGTACAACACATTATTATTAATTAATTAAATATTTTGAATCAGGGGCAGTCAGTTCTAACCCCTGACACATTATCAAGCCAATTCCATTCAAAATATTTTCAGCCAATACGTAAGTACAATCCAGGGATGATCTTTACTTGTGGTTAATTCCGTCTTCCCGCACTGTAGCCAAGCGGTCTAATGCTTTGTGTTGGTGTAGAGCTACGACACATGCGCAGGTTGGAGTCCCAATAAGGGAAGAAAATGTATTATGAATCTTCGGCCAGTAAGGAATCGGTGCTCACCCAGCATTTTGAAGAATTTGGGGAGCTAAAATAAGTAGCGGTTCCAGGTTGAGAGAACCAGATATGATAATTACAGAACTCGTCACGCTATTCATAGGTCACCCCTATACTGGCTGGAAGAACATTAACCTTTGTGGTTGACACATGTGGATGTGGAGCTAGCATGTGTACCAAGTCATTCACTCAGCCTCCTTTGTATAGAGCAACTGAATAAATAGATAAATACGAATAGTATTCAATAAAAAAAATAAACAATTAGAAAGACCATTGAGAGAAGCAGTTATCAGACTTAGGTCATGTCATCATCATCATCATAGTACATTCACGAATTTAAGCCATTTGTTGACCTGTTTCGGTTTCGAGAGAAACACCATCCAAAAGTCTTTTAAGTGGACGTCCTGGTCTTCTTCTTCCTGCAGGTTGATATCTTAACATTTGTTTGGGTATTCTGTGATCTTCCATTCGATGAACATGTTGCATCCATCTTGACTTATAATCAGAAATATTGTTTTCTAAAGGTTCCATGTGTAATTCTTCTAAGATGTCTTCATTTTTTTGTGATCTAGTAGTGTGTATCCTGCAGTCCTCCGAAGGTATCTCATTTCAGCAGATCTAAGTCTCTGTATATCCTTCTGTTTGAACGTCCATACTTCGCTACCATACAAAAGAGTTGGAAGAGCCACTGTTTTATACACTTTTAGTCTTGAATGCTTTTGGACTAACTGCGAGTTGAAGATAGAATTTATTAACCCTAAAATTCTTAAAAATTTAGATATTTTTGCATTTACATCCTTTTCTTCTTCATATGAGATATTGCATCCTAGATGTGTAAAATTATTCACCTGCTCCAAAATTTTATTGTCCAGTACAATTTTACTTCTGACAGGATCTACACCTTGAAATGCCATAATTTTTGTTTCTTTACTGTACATATCTTCAATCCATATTCTTCTGTAATTTTGTTAAGTTCATACAGACCTTTCTGTAGATTATCTTCTGAATTTCCTATTATTATTTGGTCATCTGTAAACAATAGGGTGTTTAGGGCATGTGTATTCTTAAATTAATCAAGAAAGCGAGTAGAACACGATTATGAAGGGATAAATGGCAAACAAAATGATCCGAGGAAATTAGCATTAATGGGAACTAAATGACTAGTCATTAACAAGGTAGAGAGAACTCAGGTAATTCCACCCTTTCTTTTGTGAAGGCGGAAGTGACCGACACATATACAAAGAGTTAAAATGTTGACAAAATCATTTATTCTCAGGATTTGACTGGAAATCTTTTGTGAATCAGAATTTAACAGCTCTATGTTGACAGTCAGAACACAATAACTGAATTAACGGCGGGGATTTCATCTTGGGATAAACAACGCTAGTGAAAAGTGTGGGAAGAGAGGAAACTCAAGCGTTAGGGCATACTACACGTCAAGATAAATGACCTAGGAAAACCCAGGGGCCTAAGTTACAAACTTGTGACCCGACTGTACGTGAAGCCAGCACGGATAGGGCCCAATCTCCGACGGCAATGTCCACCAATAACAAATTTGTAACACCTTCTCGATTATAATATAAGGGTACATTAACCAATCATATTATTTGTTACGTGTGCCTAAGCACTGATCTCAAGTCCACGAGGTCGATATAGTGGGAGAACCTTATTTACGTAATGGGCGAGGGAGATGAACCACAGACACTTCTTCTACATACTTTTACGTGTGCGCGTGCACCGGGCCTTGCCCACATCTGCGTTAAACTCTGGCAACATGGCCACCAGTGGTAATTTAACTTAAGTATAGGAACTTAGGATTTTCACCGAAGTATCCAAAATAAGGGACTTACACATTTTTATTAATCGTAAAGATAATTTATAGTATCCCCAAGTAAATAAAACGCAGCAATTCTCTCGGAATGTTTGAACCCACGTTAAAAGGTTACCCGATCATAGGGAATCGACTTACTATTTAAACTTCATAAATTAATTCAGAAATCAACGAATTAGTACGCCATCGAATAATTATTAACGGGGTAAACCCACGATAAACGCCATCGCCGACTGGAGATCAGTGAGAGGGAAAATAATTAAAACATGTACAGTGTTCTACATTTTGAGTGTTTTTCAAGACATAATAAATTACAGTTAACACAATGCATTCGACACAATTAATTCTGCCCGACGAAGTTCTCGTGGAATCCCTGAATAAGAACCTCATGCCTACCAATATTAAACCTGAGCGAACCAAATACCTAAATTCCCCAGTGAACCGGGGAATTCCTTTATAAATTCAGCGCCCACCAAATTCTTTGTTATCCGAATAAACCTGGGATTGACCTATAACCCTATCCCACATTGCCACCCAACATTGGGATATGCAATAATCCCTGTCCCACATGCATCTGCTAGGTCAATGATTTCTAGGCGGTCACGCCCTGGAGGAGAGGGAGGGGAGTCAATTTCGTCACTGCAATTCCTTTCTTTTTCTTTCCATTTTGCAGAATTTAGGTTTGTCTGAAATATAGATAAAATATAGTCAGTAGCTATTTCACGTAAAAACAATTGTTTCTTCTTCTTTGCCAACTTAGACGGTACCGTTAAATTACAAATATTTTTAAGTAGTCCTCACTTTGTATGAAATTTCAGAAACTTCAAAAAGGTAAATAAAAAAACAAATTAAATTATTGTTCAATATTTGAATTGTATGAATGCCACTCTTTTGTAAGTCCGATACCCTCTGTCACGCTACCAAATATTAAATTAGGTTATATTAGATTGGTTAGGTTAGGTAGATATTGGATGGCACTGACTTATGAATTTTCAAAATTACGGACGGAATTTATCCAAGTGTAATACGTCACATATTTTTACGGCGATGGAACAAACATGGGCCCTTTCGCTATATATATATACATATATATATATATATATATATATATAACATGATATGAAGAAAATGATTGCTTGGACTGGATTTGAACCCGGATCTCTGGATTAATATTCCAGTACCCCTACCAATTGGACTACCAAGAAATTCTAGGACATACACTGCTCAAAACAATTAGAGGAACACTATGAAATATGCAAATATTCTTTCATTGGATAAAGGTACAAACATGAAATTAAAAGTACATTATTTGTGGTTATTTATTTATTTTTTATTGCTCATGTCAGTAAAAACAAATGAATAACGCTGACAATTAACTTCGCAAATAATTCCGCTATGTAAGCAATTGAATCTTGTGCTTATTTTTCAAAGTTAAACACTCGTTATATAGAGTTAGTATCGTCTATGTCCTCCACGACATTCGATGACAGTTTGGCACCTTCGTGGCATGCTCCCAATAAGATTCTGGATTCCCTTTTGCGGGATATTCTCCCATTCCTCCTTCAGAGCATCTCCAAGTTGCTGCAGAGTTTGTGGAGCTTGATGTCGGTTCCTGACCTTCCTGTCTAGAAGATCCCACAAGTGTTCAATAGCGTTGAGGTCTGGGCTGACCGCTGGCCACTCCATTACCTCAATTTCATTCCTCCTCAGGAAATCCCTGGTGACAGCCGCAGAATGTGCCCTGGCATTATCCTGCATAAAGAGAAATCCAGGGCCTACTCCAATGGCAGCAGGTACTACATGCTCTTCCATAACGTGCTCGATATATCGGACAGCATTCAGTCGCTGCGGAACAAGTACAAGGTCCGTACGATTGTTGTACATAACTCCGGCCCACACCATTATGGAACCTCCTCCGAATCTATCAATTTCCTGTACAGCCTCTGCAGAAAATCTTTCTCCTGGCCATCCCCACACCCTCAATCGACCATCACAACGTGTAAGACGATACCTGGTTTCGTCCGAGAAGAGCACAGACTCCCACTGGTTCAGGTTCCAATCACCATGGTTTTCAGCATACGTACGTCTTGCTGCCTTATGCCCATTTGTTAAGCGTGATTTTTTAACAGGCCTTTTTGGACGAATATTCTCTTTCCTTAACCTGTTCCTTATGGTTTGGTCTGAAACCCGGGTTCCGGAAGTCATATGAAGGTCATTCTGCAGGTCTTTTCCAGTTTTTGTACGCTGTCGAAGAGCAGAAAGAACAACGCATCTGTCATCCTGGGGGCTTGTTTTAAATTTATGGCCCTGGCCATGTCTTCTACAATACTGACCTGTCTCTCTGGCCTGTTGTGTAACCTGGACACCACGAAAGGAGAAACTCCAAGCTCTCTAGCCACTTGTGGCAGAGATTGACCTTGTCGTAAAAGATGTGGAGCATGATACACTTCAAACTCATTTAAATGCCTCATTTTGTCAGAGACTTCAATAAACAAGGCAATAATCAACATTCGTCACTATAGCAACATCAGGAAGCTTACCAATTAGAAGTGGCCAGTGCCTTCCAAAATAAAAAAAATCTCTATATTTGATATTTGAGATAATTTCTGTGTATTTAGGCCATGGAACTTTAAAATTTGTATCCAATTAATTTGTATCCAATTAATAATTCAATTTACATATTGTCCAACTTTTAGCATGACAGCTTTAAAAAACAATTACTTATTCAATTTATTACAAGTGTTCCTCTAATTGTTTTGAGCAGTGTATATATATATATATATATATATATATATATTCTCTATACCTCTGTATTAATATTCCAGTGCGCTACTAATTACGCTACGAAGCAAATCTAGTACAAACTTTTATTTTTCATTATATGTATTCTCTATTATTCGAATTACTCTACCAAGAAAATATACTACAAACATTTATTTTTCTTTGTATATACTCCGTATCCTTTATTATTAAATTACTAACATTTATTTTGCTTTGTATATATTCTCTATTATTAAATTTAAAAAAATATATTTTTATTCGTATGTACTCTCTACTATTAAATTAATAATAGGGAATATATACAAAGAAAAATAAATGTTTGCACTATATTTGCCTGGTTGTGTAATTGATCTCTCTCCATGGTATCTTTACCTTGTCGTGGTGGAGTGGCTTGCGTGCTTAAATGATTCTGAGAGCTATGCCAGCGGTAGAATTGCTGCCGATAGGGTTACCCATGCCGGACTGGTCGAAGCCAGACGAAAAAAGTACCTTGGGCGAAAGAGTGACGATCTTTCACTGTAAAAATACAACCATCAAGAAATGCGGACATGGGTTCATCTGAGGTAAAATGTTCCGGAGGTCAAATTGTCCCCCATTCGGTTCTCCGGGCGGGGACTACTTCAGGGAACCCCTGCCAAAGGCTCAAACACAGGGACATGTTCCTAGGAACATGGAATGTTAGGACTTTATACAATAGCGGGGCACTAGAGATGTTAACGCGGGAATTAGATAAATCGCCCTTGGATACACACTACTAGATCACAAAAAAAATTAAGACATCTTAGAAGAATTACACATGGAATCTTTAGAAAACAAAATTTCTGATTATAAGTCAAGATGGATACAACATGTTCATCGAATGGAAGATCACAGAATACCCAAACTAATGTTAAGATATCAACCTGCAGGAAGAAGAAGACCAGGACGTCCACTCAAAAGACTTCTGGATGGTGTTTCTCTTGAGGCCGAAACAGGTCAACAAATGGCCTAAATTCGTGAATGTACTATGATGATGATGATGATGGATATAGTCGCTTTACAGCAAGTTAGGTGGCCAGGAGTAGGTTGTCAGGAATCAGGAAGATTTGCATTATACTATGGAGGTGCAGAAAGACCTGCATTTGGAACGGGTTCTTTAGTCAGAAGGAGGATCCTATCCGCTATCCGAGATATTATGTTTGTTAGTGATAGGATATCATACATAATTCTGAAGGGTAAACGACATGATTTTATAATTGTAAATATACATGCCCCCACAGAAGATAAAGATGACAAAATCAAGGATGAGATCTATGAAGAATTAGAATGCTTATTTGATAGCCTTTCACGATATCATAAGAAAATTGTTTTAGGAGATTTTAATGCAAAAGTGGGGCGAGAAGATATATTCAAACCAACAATAGGAAAACTCAGTCTTCATGAAGATAGTAACGACAACGGGGTTAGATTAGTCACATTAGCCACATCAAAGAATCCCATTGTTAAGAGCACAACATTTCAGCATAAGGATATTCATAAATACACCTGGACGTCCCCAGATGGAGAAACTCGGAACCACATAGATCATGTATTAGTTGATAAACGCTGGCACAGTAGCATCATTGATGTTAGATCAGTTGGAGGGACAGACTGCAATTCGGATCATCATCTGGTCAGAGTGAAAATCAGACAACGGCTATCGCTTCTGAGAGGAACAAACGCTAAAGATGATTCTGTAAAATATGAATTAAAAAACTTGAAAAATGATGAAATGTGGCAAGAATACCAAATCAAAATTGCTAATAGATTTGAAGTACTGGAATCTTCAGATGACAATGTGGCAAACGAAGAAGAAACTGATAAACAATAAAGAATGGGAGGCCATAAGAGATACTATTAAATTGTCAGCATCAGAAAGGATTGGTTGTTTAAAAAAGAGGCAAAACAAGAAATGGTTTGATGAGGAATGTGCCGACATTGTAAAGAAAAGAAAGCTAGCAAAAATGAAATGGTTACACGAGACAAATGAGGTAAATTTAGAGTAATTGGGTAGTGTTAGACGGGAAACCACCAAGTTACTAAAGAGTAAAAAGAGGGAATATTTGAGAGAGAAGATTAATGATCTTGAAATGAATGCAAAAAATAGGAACATTAGAGAATTATATCAGGGAATTAGTATAGAGAAGAAAGGGTTTCAGGCTAGAACAAAGATAATTCGGAATGAAAATGGGGATATGATTTCAGATTCCAGGAGTATATTAAACAGATGGAAAAGTTACTTTAATCAGCTATTAAATGTACATACAGAACAGGATATTGAGGAGGATAAGTTACGGAGAGCAGAAATGCTAGTCATAGAGCCAAGTGCATTAGAGGTGAAATGGCAATTGGAAAATTGAAGATGTATAAAGCATCAGGTTCAGATGAGATCCCAGCAGAACTGATAAAATCAGGGGGAGAAAAATTGATGGACAAGATATGCTGGTTGCTTAGTATGATTTGGGAAAAAGAAGCTCTTCCAGATGAATGGAAGGAATCAATTATCGTACCAATTTATAAGAAAGGAGATAAAACTGACTGCAACAACTACAGGGGCATCTCATTACTTTCAACTTCGTACAAAATTCTAACAAATATATTAGTAAGCAGACTTACTCCCTATATTGATGACATTCTAGGATATCATCAATGTGCATTTAGAAGAAACAGATCTACAACAGATCAGATTTTTAGTATAAGACAGATTTTAGAAAAGAAATGGGAATATAATGGTACTGTACATCAACTATACGTAGACTTTAAAAAAGCATATGATTCAATTAAGAGGGAGAAGTTATATAGTATCCTGCTGGAGTTCGGAATTCCTAAAAAGTTAGTTAGACTTATACGAATGTGTCTAAATGGCTCAAAGATTAGGGTGCGTATAGGGAAACAGTTTTCAGACACTTTTGAAATCCAGAATGGGTTGAAGCAAGGAGATGCACTATCTCCTCTACTATTTAATTTTGTACTAGAGCATGCCATTAAATCTTTAGGGAATGAGGAAGGCTTACAACTGAATGGTATTAATAAGCTGTTAGTTTATGCTGATGATGTAGCACTCTTGGCCGATAGCGAGGAGATACTAAAGGCCAACGCGCACACACTATTGAGTAACACTAAGAAATTAGGACTGGAAGTAAATATCAGTAAAACTAAATAGATGGTCACACGTAGAAATTCAGTATATAATGGAAATGGACAGCTAATGACAAATGAGGGAAATTTTGAGGAAGTGGCTGAATTCAAATACCTAGGAACAATAATCACAAATAGGAATGAGATGCACAAAGAAATTAAACATAGGCTCAATTCTGCAAATGCATGCTATTATGCATTGCAGAGACTTTTGATGTCCCAACTCCTTTATAAAAACGTTAAGCTGAAAATATATAAAACTGTTATTCTACCAGTTATATTATATGGGTGCGAAACATGGACTCTTACTTTATGGAGGAAAGGAGATTACGAGTATTTGAGAATAAAGTTCTTAGGAAAATTTTTGGACCAAAGAGAGATGAACAGACAGGTGAATGGAGAAGACTTCATAACAATGAACTACATGGTCTTTATAGGAAGCCAGATATACGAGGACGGATCGGAAAGTAACGCACAATATTTTTTTTTAAAACGTTTAATAGTAAAAAAAAAGGAAAAAAAATCACAAATGAACTTACATCTTTTACCTACTTTTCGACATAGTCACCAACTTTCTCAACAAATTTTTCCCATCGTGTTACCAGTTTCAATATGCCATGTTCGTAGAAGTCCGTTTGGTTGGAGTGTAGCCATCTGCGCACTGCTGATTTCACTTCCACATCTGTCTCAAAGCGTTTGCCGGCCAGGAATTTTTTCATGGGACCAAACAGATGAAAGTCCGATGGTGCAAGATCCGGACTGTATGGTGGATGCTGGAGCACCTCCCAACCAAATTCGGCGATTTTCTGACGAACGACAGCAGCAACACGGGGGCGAGCATTGTCATGAAGAAGTTTAACGTTAATATTGTGACGTTTGTCACGAATGGCATGACGCAACTTCACCAAAGATTTAATGTAGGCCGCAGCATTCACAGTGGTCCCGTGTTCAGCAAAGTCCACCAATAAAACACCATGAATATCCCAGAACACTGTCACAAGCACTTTCCTGGCAGATTGAGTCACTTTGAATTTATTCTTTACTGGGGAACCAGCATGTTTCCACTCCATTGATGCTTGCTTTGTTTCGGGAGTGTAGTGGTACGCCCACGACTCATCACCTGTGACGATTCCTTCCAGAAAGCCATGTCCTTGTGCGGTGTACCGCGTTAAGTGGTCCAAGCTTGCCATCATTCGCTGGCCCTTGTGGTCGTCTGTCAGGTTCTTAGGCACCCAGCGAGCACTAACTTTACGGGATTTCAAATTTTCATGAACAATATCGTACACCGCACCATAGGAAATGTTGATCTTCTGCCATAAGGCTCGCAGTTGCACACGCCGGTCGTTCACAATTGCCGCCTCAATGCCTCTGACATTCTGCGGGATTGCTGCTGTTGTCGGCCGGCCGGAGCGTGGCGAATCACTAAGGTTCACGCGTCCCTCTTGGAAGAATGTGCACCACCTGGAGACATTTCTACGGTCCATACAATCATCCCCATACACGCCACGCATGTCCCTGTGAATTTCACTGGGTTTATGCCCTTTGGCCCACAAAAATCGAACAACACTTCTCTGTTCCTCACAGGTGGACGACTGTAGCATGCGCGCCATCTTGATTGCATAGTTCAAGCTTCTCTCGCAAGAGGTGCACCTGAGAAAAAAATACCAACTGTAGTGAAACCTTCAAACTATATCTCTGTGAAATTTCAACATTCTAGCTGCAATACCAAGGCAGAAAAACATTATTGTGCGTTACTTTCCGATCCGCCCTCGTAATAAGAACAGTTATGTCTCGTAGACTGCGATGGGCAGGACATGTTGCGCGTATGGGGAATGAAAGACGTGCATGGAAACTTCTTCTAGGAAAGCCAGAAAGAAAACGCCCAGTTAGTAGACCAAAAATGAGGTGGGAGAACAACATTAACTATGATTTGAGGGAAGTAGATTATACAGGGAATGATTGGAAAGCATTAGCTCAGGATAGGGATATATGGAGAGCTTATGTCCGCGCGGCCATGAACCTACGGGTTCGATAGTGCCAGTGTGTAAGTTAGTAAGTAAGTAAGTGTAATTGATATTATCTATTATGAATAATATAATCTATTATTAATAATAGAGAATACAAATGAAGAAAAATAAATGTTCGTACTAGATTTGCTTAGTAGCTTAATTGGTAGCGCACTGGAATATGAATCCAGACGTCTGGGTTCAAATCCCGTCCAAGTTTTTATTTTTATTATCATGTCATATTAAGCTCAATGTCAAACATTTAATTATAACATCGACATACATGTGTGTGTGTGTAATCAGTTAATTAGGGGAGCGTATATTGTAACGGGTAGTAGAGCGAAACTGAGTTCTGCGTCAATCTGGTTGTAAATTTCGGGAATTTAGGCAAGTACATAAGAATTAAAGAGAAAATCTTTGCACCAATACCATTCGTCCAATTTAGTTGTGCCAAACAAGCGGCCATCGATCCCATCGCATGCGGCCCTTAATGATATTTGGTCTATCACGTCGCATTCGGTCCACAGATATATTTGTAAGTTATAGTCTAATAGTCGACCGCTGTGGTCTCGAGGTAGCGTGCTGCCTTGTCACGCAGCGGGCCCGGGTTCGATCCCCGGTCGGGGCAGTTTTTCTGGGTGAGGTTTTTATCGGGGTTTTTCCTCACCTGTAAATGTCAGGAAACCTTTAAGACCCAAACGGTCCCCGAAATCATATGGCCATCATCATCATCATCATCATCATCCTTACCATTATCATCATCACCATCATCCTTCACCGGTGTGGAAAGCAACCGGAAGCTACCACACCTACACAATTCCCTAGTAAAGCTGCAAACATAGCATGAAAATGCTATGATTGTAGTGAAGGACCTGCCTTCGGGCAGAATTACTATGGATGGATAGTCTAATATTATTTATGAAATAAGTAATTGTATTTGTTATAGGCTAGCTAAACTTGAAATAGCAAGACATTTTCTGTTTTAAACACATGTGTTTGCGAAAGTTCATGCTACTCATTCTCTTACTAAAAACATGCAGATATCACACCAGTTTTAAGAAACGCCGAGCCCCATTTTTATTTGTGATCCTACCTACCGCGCATCGATTTGAAGTATCCGTGCATTGTGGCCGCGCGGTTACTATTTTCAAAGGCGAGTGATGTTTTATTACTGTTACATTTTGTTCATTTCAAGTTAGTTTCCAGTTTGCAATTGTTCGCTCATATTGTAGCATCAGTGTTAGTGAGAAGTTTGAAGAATATAATAAATTCTGTGAGTTTTATAAGTGTTAATTTTTGGCTTATAAGTACACTGCTCAAAACAATTAGAGGAACACTATGAAATATGCAAATATTTTTTCATTCGATAAAGGTACAAACATGAAATTAATAAAGTACATTATTTGTGGTTATTTATTTATTTATTGCTCATATCAGTAAAAACAAATGAATAACGCTGACAATTAACTTTTCAAATAATTCCGCTATGTAAGCAATTGAATCCTGTGCTTATTTCAAAGTTAAACACTCGTTATATAGAGTTAGTGTCGTGTATGGCTTCCACGACATTCGATGACAGTTTTGCACCTTCGTGGCATGCTCCCAATAAGATTCTGGATTTCCTCTTGCGGGATATTCTCCCATTCCTCCTTCAGAGCATCTCCAAGTTGCTGCAGAGTTTGTGGAGCTTGATATCGGTTCCTGACCTTCCTGTCTAGAAGATCCCACAAGTGTTCAATAGAGTTGAGGTCTGGGCTGACTGCTAGCCACTCCATTACCTCAATTTCATTCCTCCTCAGGAAATCCCTGGTGACAGCCGCAGAATGTGCCCTGGCATTATCCTGCATAAAAAGAAATCCAGGGCCTACTCCAATGCAGCAGATACTACAGGTACATGCTCTTCCAGAACGTGATCGATATACCGGACAGCATTCAGTCGCTGGGGAACAAGTATAAGGTTCGTACGATTGTTGTACATAACTCCGGCCCACACCATTATGGAAAATCCTCCGAATCTATCAATTTCCTGTACAGCCTCTGCAGAAAATCTTTCTCCTGGCCGTCCCCACACCCTCAATCGACCATCACAACGTGTAAGACGATACCTGGATTCGTCCGAGAAGAGCACAGACTCCCACTGGTTCAGGTTCCAATCACCATGGTTTTCAGCATACGTACGTCTTGCTGCCTTATGCCCATTTGTTAAGCGTGGTTTTTTAACGGGCCTTTTTGGATGAATATTCTCTTTCCTTAACCTGTTCCTTATGGTTTGGTCTGAAAGCCGGGTTCCGGAAGCCATATGAAGGTCATTCTGCAGGTCTTTTCCAGTTTTTGTACGCTGTCGAAGAGCAGAAAGAACAACGTATCTGTCATCCTGGGGGCTTGTTTTAAATTTACGGCCCTGGCCATGTCTTCTACAATACTGACCTGTCTCTCTGTGCCTGTTGCGTAACCTGGACACCACGGAAGGAGAAACCCCACGTTCTCTAGCCACTTGTCGCAGAGATTGACCTTGTCGTAAAAGATGTAGAGCATGATTCACTTCAAACTCATTTAAATGCCTCATTTTGTCAGAGACTTCAATAAACAAGGCAATAATCAACATTCGTCACTATAGCAATATCAGGAAGCTTACCAATTAGAAGTGGCCAGTGCCTTCCAAAATAAAAAAAATCTCTATATTTGTTATTTGAGGTAATTTCTCTGTATTAAGGCCATGGATTTTTAAAATTTGTATCCAATGATAAAATTAATAATTCAATTTACATATTGTCCAACGTTCAGCATCACAGCTTTAAAAAAGAATTACTTATTCAATTTATTACAAGTGTTCCTCTAATTGTTTTGAGCAGTGTATAACGACAAGAAAATATCGTTTAATTTAGATTTTAGAATTAGATTATGCACGAACAAAATATATATCTAATTCAATTTTAAAAATAATTTAACTAATATATGATTAATATTTTAATGAAAATAGCATCACAGTATGTTAGCTATTATGTATTTAAATTAATTGGTATATCTTAGATCCCATTTAATGCGGTAAAATATCGAATATTGTGGCCAGCAAACCAATTCACCTTTAACGACAGTGGTCCTTTTCCAAAAAAGATTGGACACGCCTGCTCTAATTAGTGTGAAATAGAAGGTCAACCGCCTGCTTCATACCTCAAAAAATTACTTGAACACGCACTAATTCACTTACTTTAATGAACATAATCATTCTTTGTATATATTTTAATAATTTATGTAGATTAATTTTATAATTTTATTTTTAATACTTCCCGTAAATAAAAGCGCTAAATATCAGTTCTGGGTCCCCAGCAAGCAATGCATTCTTACTTGTAATTCTCTCCACAAATACGCAGCGCATTTCGATAAGAATCGTGTGCAATATAGGCTGTAGTGTTTTCTTATTGCGTATAACCAAGAGATGCAAAAGGAGGTATATGGTGTGCCATCAGTGGCTATAAAATTATTTGACAGATTTCCTATCAATAAACAATAAATAGATGTATTAGTAAAACTTTGGGACATCTATGTGATCAGTTTGAATAGGATTTCTATGCTCTACAATTTCTTAATTATAGATGCAATTTAACTGTGCTTGTAATTTTTTCAAAAATATGAAAATAAAAATGTGCAAATTGTACTCATATATTTATTGAATGAACACGTTTTGTTTTGACTATTTAACTCATGCCCCAAATGGTATTCATTGGCCAACCACGTTTTAATGAATTTTGTTTTACAACCAATGACAGTCGTGTTTCACCTCGCTCTTTATCGATTTACCTTTGTCAGCTTCTGCTTTTGTGATAAAGAAATCTCCTTCTTTGTAATATTCTGAACAGGTTAGAGTACTATATTTCTCCAACAAGTAATGGAATGATTCCGTTATTTTACTGAGTTGTTTACTAAACAAAAAACAAATAAATAACATATAATGTTGATTATAATATACAGTTTAAAGTGTTTCATTATTTCTCCACTAGAGTGCATTCTTAAAATATTGCGATTCTCTTTGGCAATAAATAATATGTTCAAGTTGCAGTGAAAATACATAACCTCACATTTCTGATTTTTTTCAAACATCGCCGTTTTCATTAAATATACAAATATTTTAAAATACGGTAACTATATTTTAATAATGATTTTTGAATAAACAGCTTAATTTTATTCGTTTAAATAGTCCTAACAAATGCCACTTTTGATTCCAAATCCTCTGGATAAATTCACGATCACGATGAATTTTTCAATGATTTTGAAGTTGCTGACTGACATTACTTACGAAAAACATACATCGAAAAAGGAACACATACTCTTATTTAGAATACCATATCCGATTGAGGGACTTTCCACTTTTCAGCGGTTGCCCTTTTACCAGCCGGCTGCTGGCCCTTCACATCCACATGTGTCAATCACAGAGATAGATGATCAACAGCCAGTGTAGAGGTGACATGTGGTTAGCATGTCGAGTCCCCCAGCCGTTATAGCTGGTTCCTCAACCTGGAGCCGCTACTTATTGTAGCTACCCAATTGCCTCACGATGCTGGGTGGGCACCGGTCCCATACTGGCCGAAATACCATGAGAAAATTTCTTCCCCCATGGAGACTAGAACCAGCGCAAGTCCCGTAGCTCTGCGCCAAGGCTTCCTACCTTAACCGCTCGGCTACGGCGCGGGACAGAATACCATATTAATATGTTTTTTGGACACTGAATAATTGAAATAAGTTTAATTTGTAAAAATGTCCAATATGTGCACTATATACAACTCACGCTCCACCGCTGTAAAGGCTCGGGTACATTTCAGGGTTAGATTTCTTTTTCGTGTTTTTATTTTTCCCGCCTCTAAAACGAATGTCAGTAAACTTCAATGTCCAACTAATCCCCAATAACTATCTGTTCATCACAAAATCCATACCATATTTGTCTTGTTTGTATGATATAAACTGAGTGAATGGTGTCTTATTTCAAACGTTTACTCGGAGGTGGCCCTGACATTAATCTCATCACTCATCAAGGGAGAAGGTATTGTGTGAACTAGACTTTAAAACCCTCTTCTGACAGGTTGTGTCCATTTAAGTTCCGGGTGGTAAAATTATTTACAAAGGGAGAGGATAAACCAAAGTTAAATAACTAGAACTCAGAATCATATTTAACAAACTCAGAAGTGATTATTCGTGTAGATAATGTATAACTAACCAATTAACAAATTTACTGCACTATCGAACCAGGAATTTCACGACAGCATGGGCATAAGCCCTTCATACATCCCTATTCTGAGATAATATTTTCTATTCATTAATCTGTATAAATCAATCTCTGGTTTTCATGTATCTCTTTCGTTCCCCATTCGTGATATTGGTCCTTCTAACCGCAATCTATGAGACTTAAGTGATCTTATTACATATGGTAGATAGTTCATAAGCATATAGATTCAAACCCAGGGAAACAATTTTCAAATGCATAAAATTCCAGTTAATGATGAATTTAACTTGTGCTTCAAATATAAAATTTTCGTAAAACCCATGTAAATATCCCTAATTTCACGTAATTTGTAATTCCCATTCGTTTTCCTATAACCTGTTTCTGTGTCACCTTGGTAGATGCTTATGTGATAATTCTATCTTTAGTGCGTACTCCAATCCGTACTACGACTTCTGTGCACAATCTCATGTACAAACGTAAGAACACGGATGATTCTAGGAATTTCACATCGAGCTTGAAATATTTTACGTTAACAACATGCCAAACAATTTTATTAAAACAGGTTATATATTATATTTTATGTCCTTAAGTATTTGTTTACCAATAGGACCTTATCCGGATTGCGCTAAGATTTCTAGAGTTTTCAAAATTAATCGATCGCGAGGTACAAACGTAATTATTTTAAACCAAAAATTGGAGAAGCACTAACTTCTCGTTTCAGTTATTTGTGTCGGGCCGTAGTGGAAACTAATATTTTATAACAGTAAGTTGTTACGATATGTTGTGTAATTTGACACAAAGTAATTTTATAAGTTCGTTTTTCGATTATTTATATATGTATATACTAGCTTATACCCGGCGTGCGTAAATTAAATATTAAATGTTAATTAAATTTTATGGTATAGGCTGAGACGAATCAAACATGGTAGTTAATAGTTTTTAATTTCGGATTTCAGGTAAACCTCCACTTCTAACTGTCCGATCTCGCTCATTTTTAGATAATACTTAGCTTGGTTTATTTCAATGGGATACTGAATTTTGTCGTGAAATATCGAAAATTGTGATGGCTAGAGCGACTTTTAAATTTTCACTTCAGATGAACTCATACACCTAATGGTTTTAGAGGGTACAATTGTGAATCTAAATCATCCAGGGACCCAATCAAACAAACACAAATATTCCCATCAAAATATATCCTGTCGTTTAAGAGGACTTCAGTGACAAACACACGTACAGAAGAATTATATATATATATATATATATATATATATATATATTACAATTAAACTTTGACATTAAGCAGCAAGAGTCAAATATGACATAGAAAAAATTAATGACTGAACGGGATTTGAACCCGGGATCTTAAACTTTATACCTTAGTGTGTTTATCGACAGCACTATCCAGGCAGACCAATGCAAACATTATTTTTTCTTTTATTATGTAAAAAATTAATGCTTGCTCTGGGATGACTGGATAGCATGTCGGTAACATACTAACGTAGAGATTTTGAATTCCCGAGTTAAAATACCATTTCAGACAATCATTTTTCTTTTGTCACATTTGGCTCTTATAGCTTAATGTCAACATTTAATCGTAACATCGAAATAAAAAAGCGTTACTACTATAAAGTAAACACGTTCTCATTAATGTTTTCTTGTTATTCAAACTGAAAGATGGCAGTGGAGAAGCTTCCACTGCCATTCATTATTTGAGAATAGCACATAAAGAAAAAGGGAAAAAATGTTTGCACTGGGATACCTGATAACGCACTAATATATAGAGTTAGAGGTCCTGAGTTTAAATCCCGTTTCAAACATTACTTTTTCTTTTCATGTCATATATATATAATATATATATATATATATTTGCTTACATAACTCTTATACGCTTAGAGCAATTTCAACCATACTTGCTACACATACAAATTGCAATCAGGAAAAGTGACTGCTGGAGTAAACGACTCTTTATCACTGCGAAGTGGGTGAGAAGGTATGAAAGGTATAGTGACAAAATTATTGAGATAGCGTCAAATCCACATTATTTGAGGAAGCTAAGCTGATTGGTTTTAGATCCAATGACATGTAAGTCCGTTTGAACTACATTCCTGAGGGGAGTGACAAACATTAAATGCCGAAATTTACCGAGACGGTTTTCGTAGTCGTTAAGCTGATTCCTGACAGTCCTGTTGTCATTGAGCCCCGTGCTCTATCTCTGGCACGTGAGATGAGGGTGACAGGAGTGATCAATGTTAGTGTCAAACCTATAATTCGGGCGGCAAAGCTAATTGGTACCGATTGTAATGTAATTTAGGTATATGCTTGATCCCTAACTACCCAAAGGGAGATAATAAATGAAATACAAAATGTACAACCAGCACGATATAGTTCTCTGATTCGCTAAGCTCATTTCTGAACAGTCCCGATGGCATGGTAATCCCTTGCAATAAGTAGTGAGAGTGGGCAATTTTAATGTGGACTTATTTATTGAGATGAATTGAAGCTATGGGAGGAAAACCAACCCAAGCCGGCTGAGGTCGTTTTTTGTGCAAAAGTCATTATTAAAATCACCATGTTTTAGGACTATGTTAGTGTTTGTTTCATTTCAATATCTTTCATGTTGGCTTAGTTATGAGCATTTTTATAATATAATGTTTTGAAGGAAAATAACTTAATATTTTGAACGCGTTTTTCTCAAAACTCCGTTTTTGGACTCGGGTCGTTTTTCCACCCAACTCGTCAATTGTAACAATGTCGATTTCATTTAAGACAAAATTTAAACTCCTATCCTCGTGATGAATGACAAGGTGAGTAAAATAAATAGTCCAAGGTGATCTACAATAGACGTAATGAATGACAAGGTGAGTAAAATAAATAGTCCTAGATGATCTACAATAGACGTAATGAATGACAAGGTGAGTAAAATAAATAGTCCTAGATGATCTACAATAGACGTAATGAATGACAAGGTGAGTAAAATAAATAGTCTTAGATGATCTACAATAGACGTAATGAATGACAAGGTGAGTAAAATAAATAGTCCTAGATGATTTACAATAGACGTAATGAATGACAAGGTGAGTAAAACAAATAGTCCAAGATGATCTACAATAGACGTAATGAATGACAAGGTGAGTAAAATAAATAGTCCAAGATGATCTACAATAGACGTAATGAATGACAAGGTGAGTAAAATAAATAGTCCAAGATGATCTACAATAGACGTAATGAATGACAAGGTGAGTAAAATAAATAGTCTTAGATGTTCTACAATAGACGTAATGAATGACAAGGTGAGTAAAATAAATAGTCCAAGATGATCTACAATAGACGTAATGAATGACAAGGTGAGTAAAATAAATAGTCCAAGATGATCTACAATAGACGTAATGAATGAGGTGAGTAGAATAAAATATCCAAGATGATCTACAATAGACGTAATGAATGAGGTGAGTAAAATAAAATGTCCAAGATGATCTACAATAGAATCAAGATCATAGCGTTCAGGGTCACACGCTGATGGGTATCAAGATGATTGGGAGATAAATAAAAAATCCAGATAAAGCCGAGCGAACAGCTAGCATTAAAACTAATCGAGCGACTGATAAAACATTTTATTTGTTATGTAAACAAACATTATTTCAGATCTGGACAAAATAACGAGTCCCAATATATTAGTGGTTACAATACATGCTTCTGGTTCCGTGCAAAAGAAAAATCATACGGCTCGTGTAGCAGATTTTGGTCACGTAAAATATTCTCTGAGAAAATCAAGTCGCCCCTTTTACGCCCATAATTGAATTGCGACGCTAATGACCTCAGATATTGAAGAGCTTCTTTAAGTAATATGTAATAGCCTAACAAATTACACATAATACTATCATCATCATCATCCATGAAAGTATTAGGCCATGTGGCATGTTACGGTCTCAAAGAGGAATTTTCCATCCAGTGCTTTTTTTGGCGTCCCAGCGATCTTTTGCCTTGGGGCAGTAGCGAAATATGGTTTTTGAAATTCTATGAGACGGCATACGTTGAAGATGGGTTTTCCAGTTGTTCTGGTAGTTTTCTATATGGTGAAGAAATGGTTCTACATCCAACTCTTCTAAAATTTCCTCATTTCTTTTATGATCCCACTTTGTGTAGCCTACTGTACGGCGCATAAATCGCTTCTCATTTGCTGTTATTCGGCTTTCATCTCTGTTTCGTATTGTCCATGCTTCACTACCATATCTGAATACTGATCTTGCGAGAACCTTATAAAGCCGTAATCTTGTGTTCTTCTGTACTAAAGATGTTTTCATTATCCTGTTAATTATTCCCGTTGTTTTTGTAAAATTTGTGATTTTCTTTGATATATCAGCTTCATCTTGAAATGTTAAATTATAACCCAAATAATTCAATTCGTTTACTCGTTCTAAAATTTCATCATCCAAAACAATTCTGCTAGGTATAGGGTATTTCCCACAAAAGGCCATCACTTTAGTTTTATTTGTACTGATTTCCATATTGTACCTTTTTGCAATTATATTAAAATTGTGAATAGAATACTGTAAATCTGTTTCTGTTGGAGCTATTAATACTAAATCATCTGGAAAAAAGCAAAGAGTATATTTTATGGTTTCTATTAATTTGGATAGACCGTGTCTCATCTGTCGCCAATCTTGGAGTATTCTATCTATATATGATAAGGAGCAAGGGCGAGAGGCCACATCCTTGTCTTACGCCCCTATTAATTTCGGTCCATTCTGTTTGTGTGTTATTGATTCGAACTGAAATCAAATTTGTTTTATAGATATTGGGCCAGCAACCCATTGGGCGAAAAAAAAATACATTTGCTTTCATGTCTCAAACACATAATACTAACATAACCTATATGTCGTTCGATTTAAGAAAGTCAAATTTTACGTAGCCTATAATATTTTATTAACTACCGTATGTTGTATCTGTTTTCTTAAAGGGAAAAGGTTATAAAGATGTGTAAAAACTAACTCACAATAAAAAATTCATATTTCTCATTATAATTATTACCTGACATCATTAGATGTTGCCTTAAATAGTACATTGCTGTAATCTCGGGGTAGCGTCGCTGGTAAGCAGCGAGCCCTTGTTCAATCCTAGGTCGGGATGTGTTTCCTGGGTGATATTTCTTTTCGGAGTTTTTCCTCACCTGTAAGACCAATGTACTGAAACGTTAAGGCCCATTTGTTCTCTGAACATTATGTAGCCATCATAATCATCGTTATAGTATTCGTCGCGTTTATTATGAATGTATAAGTGAATGCGTGTTTCTTCTTAAATGTTCGTGTTTTGTCGGAAGAGGTTCTAGATTGAGCTGATTACTCATTCGGGGAGTCTATTCAATTGTGATATAAATATGAGCGCGATAGGTTCTGTCATGTAACGCCCGGGCATGTAAATATATATGTAGGGTGAGATGTCCAAGTATGATAGAGAAGAACAAGACGAAGAAGTGTATTAATTAAGAGTACATTTAGCTCAAAAATGTATATGTATGTATTTAGATATCTCTCGGATTTAGAGATTCTACAATGACGTCGAAGATAAGATCATTAGGGTCACATTTTAAATCTGGACGTGTACGAGCATACAATCTCTCAGGTTGTTCAGGAAAATTTCTTAGCTATAGAGTGACGACGTTGTAAAATATAAAGAATAACGGGTAAATTGGTACAAAATAAGACCTTTTATGGTATCAGGTCTTGAAGAGAATTTATTAGGGATGGTTTTCAAGATTTCGTTCAACTTTTCCGTGGCCCACAAACAGATACACTTACTTTATTTCATTTTATTTAATTTTCGTTCCATTTCTTTGCTACTGTTATCTATTATTACACAACATCCGCACTGTGCTTGTTTACTCTATATTTTAATAAAAGTTTTCATAAGTACAAAAACGATTGCATTATTTTGTTATTCGCTGGTTGAGTGGAAGAGAAGCCCTTATGGACAGATTAAATGAAATATTATTATTATTATTATTATTATTATTATTATTATTATTATTATTATTATTATTATTTTATATGTTGATATGCCACTAGTTAAAAGATCGCTTTAAATAAGGGTGCTACGCCGAAGGATCTGCTGAGCTATTCATTTATTTTTCAACCACTCGTTTAAAAGTTATTAACGTCACAAATACAATCTGAATATGAAAGAGCCGATAAGTGTTACACACAGAACTTTATTTAGTGTATTTCGAAGGATTGTAGCAACGAGGTTTTTTTTATGATTTTTAATTCTTTTTATTTTACCCATTCTGTTTAATGGATTCCGAAAGTGACCATGACAATAAATACCGGTATATTCAGTTGATCTAGTGAGCGCAATTTTTATTTCTGTAAAATCCAAAATAATGTCACTGTCACACACTTTCCATATAGCCTAACTCGTCAGATGAATCATTCATATCATCTGGATGCTGTGGATTATTTAGCCTCCTCTTCCGCCCTTCCTCCTCTTTCATAACTCCAATCCTTGTTTTTCCTTCTTTGTGCTAACTCCCAATCTACTCCTCAAATATGCTCAACTGCCGGGCTGTCCTTGGTGTAACAAGGAAAGGTTTTCTCATAAATTAAAACTATTTTTAAACTATTAACAAGGCCAATATCAAAGAGGTTAATTAAATTATAAACAAACATACGCTCTCGTGTTCTTTGTATTTGTAGTCCTGCGGAAACTTTCTTGCAGACCGAGCCACTCTGAACGCAGGTCCATAACTTTTTTATACAATGAGGTAATGCTCTTGTTGGAATCCTAGCCTTCTGCTTAAAATTAGGCACTCACGCGCAACTAAATTTGCACTTTTACTGAGTCAATATCACTTCGTGTAATGTTATAAAATAACACCGAAAAAACCTGCCCATTAGATGGAAACTTGTGCCCAGTTATTTGTTGGTTAACCTTACCAAATAAATAAATATTTTGGTCACTATTTCGTAAAACACTCGCCCTGTTTGAGTAGAAACTGTCTCTGAACTGAAGGTACGTACGAGACGGCCGCATACTCTTTCAAAACTAGACATGCAGCGTCTTGTAACAACCTGAGATAATATATACATATATTAAAGTATTCTCTCTCCTCTCCCTTATTCACGAACTTATCTGTACATATATCACGAAGCAGTTTTTCTTGCACAATTCAAATTTAGCTACAAAAAATATAAAAATCTCACAGTCCCTCACACATACTCTCACTCTCTCTCTCTCTCTCTCTCTCTCTCTCTCTCTCTCTCTCTCTCTCTCTCTCTCTCTCTCTCTCTCACACACACACACACACACACATACACTTACACACACACACACACACACACACACATATATATATATATATATATATATATATATATATATTGGAAGACATTTCAACTAAGACAGCTTAATATTGATTATAATTGAAGTTCGTAAACAAATGCAATATTGAAGTTCTCATTTTTAATATGGTATATTTTTATATAGAACCCCAGTATTTCCATATCTCAATTTTCTTACTGTGGCCAAAAATGTGCACGTTTTCTAAATCCTATCACACCATTCTCCCACAATACGGCCAGAAAAAAATATCCGGTAACAATTTGCTTGAATGCAGCTAATGATTTTGGATGATTATGGTTTTGTTAATTGCTTTTATATTTAGATGCTCGCTGTATTATAAAGTATACTACATATTTCACTGAGTACCAAGCCATTACATGATAGCAGGATCCCAGATAGATATCTAGTGAGTGGCTGGTGGACGGTTAATTAATTTCACTTCATTGATTAAAAATGAAAATACCTAAGAAATACAAATTGTTAGTCCATTCCTTCCTCGTATTTTATAATATCTGATTGTGATAATAGTATTTCATGTCGATCACATGGACATTGTATGAAATAACTAACTAACTCACTGGCTCTATCGAACCCGTAGGTTGATGGCCGTAGATCTCTATACATCCCTATTCTGAGATAATGCTTTACAATCATCCTCTGTATAATCTACTTCCCTCAAATCATAGATAATGTTATTCTCCCACCTCATTCTTGGTGCACCAACTGGGCGTTTTCCCTCTGGTTTTCCTACAAGAGGCTTCCATGCACTTCTTTCATCCCCGTACAAGCCACATGTCCTGCCCATCGCAGTGAACGAGACTTGACTGTTTTTATTATATCTGGATTCCTGTACATAGCATGTAGCTCAGTATTTAATAGTCTTCTCCATTCACCAGCCTGATCATCTATTTTTGATCCAAACATTTTCCTAAGAACTTTATTCTCAAATGCGCGTAATCTTCTTTCCTCCTTAAAGTAAGAATCCATGTTTCGCATCAACATAATATAACTAGAAGAATAACTATTTTGTATATTTTCAGTTTAATGTTTTTTTAATGAGTTGGCACGACATGAGTCCCTGTAATGCTTAATAGCATGCATTTCCAGAATTGAGCCTGTGTTTAATTTCTTTGTGCGTCTCATTCCTATTTGTAATTATTGTTCCTAGATACTTGAAATCAGTACACTTCTTCAAAATTTCCTTCGTTTGTCATTAATTGTCCGTTTCCATTATATAAAGCAGTGGTACTCACTAGAAATTACAAGAGAGCCAAATATAAGAAACCATATCTGTTCGAGAGCCGCACCAAATTTCACAGTTCTCAGTCTTGGTAACACGCAGCTTTTTTTTTTTTTTACATTTATGGACAAAACACAATTACTGATTACTGTCATTTAATTTATGTTAATAATTAACTGATTATTATTTTATTATTGTTATTGTTATTGTTATTATTATCATTATTATTATTATTATTATTATTATTATTATTATTATTATTATTACGGTACTGTACATAATTTTAAGGTAACTTACAGTTGTGTAGATTACTGCTGTGAAGTTGATGGTCGAACTCTGCTACTCTCCTGCACAATTTTGTCAACACGAGCTGGTTGATTTGCCACACACATCCGCAGCAGGTTTTCCAAGTTCACATTGGTGAGACGAGATCTATGTTTACCCTTGATGAACTTTATCTTACTGAAAGTCATTTCACAAACACGTTGATCCAAAAATACACAGAATTTTATATGCAAACGACACCAAGTTTTCGAACTGTTTTTCTGGAACTGTATTCCAAAACTCTAAAATTGAATTCGTTTTTCGTTTCTGTTGAAAAATACCTTCCAGTACTGAATCCTGCTGGAGATCAATAAGTTCATTTTTTAGATTTCTAATCTCAGGACCAAAAATTGACAACCCAGTTACATCTTTTGTCGTTATTGACCAGGGATTTTCAACTAATCGAAATGGGTTTCGAAACTTTATAAAATCAGTAAACCTCGCGCTGAAATCATGGTGTAGTACAGTGAGCAATTCTATGAAGGGTTGCAAGTTTATTTCGTCCTCTGAATATTCTTCAATAAGATGTTGGAAACATGGGAAACTAGTGAAATCATTATTACTAAGTTCTTCTGTATACATTTTTAATTTTTCTTCTAAAGAAAAAATTGCACTTGTGAGCTGAGTAATAAGTTTATTGGTACCTTGCATTTTAATTTGGACATAATTCAGTATTCCTGTTAAGTCAGCCAGGAAGCCAACTTTTAACCACCATGAAGGAGAGTCTAGTTCAGGGTATCCGTTATCTCGTTCACTTAAAAAGAGTTTTATTTCATGGCGAAGATAAAAAAAATCGTTCCAAAACTCTCCATTAGTCAGCCACCTGACCTCACTGTGATAAATAACATCACAATACTGTGAATTAAGCTCTTTGAGAAATTCTATGAATTGCCTATGATTTAGTTCACGTGATCTAATGAAATTAACAATGTTAATTACTTTCTTCATCATGGATCTGAAAGTTTCGTCAAATTTAGCAGCAATATTTTCTTGATGTAAAATGCAATGGTATGTTAATAAGTGGTCTCTATTTAAATGTTTTTAACAGAGAAATTAATCCTGTATGACAACCTACCATTGAGGGACAACCGTCAGTGCACATTGATAAAAGTTTGTTTAGGTCAATTTTGTATTTGTCAAAAAAAGATTTAACTGCTTCAAAAAAGTCTATTCCCCGTGTCTGACCTGTCATAGGTATTACAGTTAAAAGTTCTTCCTTTATAATCCCTATCTTATTACGATGTTTAACAAATAAAAGCAACTGAAAGGTAGAACTAATATCTGTGGACGAATCCAGAGTAAGGCTGAAATAGTCACATTCAAGAATTTCATCGAGAGTACAAAGGAGCATGTCTACAGACATTTCGTTAACTCTCCTAACACAAGTAGAATCGCAAAGTTGTAACTTTTGTATGTCACTTTTTATCTGTTTAGCATTTGGGAATTTAGAAAATAATGTGTCACAAACGACTAGAAAACACTCATTAAAAATCTCTGCATCGGCGAACGGTTTCATTTTGCGTGCTAAAATTTCTGCTACTTCATATGATGCTTTTGTTATCAATTTATTTTCACTTACGGTATTCGATATCATTTTCCGTTCAGACACTATTGACATTTTTAATGCTTTTAGTTATTCTGCTCTCAATTTAGAATCTTTAGGATATTTGCACTCAAAATTTGATGTACACTCATGTCAATGTTGCCAGGAGGATAGATCATTTGTTCCGAGGCCACATTTTATACATTTTTTTTTGTAATTTGTGTATGTAGGATTATTAGTACACACAATGTATATAACATAATCATCGCTTGTTAATATTATTGAGTCATACAATGTCCATCAAGGAGATGCACTATCTCCTCTATAATTCAATTTTGATTAGGACATACAATCAAAACTTTGGAGAATGAAGAAGGCCTATAACTCAATGGTATTAGTAGGCTGTTAGTTTATGCTGATGATGTATTATTGAGAAATAACTAGGAGATACTAAGGAACAACACGCACACTCTACTGAGTAACATTAAGAAATTGGGACTGGAATTAACATCAATAAAACTAAGTATATGTTCACACATAGAAGTACTTTATAATACTCATTACGCGGCCCGCTGGCCGCATGCGGCTCTTGAAGATATTTATTAAGGGTCTTGGAATAATTTTACCTTCATTACAATACATTTAAATTTTAAATTCTAAGTATAAAAAAAATTATCTTTATTGAAATTCTACAAAACTTTGGATATCCCTGTGTCATTCCGAGCAGTACAGTACCGCACGTGTTCAACAATGCAATGCAATTTCCTGGCTAGTGTTATTGGTTTTGAATATGTATACGTTTGTTTTTAAAACCATTTAAACTTCTACATTGTCGTCCGAATTTTTCAGAATGAAATATTATACAGTTTAGTTTCTTTGAACAAGCGACCGGATACTGCGTATTATCTAATCAGTTGTTTTTCGAAAGGGATAAAGAGAAAACTCGAAGATGAAGGAAGAGTTTTTCAAGATACTTGGGAGTATGAATTTTTCTTCATACCTGCTAAAAAGGATGTGTTTATTATGTCGAGACGTAGTTCAAGGTTATAAGCGATTTAATCTTAATATGATTAATACTTTGATCTTGTAATAAATATACTTTATATAATTCTTCTTGGTTTCTATTGTTCTTTATGTTCTTATTCCGCCATTTAGCTATTATGATTATTTTACTTATCACGAGATAGTGATCAGAGTATATATCGCTGCCTCTATGTACTTTCACATCTGTTACCCCCCCTACAAGAGCTAGACGTGGTGGGGGGGCTTAGTACCCTATGAACCAGACGACCCTACTGAGGAAGATTGACTTAGGTTAATCTTGCTGGTGGATAAGAGGCGAGGGTAACTAAGTATAGCTCACAACGAGGGAATGGCGTCTGTATCCATATTGGGCGGCCACATCTTCGTCAAGTTCGTCAAGTCTTCAACGGTCAACAAGGTGACAAGGAATAGCACAGCTAAACTTGTAGGGCTTGAAAAGCGAAAAAAGCAGCCCTCTTTTGGGGGGTGGATACCCAGAGGAGCATGTTTGGAGGCTCAGAGGAAGCAGCCCTTCCACCATCCTTGTCCTACGAAACGCTCGTAACACTTCCAGGAGACATTCATCTTACTGAGAAGCTTCATGGAAATCAGCCGGATTGTCACGTTATAAATTCATAATTATTTTACTTTTGCTTATTGAACTAAATAAAAAACACATTTCATTTATTTAGACGTAGCAACGCACGCCGGGTATATGAATGCCACTTTTGATGTGATCATTCAGATGTCACTGCTCAAAACAATTAGAGGAACACTATGAAATGTGCAAATATTTTTTCATTGGATTAAGGTACAAACATGAAATTAACAAAGTACATTATTTGTGGTTATTTATTTATTTATTGCTCATGTCAGTAAAAACAAATGAATAACACTGATAATTAACTTTTCAAATAATTCCGCTATGTAAGCAATTGAATCTTGTGCTTATTTTTCAAAGTTAAACACTCGTTATATAGAGTTAGTATCGTGTATGTCCTCCACGACATTCGATGACACTTTGGCACCTTCATGGCATGCTCCCAATAAGATTCTGGATTTCCTCTTGCCGGATATTCTCCCATTCCTCCTTCAGAGCATCTCCAAGTTGCTGCAGAGTTTGTGGAGCTTGATGTCGGTTCCTGACCTTCCTGTCTAGATGATCCCACAAGTGTTCAATAGGGTTGAGGTCTGGGCTGACCGCTGGCCACTCCATTACCTCAATTTCATTCCTCCTCAGGAAATCCCTGGTGACAGCTGCAGAATGTGCCCTGGCATTATCCTGCATAAACAGAAATCCAGGGCCTACTCCAATGGCAGCAGGTACTACATGCTCTTCCAGAACGTGCTCGATATACCGGACAGCATTCAGTCGCTGCGGAACAAGTACAAGGTCCGTACGGTTGTTGTACATAACTCCGGCCCACACCATTATGGAACCTCCTCCGAATCTATCAATTTCCTGTACAGCCTCTGCAGAAAATATTTCTCTTGGCCGTCCCGACACCCTCAATCGACCATCACAACGTGTAAGACGATACCTGGATTCGTCCGAGAAGAGCACAGACTCTCACTGGTTCAGGTTCCAATCACCATGGTTTTCAGCATACGTACGTCTTGCTGCCTTATGCCCATTTGTTAAGCGTGGTTTTTAACGGGCCTTTTTGGACGAATATTCTCTTTCCTTAATCTGTTCCTTATGGTTTGGTCTGAAACCCGGATTCCGGAAGCCATATGAAGGTCATTCTGCAGGTCTTTTCCAGTTTTTGTACGCTGTCGAAGAGCAGAAAGAACAACGTACCTGTCATCCTGGGGGCTTGTCACCACGGAAGGAGAAACCCCGCGCTCTCTAGCCACTTGTCGCAGAGATTGACCTTGTCGTAAAAGATGTAGAGGATGATACACTTCAAACTCATTTAAATGCCTCATTTTGTCAGAGGCTTCAATAAACAAGGCAATAATCAACATTCGTCACTATAGCAACATCAGGAAGCTTACCAATTAGAAGTGGCCAGTGCCTTAAAAATAAAAATTTTCTCTATATTTGTTATTTGAGGTAATTTCTCTGTATTTAGGCCATTGATCTTTAAAATCTGTATCCAATGATAAAATTAATAATTCAATTTACATATTGTCCAACTTTCAGCATCACAGCTTTAAAAAACAATTACTTATTCAATTTATTACAAGTGTTCCTCTATTTGTTTTGAGCAGTAATAGATTTTGTGTATTATATTTTATTAAATATAACGACAGATCAGTAAAACGTTTAGATATTTAGAATGTCTTTGTAGAGTTTTCTAAAAATTAACTGACGGTTAAGGGGTTATGCAACAACCTGAAATGCATTATTCTCGATTAGAGTATGGGTGACTGAAGAGGGAGAGTGTAGATTTACTATTGTATGAATATGTACAACCACCGAAGAAATATTTGACACCACAAACATTTAATTTACATGTTGTTCTTGCATTATTTATTAAAGTGCATGTATAGTAAAGCCAGTATTAGCGACGTGGCGTTATTTATACTCACCAGGTCATATTCCAGCCTCTAACCTACTGAGTAAAAATATAGTTACTATATTCATCAGGTGATACTTCTTCCATTCTAGCATCAAAGCTAAAAGTAAACAGGAACTAAACAAGAAGCTACATATTTCAGATCCAGGTAAAATCAAGCCCCTTTCTGTTTATATTCTCAACATATTTCAATATCCCTCGGTATACATACTAGACCGTTTATAATAATGCCTTGAATACGTTATCTTTGGAGAATAGTTTATTTTATAATTTTTTGCGATAAGAAGATGACTGTGTTGAACTATAACGTCAACATTTTTACATCAGGCAAAGTTTTTTTGAGATAACTACTTCTTTAAAATGTATTTTAGCATTCGTTTTGACCTGTCATAGGAACATTTACCTTATATGTAGCGATTTTATTCAAGCTGTATTTAAGGAAATTGTATGTAATGTCTTGTTGAACCACCAAAAGACAAGTCTGTGCAGGTTCATGCGTGTTTTAACATGCTTAGACCTGTTAATCTGCATTGCACTGTGTCAGTATTGAGTTGACTGTGAGCTTGTTAGCACGAATATCACTAGTGAAAATATATTTCCTTCCTTGCTGTTTAGAAGTCTATTACGTGTGTTGTGTTTTAGAGTTTTCTTCTTTCATCATGCCACGAAAGTATATAAATCATGCAGATAATTTCTGCTATATTTGTGGTTAGTTCGCCTTCACGTCTCAGAGGCGAAATTTCACACCACTTGTGAAAGAGTGTTATGAACTTTACTACGTCTCTCAAGTGGGTAATTATGATAAGAGCTGGGCCCCAAATATGTGCTGTGTTTCGTGTGTTAGACTGTTGATTGGGTGGAAAAATGGTACACATCATATGCCATTTGCAATTACCATGATTTGGAGGGAACCAAAGGATCATCTAACTCAGGGCCGCCCAAACGTTTTAATGGGCCGGGCCAGTAACTGATTGTGCAATTCATCGCGGGCCGGAACATAATTATCGTTACTATTATTGCTGCTACTGCTGCTTCTATTGTTGTTGTTATTATTATTATTATTATAACTAAAATAAAATTAAATGATCATGCAGAAGACTATTAAAACATTTGTGGATCCATGCTGCAATTAAAATTGTAAAAAAAATTGGTACAAAAGTGAATAGGCCTATACTTAGGGCCTAGGGCCTACCTAAAGAGAAGAGTGGAGCTGGCTTTAAAGCTAACAAACGATCGATGTCGGGTGTCTGCTGAGTAGTGCTGATAAATAAGACGTCTTGGAGATGTTCGTCACTCAAGCTTCACCTCAAGCGAGATTTTTGAATTTTCATTTTAGAAAATGTTTGTTCACACAAGTATGTCGAGGAAAACATGCAGATAAAACGTCGGGCGTGTTCCTTTAACCCTAAATATTATTCAGGTAGTAACTTGTAGAAAACTTAATGAGATCTGTAAGACCGAAAACTCCTTTCATTGCGTCATTACACTACAAATATATTAGTTCAAATTGCAACATTGCTGGTGCTTTGTTAACATCGAAGGAAAATGGAGACCAAAACAAAGAAATGTCTGGTTCCATATTATTGAAATAACAAATCTATTAGAAAACTCGTCTTCAATTCTTTCAATAACTTCCACAAAATAATCACTTCTGAAACACAATTCAGGAAATTCATTTTGCAGAGCATTTACACTTGGAAAATGTACGCTGTTTTTCACAGACACGTGCCTTTTCAATAGCTTCAGTTTCAATTAGAAAGCCGTTATTGCACAGTAAACTCGATTGATTAATTTGTCTTTACCTTGTAAAATTATGTTCTAGTCATTCAAATGCTTTGCCATGTCGACAAGAAATGCTAGTACTTGCTGGTCCAGGATTCGTTAAACTTCCAACACTCGGAATCAGCTTTGCGTGTTTTTGAAAGCATTTTCTCACTTTAACACAATTTTTGCAACTATTACGTGCACATGCTACTGTTTGATTGACAAAACAACAAACGAAACAAGTAATGTTCAAAGTTTCGAGTGGGGGAGAAAACGGTAAATAAGGGATAAATCAACTCTACTACTTTGTCAAGAGAAGCGGTGACACCTGAATCTCACATTCCAGAGAGCTGAATTTCACACAGGGATGTCCAAACTTAAGTTACATTTTAAAATCTAAATTAAAAATACAAAATTAATTTTTTCATTTCAGTGCTTACACGGGCCATATAAAAAGCCATGGCGGGACGGATGTGGCCCGTGGGCCGTATTTGGACGGCTCTCATCTAACTGATTGTAATTTTTGTTTAACAAATATTAAAGAAATCACATCTAAATCAAAATATACAGTTAAGTATCCGAATTTGCCATCTGCAATGAGGGCTGTCTTACACAATGAAGAGTTTCTTGTACCAGTATATGCAGATATGACCTTAACTCATAACTCTGATTCTGACATAGCTCAAACTGAAAATGATTCAGATGGAAATAAAGATGATCTTACATATGAAGGCAGTAGTTGATCATCAGAATCATACTTCCCCAATCAACAAGATCTCAATGACCTGGTACGGGATTTAAACCTGTCTCAACAGCAAGCTGAAGTTTTAACTTCCAGACTGAAAGGCTGGAATCTACTTCAAAAATATGTAAGAATATGTAGTTATCGTAGCCGCCATAGTGCTTTCAAAGACTGTTTCTCTGAAGAAAGTAATATTGTGTATTGCAATGATATTTGTTCTGTTATGGAAACTCTTGGGCATCAACACCAGCCAAATGAGTGGTGATTTTTCATAGACTCCTCTAAAATTACTTTGATGGCTGTGTTGCTACATATTGGCAATGAACTTCCATCAATACCTGTAGCGCATGCCGCTGATATGAAAGAGACATATGAAAATATGAAACTGGTTTTAGAGATAATCTAATATGAAACATATAAATAGTATATCTGTGGTGATTTAAAGGCTTTATTGCTTGGTTTGCAACTTGGGTTCACCAAATTTTTCTGTTTTTTTGTGCGAATGGGACAGCAGAGATAAGAAGTCTCACTACGTTAGAAAATCATCGCCTAAACGTGAATCTCTTATCCCTGGCCAGAAAAATGTGTCACATATCCTTTTAGTGAATCCTGAAAAAATATATTTACCTCCTTTGCATATTAAATTAGGAGTAATGAAACATTTTGTCAAAGCTATGGATAAACGTAATGATGTAATCTTGTATTTGAAATGGAAATTACCCAAAGTCAATGATGCTAAACTGAAAGAAGGAATTTTTACAGGGCCCCAAATACGGCTACTAATGGCTGGTGAACATTTTGAAGGTCTGTTAAATCCTCTGGAAAAAGCAACCTGGAAATCTATCAAAAATGTATGTTACAATTTCCTTGGAAACCTTAAAGCAGAAAACTATCGTGACATAGTGGCTCATCTTCTACATTCTTATAAAGCTATGGGATACAACTTGTCCTTAAAAATGCACTTTTTGGACTCTCACTTAGACGTATTTCCGGAAAATCTTGGGGCTGTCTCTGATGAGCACAATGAGCGTTTTCATCAGCAAATTACCCAAATGGAAAAGAGGTACCAAGGCAAGTTGAGTTATAATATGCTGTCTGACTACTGTTGGACCAAGAAGAGAGGTGTTCCAGATGCAAAATATGCTCGAAAATCACTATCTACCACTTTCTAGGCAAGTCAGAGTTAGAGTTAGATGGATTTTATTAAAGATTATAAAAATTATAAAATATGTAAATAATCAATTGAGTTGGTGTTTACTTGAAGAAAGTTCACATTTATTATTTTTATTTAATTAATAAATATGTAAATGAATATCACAGAAAACTCTTGCCTGATAGGAAAAAAAAAGAACTGAAATGATATTTAAATTCAGGATAAAAGATACTTCTAAAATCTCATATTTTTATTCTTATAAAAGAAAAAAGTTCATGTTTGTCGTCCAGTGTAATTTATGGTACCGGGTTAAATACAATAAAACTCTATGTCAATATCCTAAAATAACGGCCGGGTGGGAGAAGAGTGCCTTCTTATTTACGCACTTTAATAGTACCTAATTGCAATAAATATTAATTAAATATTATATTTAACGTATTTTACTGCGTGAAAGTAATTATCATTTCTTTATTTTCTCTTAAATATGAAAATAAAGTGGGACTATTTCCTATCATTACCACTAAGGTTACAACAGTTCTTACTTCCAACCAGCGATAAACTACCGATTATCACACTTTTAACCAGCGATACACCACAAATGAATACAATGTGTAAACCACATTGTGTACATTTAATCACATATCTGTGGCTTCAACAAATTATGTCCGAATTTGTCTTTTACTTATTTAATCGCGTAAAATAATAAAAAGAATGTTCCCTGGAATTCACCTAGGTTAGAGTAATAATTGATTTAGTTTACAATAAATTATTTAGATTTGATTAGCTTTTGGTTTCCTTGAATTTTAAATGTGGTTTGATACGTAAAATAAATACCCTGTTCATATCAGTTATTCTATGAAAAATTCAACATGTCTGACGGTTACAACGTAAAATCATATTTCCACTACTTCATTTCATGATACGTTTCAATATTTTGACGATGAAAAAATCCCGCAGCTAAATGGTATCATTAACACTTCCTAATACTTTAAATTACATCAAAAATGGCATACGTCGCGTAAGTAAAAAGCTGGTCTTGTACAACCCAACCTAAAACAACTTGTAAAGATTTTTCTGTAAGATTATTCTAGATTCTTCAAAATACCTAATGAATGTTTGACAAAAAAGTGAATGAACGTTCGAAAATATTATCTGGTTTATTTACCCGCTTTTTCCTATTTTATTATATTTAAAAATTCTTGTTTTCAGTTATATTAGTTGGGATTAATTGTTTTAAATGCAAATATGAAATAATCAAATTATAGAATAACAAAACAATTTACGGTCAGCGGTCATTTACAAAATCTGTTACATTAGATTATTTTTAAAAAGTGATGAAACGTAAATGAAAACACAACAACGCACTAATGGTAACTGCATAATATATCAACCCACTCGCATTTTTAATAATTTGTTGTGACATTAGTTAATAATTTATTACAATCACGCGCGCACACCACACACACACACACACACACACACACACATACACACACACACATGTATATAAGTTATATATATATATATATATATATATGTATTGTGCCATCATTGCTTCGATTTTTCTTCTGGGTTATTTAGCCATAATAAACACAATGAATTTAGTCAAAATTTCACTAAACATATTATTAAATTCTTCAATTATCAACAAACTTCTATTCACAATTACAATTCCCAAAATATTCTTCTTTTAATTGTTATCTCAGTTATAACAATTTTCCAGTCACTGATAAATCAATTCTCCACAACTTATCGTCACACTCTTCACTCGCTACCGCGGTCCCCTTGTCTCCACGCTTATACAAGCGGGAGGAAAGCTCTAGTAACAGCTTCGAGTAACTTCGAAGCCCACAAGCCTCTGGCTTCCGACATTTCTCCAAGGGGAAGGAAGACGCCGGTAGAACAGTCTGGCAACACACTCCAAAAAATACGCTAGCTGTGCGGGTAATCTAACTCGCCAAGGTCGAATGACCCGCGCAATTTAAACGTCGCTAAGCCCGACAGGTAACAATATATATATATATATATATATATATATATATATATATATAAGAGCGCTGTTGAACAAACAATGATCATTACTACAGACATAATTTATCACAAAAATTAGTTTTAAGATTTTTTTTAGCTTAATATGTCATATACGCGTAGAACAAGTTCCATGGTAATCTATCCCAGTTCGTGAATGTAAATGGGGTGCAAGTCAAGGCAAGTTCTGTGCCGCCTACGGCTACAATGGAGACGATCCAGGATTTTCTTTCCAAGGTCATCACTATTGATGTAATTTTACTATTGTAAAATGTACGAATGAAGACGGTCGAGTTCAGCGCATCTACATCACAATGCTTTCAGACAGCCAATAGCCTGAATTCAACTATCGTGCGTTAAACGTGCCGGAATTTGTTCGAGTTTTGTGATTATAATAATGCAAATGATAAAGTAGTCCACCACTGTGGTCACGATGTAGCGTGCTGCAGCTGCCGCGCAGTGGGCCCAGGTTCGATCCCCGGTTGAGACAAGTTTCCTGGATAAGGGTTTTATCGGGTGTTTTACTCGCCAAAAGACAAATGTCAGAAAACGTTAAGGCTTAAACGGTCTCCGAACATCATCTAGCCATAACTATCACATTCAGTTCATTAAAATAAATTTAGGATTGAGGACTTACATGGCGCATCATCACACGTCTCATCACTGGGGCAGCATTACCCCGCCTTCCAGGAGCCCAAACCTCAGAAGTGGGTTACAACACGCAAGTATCAGAAGAGAATACCAGAAATGTCGAAATGACAAACTGGTGGCATTGAATAAAATAAAGTGAGTCAGTATACATTAATTTTATTAGCGTTGTATTTAACAACTAATTACGGAAGTGAGAAGCATTGGAAAGGGGTAGTAATGTAAGCGTCAAATACTGCACAAACTAGCTGGTTCAGTGTGTAGGGGTAGTTTGTTATAGATTCACACAAATGACCGCATGTAAGAACAAAACAGCAGTGAGTGGCAGTGAATTACACAACCTATTAATACCTCGTAAATAATAAAAAAATTCGCATTTCCATATCGATCGAAATATTTTGTCTACATCCGATGATGCGTCATATCAGCCTGACCCGCCTTCATTCGTGTCGTTTGGTTAACATATTTTGGATCCTTAAGGGCAAACAGCAACACCCTGTGAAAAAAATCTCCTCCATCATCAACCTCCTAAAGAAAGCAGATTCTTCTGTAGAAAGCTATGGTCATCTCATTTGTTGATATTCATGGATTGGTATATCTATACGCCGTACCTGCCAACACGACTGTACTATAGATCAGCGATGACTAAACGTAGATTAAAATTGGGAGGGCAAAGTTACCTCTATTCACTTAAGCGGAAGTGAGAGATTTCATATACTCTTCAATAATGATAGAAAAATGAAGGGATTTATGCACCTTTATAACAATAAAATAAAGTAGATGGGGCAAAGAGGCGATGTGACGTAATTATCTCTTAAGAGATGAGATTGGGCTTCGTTATGATTACGTCCTGACAACTCTGCATGGCCGTATCAGGAGCAAAAGACAATTCCTTACAGCGAAATAGGAAATGCAAATTATACGGAAAAATTAGTGGGGAACAAGAAACGAAGTACATAACAATCATATAGTATTGTTCGGAACTGTAGTTACCATCATTTTTCAAGATGCGCAGAAATTGAACTAAACAAAAATTACTTCACTGAAGTTGTTGATTGTAGGTTAATCTGTAAGATCACTGTGGGACTAAAATGATCGATACACAACTCAGATTCTCAGACGAACAGTGATGTAGTAGAAAAACAATCAAGTAGGACCATACAAGATTTTACCTAAAGGAATAATAAATAAAGTGGTATAATTTAATTAATAATAAATAATTTATTAAAATCAATTTCTACGTAAACAACATTCTTATATTTATAACTCCTATGTTAACTTGCTTCATGATTTTGTTTGTAGTTACAAATAGAAGCAACTGCATTTAATAATTTTATTATTTGATAAATTACAGTGGTTCAAATTCGGCCGGAATCGACGGAAAAAAGGCCTCTGTGGAAAATATACCGACAGTTACTCATCCTAATAGCCCATTTACACACTAGATATCTCACTGAGGCGATATGCTGACCCTATATCATTCGCTGGCATCTGGAGGTAAATAAGTGTAATTAAATTACCTAGGTTTAGAACACACACTAGGAGCACCCTAATCCCCACACGAAGAATTAGGTAAATAAAATACAATAACGAATGGATAAAATGGATAAAATATTTTCTATCCATAATTCGCACCAAATTCTTGCCTTTCTTATAGCATTATCTTCGGTAGTAAAAAGCCTCAAATTTTTAGCTAGAAATAATATTTTCTCAAAACCATTTAGCAACCAATTAAAAAAGGTACGGTTGTTCGTTAACCAGCAAAATTGGACCATTATGTGTAGGAGTTCACCTGAAACGAAAGTTTAGAAATCGCTCTAGCAGTCGCAATTTTTTTTTTATTTTTGGCAACGTAACACAGTACATGATATTAAAATAAATCGAGGAAAGTGTTCATCAAGAAAAACCCAAATAAGACTATTATAAGTAGGGTTACTAGAAACCCCAAACTAAACATTCTCCTAGCAACCACCATGTTTACTTCATGGCAATGCATACCAGTAAATTAAATTAACCTTCAAATTGACGATGTATGCTACAATGTACATGGATTTAAATTAATATATTTAATAAAGTAGTGGGAAATTAGTTGGTAGATATCATTTAAATCTGTGCCAAATTGTACAACATAAAATAAGTAGTCTACTCTTATGGATCTGGATGATTCGTTTTGACCGCTGGAATCTGATAATGAATAATTTTTCAACTTAACAAACAAAATACATAATAGTTGAATGCAGGCTTTCACGGCCGGTAATCATGATGTTGAGTGATTCCGGGTTCTGTGGCCGTGGTCCATAGTTGGTGTTGATACCAGACGTTTCGCCCTCAACTGCGGAGGGCATCTTCAGTGGCGAGTGCTTCTAGGCGTGTTTCCTGGTCGGAAGCTCACTCTAAGTAGAGCTTCCGACCAGGAAACACGCCTAGAAGCACTCGCCACTGAAGATGCCCTCCGCAGTTGAGGGCGAAACGTCTGGTATCAACACCAACTATGGACCACGGCCACAGAACCCGGAATCACTCAACATCAAAATACATAATATTCTGTAAACAATGGAAACTAGGCAATAAATATGACTTGCTGAGGAATTCATTAAGTTTTACAGTTCCTGCATGGTTTACTTTATTGCGAGTGAAATCATCAATAACCAATAAGAAGTGATATGAATAGCATTAAACTACCCATCGTTTAACTTTGCTAATGGAAATTTAAATTATATTGCTGGCTCTACCTTGGAACCATAGACTGATTTTACAAGTATGCTTGGAAACAAGTACCTCTATAAACATACTAGAGTATGCGAGTAGTAACAATCAAACTAATAATTAAGTTGATATTAGAATAGGTAAAATTCAGATTTGCAAAAAAAAAATAAGAATAAAAATAAATAAAGGATCTTCCAAATGTTTTAAAAGTTTTAATTTAACACGTTTTGAAGGGATGAGAGTATCTGAAAAGGTTAATAGCATGTGTTTCCTTAACTACGGGTGGAACGGAATAGGCTGTTAAATTCCCAACTAGATTTAAATGAATTGCCTCTTTTAAATTTATAATTGAGAGTGTTTATTAAAAAAATGTTTTTTTACATTCAGTTGCATAGTTACAGTTGTTATGTATTGGCGTTTATATATAATAACAAAATTCATTAATTTGTAATCATGTCTGAAGAAGGTACAAAATTCTGAAACAGCTGTTGTAAATTTATATTGTAATAAATACGAAAATAATATAAAATGTTAAGTTTTATTTTTATTTAATTAAATAATTTGGAATTATTTCTGTAGTTGCCCATGGTCTGGAATTTAGGTTAAGAACTCTCCTGGCGCATCATTATCATTTATCACCTATCATATCATCGGGGTAACGTAACTACGCATTCCAGATGCCTAAACCTAAGAAATGGATTACAATTCCGCCAGTGCCAGAGAAGAAAGCAAGAAACGTCATAAAAGATATCCTGAGGGCATTAGACAAAAAAAAAACAACTACAAGCCAAGAGAATCAAGGGATGTATGTAGGCCAGTGAAAAGTAAGCGGAACAGGCAATTAGCCCGTGTAGCGAAGAAGAAGAAGAAGAAGAAGAATTCGTAGGCGTAATGAATTATGCAACATCCAAAATTTCCCTCATATATTCTTAAGTACCCATTCCAATTTTATAGTGTGTGTATATATATATATATATATATATATATATAATATATATATATATATGTATATGTATGTATGTATGTATGTATGTATGTATGTATGAAATTTATTTTCAGCCCCATAACATTCAGTATGTATTTTCTATATATATATATATATATATATATACTGATTTATTTGTTTATTTATTTATATAATTGATGTATGAGTTATATTCTTTATCTCTTGTCCCAAGGTTCTTGCGGGTTCAAAATTTGATCGGCCATTGCCTTCCAAGTAAAATGTTAGTTGTTTAATAAGCGATGCGCTAAGACCAGTATATTAAATAATTCCCGCAAGTGAGCACCATGGGGATTTACAGGAATAGGCAGTTATAAACTGAATGTCAGGTAGTAAAGCTGAGTTTAGCAAACATGTTTCTCAATTATCTTTATCTTGGAGAAATAAGGGAGTAAAAATTGACGTGTTCGTAAAGTGTATACATAGCTTCATTGTTCAGTTTGTTATCTCAAGTAAAAATGGGCGGTAATGAAAGAATTCCTTGGTTCCATTGTGAGGAATCCCACAGGAGTGAAGCGAGAGAAAAAAAGGAAGATTCCTCTTGTCGGATACGAGGCCATTGTGTGTAACTCCACGCTTCTCTCTTCACATAAATCAGTCTGTTTTATTTACTCTCAACGCCTTCAGCACCTCCAGTCATAGAGTACATTCTGCACTCAAGTAACGTTTGGTACTGTTTAAATTATCCCAGTTCCAGTACGATTTAAAACTCCAGCATAGGCAAATAGTAATATTATTCTTAGTAAGCTCTAAATAAAAAGTGGAGATAAACATATTCAACAATTATTTACTAACTTTTAATAATAAAAGTCGTAGCAGAGTAATTGCGTAAAGTAAGCTAATTGTTCGAAAAGTAGAATTTATAATCATATTTGCTGGTTTACGGAATATATATATATATATATATATATATATATATATATATATATTCTTAACTTGTTGAAACTCAATTTCTGAAGCCAGCTATTAATGTATAGGACTGCAGTGAAAATAAATCATGCATAACTGTAAGTTATTAACAACTTGCATATTGTTGTATCCATCCATCCATAGTAATTCTGCCCGAAGGCTGGTCCTTCACTGAAATCGTAGCATTTTCATCCTATGCTTGCAGCTTTACTAGGAAATTGTAGGTGTGGTAGCTTCCCGTTGATTTCCACAACGGTGAAGAATGATGATGATAATGATAAGGATGATGATGATGGCCATATGATTTCGGGGACCGATTGGTCCTTAAAGTTTTCCTGATATTTGTCATACACCCAGAAAAACTGCCCCGACCGGGGATCAAACTCGGGCCCGCTGCGTGAGAAGGCAGCACGCTACCTCGAGACCACAGCGGTGGACTATTGTTTAATTTGACACAAATTTAAATAATATGTCCCCAGATGGGGCAGTTTTTCTGGGTGAGGTTTTTATCGGGGTTCTTCCTCACCTGTAAGACAAATGTCAAGAAAACTTTAAGGCCCAAAACGGTCCCCGAAATCATATGGCCATCATCCTCATCATTATCATCAACACCATCATCCTTCACCGGTGTGGAAAGCAACGGGAAGCTACCACACCTACAATCCCCTAGTAAAGGTGCAAGCATAGCATGAAAATACTATGATTGTAGTGAAGGACCTGCCTTTGGGCAGAATTACTATGGATGGATATGAACTTTAGTTTCGATGAAACAAAAATTGCAGCTGCTAGAGCGCTAACGCGCGCGCACACACACACACACACACACACACACACACACACACACACATATATATATATATATATATATATTTATTTATTTTTCTTATCATGTCATATTAAGCTTGCATTGCTCAATGTCAAAAAAAATAATTATAATTTATATATTAATCATAGTTAGCACCTAGCAAGACTAGACGTATAAACAGACCATCTACACCCAGGATGTCTGATAATAATATGCGATTGCTTATGACTGAGAGAGAGACAGCCTACAGGAAATACAGGAGGAATAAAGAACAGACATACAAACATCTGAGGAATAATGTCAATCAGACTGTTAGAAATGTAAAATTAAAATATGCCCATAGTATTATAAAACAATCTATGTCCAACTCGTCTGATATGTGGAAACAATTTAAAAACAATAGACCTCTGTCAAAACAAACCACTAGATGAGCTGAATGACCATTTCAGCCGCTCCTCTACAGGTTTTCATCCGCCTGGATATTTTATCAAATTACTATGTAGTACTTTGAGTAATATTTACGAAAGTTATGTGCAATATTATAGTGAAACGAGAAAAATAATCAATATGTTTTTGTATTTCTTGGAAGAAAAAAGCTGATACGTTCACTCCTGATTTCTTCATCCATATAGGTCAACTCAATGTAATTAACATTTTCTTTCAGATGTTTACATAATAATAGCTATCTGACAACATACTAAACTATTATAATTTCCTTAGTTTGGTGATTTTGTTTTGTTTCTGCATAAGGAAGAATGTTTTATTCTTCAGTAATAAGTAATGTGTCGGAATTCGAAAACTTGATCTTCAGTTCAGTGCATCACATGTTATTTATTTATAATAGTTTAATTTCTGTTTTCGTATCCCGATTTAAGATTGCCACAATTTGTACTGCTATATTATTAGGGTGTTGGTATGGAGTTCCGAGTTCGAGGGGTTAATTTAGTCAGCTTATCTGCCTAAGTATCTAAACAATAATTTAATTCGCTCCCTGATAAAATTTAAAAATCTACATGCTTTTTCTTTTGTCTTCGATGTATATAAAAATAATATTTTTTCTCCAGAAGGGGGGTCTTGGGGATTACTATTTCGCCTCTCAATTATGTAGCTTATCGTTACAGTATCAGAGAGTGAGTTGATAGCCACCGTTCAAACGGAATATTTTCAAGCAGATAATCATCTCTCGGGTTATTTTTATTGTCTTATTTCGCCACTTATTCACTTTAAACATGTTTGTGCTAACGGATGGATAAATGTTTACTCAATTGTCATACTCTACCTTAGTATTTTAGAGGGACGTTTATAAATTTCCTATCAGGTAGATACTCTCTAAAAGTATTCGCATATTTTTTATTATCACGACAATATAAAGGAAAAATATCATTGCTCAGTCTATCATTTGACTTAATATAAAGCTCTTTCTTAAATATCTATCATTATTCAATGAAATACGCTTTGAACTCGCTCTCTCGCAGTTCAGATCAGTTTTTACGTAAACAGGTTTGTATACAAATTCTGCACTTCCTTGCGAAACTGAGGAGGTCAAAGATAAATCGAGTATTTGCTTAAAAAATTACTAGGTCAGGGATTATGTAGCAATTCCTATTTCCTATTGTAAAATTGTATATATATATATATATATTCAAATACAAATGCTTTATCGACTTGAGTTTATAGAAGTTTGAGTAGGCCAATTTGCAAAAATAATCGTCCGCAATACTTTATTGTCCACAGCTGTGATCTCGAGGTAGCGTGCTGCCTTGGCACGCAGTGGGCCCGGGATCGATTCGCGGTCGGAATAGGCTCCTGGGTGAGGTTTTTTCGGGTTTTTTCCTCACCTGTAAGACAAATATCAGGAAGCTTAGGGCCCAAAGGTCCCCGAAAATCATCCAGCCATCATCAATATCATCCTTATCATTACAAGCATCATCCTAGACCGATGTGGATAGCAACGGGAAGCTACCACTCCTATAATACCCTGGTAAAGCTGCAGAGCGTAGCAAGAAAATGCTATGAATGCAGTGAAAGACCTGCCCTCGGGCAGACTCAATATGGATGGATACATTATTAATTGTGTTCTCTTTAGAGCAAGAGGATAATTTAAAAAGATAATAATTGCTAGGTCAGTTAGAATAAGCGAAGAATGTAATTCAGACAGCAAATTTGGAAAAAAAAAAAAATAGTCTAATGCTGTTAATGATTGGAATTTATGTAAGTGATGTTTCATTCGTGAAATTTTGATATACATATAGCTAGTTATATTAATTTAAAATAGTACTTTTTATAGTTACATAGATTGGGTAAGTTGAGATAGCTTTGAATTAAAACTTTCGACTATAACTGATATACCAATATTCTATGGAGAATATAACAAATGTAAAGTTATAAATCAAATTTAAAATAGAAAGTTAATTATTTTACAATATCCTTGTGATGTGTGTTTCTTTACAGTTACTATCATTAATTTAGTCAATTTAATCAAGTGAATAAAACTATTTACTTTACGTAATAATAGTAATATTCTATTATTAATTAGTCCTATGTGTGATTTAAGTACACAAAGTTGTTTGTTGCATTTGGTGTATTAATATTTCAGCAATTTACTATTTCAGTTAGAATAATATACCAAATGTAAGAACAAGAGTTTTGAAGATCCGTCTGTTGAGATTTGATGTTACCTACGGAGGTGTTTATTTTACAAAAGATGGTCTAACATGGGTTCGTATCCTATTATTAATCGTGATTATCACACCGCGGGCCACCAGTTCTTATTATTAGCGGTATCTACGAAAGGGTGTTATTAATTAAATGGCAGCGTATTATTATTCCTAGATATTGATTCTAATAAATGCCACTTTTTAGGTAGCGGGCCGAGGAATATATAGGATTTTATAGGTTATCGTTAGTTCATGGACACATTGAAGTCAGGAGTTCTAGTAATACTTCATGTTATTTATCTAATTACTCTAATACAAAGGAAAGCTAATAACACTGTCTTCAAATAGTTTAATATTAATGAAATTCAAATTAAAACATCAGTAAGACAAATAAAAATGCATATGAGATAGAACATGTCAAGTGTTAATTATCTCAATTCAACATATTATTAATAAAATAAATTAGAAGACATATAAAATATCCTGTCAATATTATTGAATTTAGATGCAACATTTTCTGTTCCTGTGATCAAGAAAGAGAGATCGTTACTTTGGTCTTTACCAAATACTTTGTACGTCAAAGGATAATTTCCGAAATAGTTAAATTTACAAAATATAATTTCCTAACGTGTTAATTTTAGAGTTTAATGTTTGTAATTAAACTACTATTCCTTCAGAACATTCCTGTAAAAAAGAAAATTCTACTTACATAAGCTGTCCAGCAGAACGGCTGACGTGTGCTCTGGTCGAGAACCTAGAGAACTCACTCTCCCTAGGTCCATCTGGGGATCAGATTTATATCGTATTCTCCTTATTCTCGTAAATGCTTCTGGAACAATTGATTTATTTAATTTCGAAATGTTCGAATCTCTTGTCGAAAGATAAACATATTATTTCTGGAAAACCTTTGATTTTATTTCTACCAACATAATATGTTTCTAAATTAGTTGCTACTAGTTGTTTGTTCATTAGAAGCTACAAGCTGTTCCAATATTTAAAATGCAAATTATTTAATAAAAGAATGTTTGGTTAAGCAGGTTAAAATGCAGATTATTTAATAAAGCTATATATTATTAATCCAGTTAAGCCCGTTTCATAATAGTAACTTTCGCGCCCTATCATTGATACTCCAAACGGCAATGTTGCTGTATTTCGCTTGATCCATTGTCTAAGCTATTCAGTAGGCCTACACGTCCTACAACTTGTTTGTTCATTAGAAGCTACATAGTGATTCAATATTTAAAATTCAAATCATTTAATAAAACGATACATGATTAATCAGATTAAAATACGAATTATGTAGTGAAACGATGTATGCTTAATTCAGTTAAGTCCGTTTCATAATAGTAACTTTACTCGCGCCATATCATTGGTACTCCAAACGGCAAAGTTGCTCTTTTTCTGTTGATCCATTGTCGAAGCTGTTCAGTACGCCTACATGTCCTACCGATTTTTCCTACGCTGCTGCGTAGGAGTAAACTGTCCGCACACATAACATAAAATGCCAGGACTGTGTTTGCACCTTCGACACGACATTTTTGTTACACTCTCTGGAACACTCTATTGCTCAAGATCAATGGTTGAAGATCGTAGAATGTTGTCAAGCCGAAGGCATGAGAAAACACAAAGTAAGGCTCTGAAATGAAATAAATTTTGCAACTTTTGTAATACAAGGGCTTCATAAAACTGCACATCCTGAAAATTAGTAAACAGTGGTAACGCGACGTGATAGGATTTTTCTGAATTAAAATCTGAATTATGCGAGAATGTTAACCTTAACAATGATCAGAAATGCTATGCAATAAAATTGGCGTTGCCCATTATTATTATTATTATTATTATTATTATTATTATTATTATTATTATTATTATTATTATTATTATTAACTGAATTATTTTTCTATTAACCAAACAAAATTAAAATTCGATTCTCCATTTTACTGTTTTACGTTATTATTATTATTATTATTATTATTATTATTATTATTATTATTATTATTAATTTTGAGGAAATAAGGAGGTAGGTTCAAAATGGCAATTTTAAGATACATCTGTTATAAGAGAAAGCGTTAGAATGTTTTATGAACGAAGAATGAGTCAAGAACTAAATGAAGATATTAATGGAAATACTGATAAAATATACGAGTACATTCTAAAAAAGTATTTAAAACTGGCCTTCGAGACACTAGGGACAGAAGGGAAAAAATAAATATGAATGAATGGATAACACCAGACATTTTCCAGAAAATAGATGACAAAAAGAAAGCTTACAAAAAAATGGTTCAGTCAAACACGGAGGGAAACAAATTATATATATATATATATATATATATATATATATATATATATATATATATAATATATATGTATATATATGTATATATGTATATATATATATATATATAAAGAAAATAAGCATATGCAATGAAAGAAATACGGAAAGTAAAAATTGACCACTGGGACAGAATATGTGTAGAAATAAACTGTCAAATAGGATTTAAACAATGGACAGCAGCTTGAGCAACTTCAAAGAAATTACGAACAAATGTGTCACGTTGAATAAACATGGAACTAATTTCACTAAACGAATGCGAATAATATTACAAAACAATTATTAAATGAGGAACGACCGGAATACATGGAAGAAGGCAAATTTATTCACGAGAATTTAGAATGGGAAATATCTCAGAATGAAGTGGCAGCATGTTCCATAACGGGTAAAATGGGAAAGCCAGTGGACCTGATGAAATTAATCTGCAGTTATTAAAATATGGAGGACAAAATGTGATAAAATTTCTTATCAAATTGTATACAAAAATTCATACAGGATGAACAATACCCTCAGAAATGAAATTCGGGTTTATAAGCTCGATATATAAGTAGGGGGAGAGGATAAACTGCAGTAATTATAAAGAGATATGTGTGAATAACTCAATTATAAAAATATTCATTCGCATTTTAAAACATTGATTAGAGAGAGAATACAAATATACGGAAGAACAAATTGGGTTCACTGCAGGCAAGTCATGCACTAATAATATATTCATACTGAGACAGAAGTTAGAGAAATGCCGAGAAAAACCGCAACCAGTAGTCTTTACTGATTTATTAAAGGCGTATGTAGTGTACCCAGATTCTTGCTCTAGAAAGCCCTAGAAGAGGCGAATATAAATTACAAAAAAATCAGTATTATACGATTATTGTACTAAGAGAACAAATGCCAAATCAAGGTGGGAAACATACTTTCAGAAAAATTTAAAATATCAAAAGGTCTACTACAAGGATGTTGCTTATCAGTTATCACCAAAATATATATTTATAATTGTACAATGAATTGGTCAAGACACTGCAAATATAATGGAAATTCAAATTGAAGATAATTATTACTTCCACAATTTACTATTCACAGGTGATCAGGTGGTGATTTCTCAAGATACAGATGATGCATCTTTCATGTTAAGGAAATTAGAGATAGAATACAACAAATGGGGATTACATATAAATTATAATAAAACAGAATATCTTTCATTGGATACAACAGATGTGCTATAATTCAGGAAGAATACGTAATGTTAAACATTTTAAATAGTTAGGATCTATTTTAGATAAAAGTGAGAATTCAACTATAGAAATTGAAAGAAGAGTAGCTGATGGAGGTAGAATAATTTGTACGATGAACTCAGTGCTTTGGAATAGAAATATAATATACAGAACGAAGAAAACTATATATCAACTTATGTTATAAAGCATTTTATTATAGGGGTCCGAAACCTGGACAGTAAGTAGAAAACAAGCCAATAAGCTATTAGCAGTAGAAATGGATTTTTGGAGGCGATCGACAAGAATTTCAAGAAGGGATAAGATCAGAAACAGCACAATAAGGGAAATTATGCAAGTTGAAAAAAACATATTAGAAAAAATAGAAGAAAAGTGTTTGAAATGGTATGGACACCTCATAAGAATGGAAGAAGAGAGAATACCAAAGAAGATCCTTAATTGGAAAGCTAATGGAAGAAGTGGAAGAGGCAGATCTCGGGAACGTTGGATGGATGGAGTGAGGAGAAGTATGGAAGGCGACAAATTACTTTGGGTTGAAGGAGAAACACTGTATTGTGGAATATTCGTAATTAAAAATTATTATTATTATTATTATTATTATTATTATCTATTTAGCAGGTTTCACAATGATTCACAAGATCTTTCTGTGCCCAATTAATATACTGTCATTCTCCTCCACATCTCTGTGTTATTCTAATCTCAGTCGTCCAATCCTTTATCTCTAATGCTGCTCAAAACACCATCAATCAACCTTATTTTTGACCGTTCTTTACTTCTTCTACCAAGTGGTACCATTCTAGTAAAACGTCTTGGGAATCTTGTCTTCTGTTATTCATTTTACATGGCCATATATTTTTGTTTGATTTTTATGAAAACCACAGTATTTTGTTAAATTATACTGTTTCTCACTTTATCTCTTCTATAAATTCCAACTAAACGCCTCCTAAAATCCATTTCTGCACAAACTACTTTAGTCCTACTTACTGTTATAGATTTTAATTCCCATGTTTCTGCACCATATGGCATTGTACTACTTATTATTGTATTAAAATTCGTGTTTCAGGACTTATATTTTTAATCCCATAAAACGTCATTTGCAGATTTGCCCTTATGCATACTCTCGTTCATTTCATCACTTTGACTTCCATCTGCACTAATTGTTGTCCCCAAATATACAAATTTGTCACGTGCTTTATTTGTCCATGTCCACATTTCAAAATCAGATCTTTTGATTTATCTGTTATTACCATATAGGCCTAATTCGTTCTGTTTAAATTTATCTTTATTCATCTCATAATATTATTATTATTATTATTATTGTTATTATATTAACAAAACTAAATTAAAATGACGATACCTCACACTATTGATGATGGTTTTGACAAATACGACATATCGCGAAATGCTCATAGAGGATTGTATAATTGCATCTTCAGTAGCTCGAAATGCAAAAATTAAACCTAATTGCGATATAAATGCTGAATCGACGATATTTCACTCATCTTTCCTTTATCTCTTTGTTTCAGGATTTTTAAAATAATAAAGACATAGCCTGTCTACAAAGCTGCTGGATGTAAGTTCAAATATATAGAATTAGGCCAAGTAGTACTGTAATTTATTTGGGTTTATACTAACAAGGTTGGTGCCTAAATATATTTCAGTGAAATACACAATTTAACTGGCATGAATACCTGAATGACGGAACAAAATGTCGAAGTATTTTGTTCTATGATTTCAATAAATAGTGTTACTCAACTTTTATGATATGCCCTATAATGTGTTAATTAAGTGTATTATTTTATTAAACTGATGTTGTTAATTTTGTAATTTTAAATTATTGTTGTTTTGTAAAGGTGTACATTTATATTTGTTTATGTGTTATATTTCAGTCTGAGTTAAGTGATATTACTTTCTTGTGTGTTGGTTTAATCTAAGTTAAGTTAAAATAAATACGGCACACATTTTAATTTACATTTCTATTTCATTATCTACGCTCTAAAATGGATTTTGATTTCATATTAATGTAATTTCGAACGTTATTCCCTGTCTTTAGAATCAACTTGTAAGACGTTTTTCAAAATGCTATAAAATTCAAAATTGCAAATGTATAAATGCTACAAAATCCTAGGTGTAAAAATCAAAATGGTAAATTTACGAATAAATAATATTAACACTCTCTAATTCACTGGCATGATCGAAACCGAAATTCATGGTCGCGCGGACTTAAGCTCTCCATACATCCTAATCATGAGCTATGTTTTTCAGTCATCCCTATATAATTACATTCTTCACACTAGTACCAATTATTACTTTATTGTAACGGACTGTCAACAGCACGTACGGCTTACTGCCCGTGCGACCCATATTTGTAAACAATATTGTAAATATCTTACTTTTTGTCTAATAAAGTCCTACTACTACTACTACTACTACTACTACATTCCCCGAACTACGGTTCATGTTATTCTCCCAGCTTATTTTGGTCTATCTAAGGCACATTCCCTCTGCTTTCCCTAAATGAAGTTTCCATGCCCATATTTCGTACAACATGCCCTCTCGATCACAGTCTACGAGACCTAATTGTTATTACATCTGGTTTCCCATATAGACATCATTATTCCTAACAACATTACATATCATGAAGAAAATACTTACAGGGGAAAACCATGTAAGAAAAAATTACAATTTCTCAGATATTTGTCGGGAACGACTCATATACTTAGGCATATGATGATTAATCTATCAATAAGACTAAAGGTTATTCGTTCCATATTAAATCATTGAAGGAGCTCTTATATTAATTTGAATCAATAAATATTAAGTTTATCATGAAAACTGAAGAAATCCGTCGAACGCAACATAGTTTTGGTATAATTAACATTTTTGGTATGACATTCGCTTTAGTCGGAAAACCTTATAGCCAAACTCAATAGACAATGATATGTTGATGCCACGAGCCAACAACATACTGGGTCCTTAGTAACTTCGTCTGCTGGCTACTTAATGGACATGTAAAGAACTCGGTCTGCATTTTATACAGAATTATCAAAACAACTGGATGAATCACTATAAGCGGATGAGATCCTCTAGAATCCCAAAAGCAATGCTTTACTACCATATACCATGGGAAGAGATCTCTGGGACATCCCATGAAGAGATGGAAGACAAATTTCTCCTTTATGAGATCACGTCAGGCTATTTGGTCACGTATTTAAATAGATGTTCATAATGACGATAACGCATGTTACATAAATAACAGTGATTATTGTATTCGTTTTCACTCTTTGATATCAGTTCGCAGAAAATATTAGTTGTACCCTTTATCTTTAGTTCATATTTGAAGAGCACAAGGGGGACAAAATAAGTCAAATACCTAGAATATGATTTTTTACTCATAAAGTTCTTTATCTGTAAGCCTATATATAATTATGAAGGTAAATTATCCTTTGGCTAAATTTCTTGTACTATCTCACAGTTCTAAAAGATAGTCGTTTCCATGGAGAATCTAATAACAAACAAACAAAACTAACTATTAATTTTGAATTGTAGGTTATTCTCTCATCTAAATCTTGGTCGATCCAATGCGGGTTTTCTCTCTGCTTTTCCTACAAGGAGATTCCATGACGTTTTCTTTTTTAATTCTTTGTGCCTTATATCCTGCCCATCGCAGTCTGTGTGACTTAATTGTTCTTATTACATCTGGTTTCCCACATAGATCATGTTACTCTTCAAGTTTCACGTGTCTGTTTGTCTGTCTGTGGTCCAAAAAAAATTCATAAATGCTCTTAAATAGTCGTAACCTTCTCTCCTTCCTTGAAGTAAGAGTCCATGTCTCGTATCCATGTAATATAACTTGAAGAATAACAGTTTCATATTTTTACAGTTTAACATTTTTTAAATTCTGATACCTCAAAGTAATGAAGAACAAGACTCCTAATGAATTCAGTGTTAGATGCAGCACATTAGACAACAAAAACTACAACATTTTCGAGAGAAGAAGAAATGTCAAGAATCCTTGTAATGTATAATGGTATGCATTTCCAGAATTGAGCTTATGCTTAATTTATTTCTGCACCTCATTCCTATTTGTAATTCCTAGATCTTTGAATTCAGCCACTTCTTCCAAATTACCCTCATTTTTCATTAATTAGCCATTTCCGTTTTATAATGCATTTCTATGTGTGATCATATATTTAGTTTTATTTTATGTATACTTGTAGCCTCAATTTGTTAGTATTGCTCAGTAGAATGTGCGTGTTGACCTTAGTGTCACCTCGCGATACTACACCATCATCATCTTCATCATCATGTATCAACAGCTTATTAATACCACTGGATGGAGAATCAAATGCCACCCCGATCTCTATCTCGACAAGAAAATGACTTATCTGGTTAATTCCCCGTAACCATCATTTGATATTGTAATGTAAATTTTAAGAGGTTATAGCGTTTAAGGAAACTTATCCGTGTGGGGTCCATGTGAGTGTGCGCGGCGTCGGTAGTCAACTGACGTCGCAGAGTTGCTTTCAGTAGCCGTCGCTCCTCCAAGCGTACAGTACGTATAGTGATAGTGTGCAAAATAGCGCTCGGATTATATTTTCGATTTACGGTGACAAACTTGGTTTCACGAGATGTTAAATATCCATTATCTATAATATACAAATTTACAATAATGATTCAACAGATAAAGTAATAAATATTAGGCGTACATCTTTTTTAAATTTTATACATATCTGTTAATTAACATATTTTCAAAATGTGGTTTTAAAAACAGTGCACCATTTTTTATCTAGTATTGAATTTATTATATGAAAACAATGTGTCCTTCACTTATAAGTACAGATTATTTTCTGGTTTATATTTATGAAAACTAAATAATGTTTGCATGATTTAATGTACAGAAAAAATACATTTTGTGTAAAATCGCACACAAGTCTTGATGAAGATATGCTCTTGCAATACGAATTTTGAATGAATTAACATTCTATTACACTTCGCGTAAGTAAATCTATCAACGACAACGTAGCTATAGAAACATTTTGCTGATGACACAAAAAGTATAATTATTAACACAGGAAATAATTTGATGACACAAGTATTAAATTATTGGTTTATTGTAGTCCATTTTAATAATTCTCATGTGACTCATAATATTTCCCCTAGAAAACTACCCACATTGCTTACTCTAACGTGAAATAATAAAACTGTGTTATATTCATTTTTATACTCGAGGAGTGTTTAATTAATGTACAAGTTAATGTTACTGGTTCTAGCAGCTGAAGAAATGACAATTGTTTAAGTAAATGGTTAAACTCCGTTTAATATTTTTTTACTTTAAGTCATTACTTAAATGATTCCCAGTAACTTAAAATTCTTAATATTTTCAAACTTGTTTTCAATATGTGACTGTAGTCAGTAAACAAATAAAGTTATGCCTCTATGAAAAACTTGTAAACAACACGTTCGATAATGTGACAAGTGATATTTATGTTTATTTCGACTGCGGTGGATTAAAGTTGTTTAAAACTGAAAGCATGTAGATATTTGTGGTGAATAACATAACTAATGAAGATTATTATTTTCGCTAAAAATAGTCAATGAAACTACTCTGAATCTGCTTTTATCTTCTGACTTCACTATCAACGAATCTATTAAGGTAAGTAATGATATATCGTCTTCAGACCATTTTTTATAAATGAAGCATATTTTCCAGAATTGATGACATTGAAAATACCTACGAAGAATAATTAAAACAATAATTACGTACAAAAATAAATTAAATAGGCTGAACTCTGTAAACGCATAACATAAACATTACCGGAGTTATTGTCGTCCCAATATCTCTAAAAAGTTAAAATAAAAGTACGCTCTTACATTTATATGAATGAGAAATGTGTTCTCTTACTTTAAGGGAGGGTAAAATATTACAAATATATGATAATAAAATTATAGCGGAAATGTTAGTACCAAAGAGAGACAAACAGACAGGTAAATGGAGAGAACTATAAGTGAGAACTACATGATCTTTATGGGAAACCAGTTGTAATACAAACCTCGGTAGAATCCTATGTGCAGAACTTGTGGCACGAATGGCGATGGAAAAAAAAGAAAGAAGGGGCATTGAAAAGTTCTTGTTAAGGGGGAAAAAACAGCAGAAATGGCACAATAAGTAGGCCATAAATTAATTTGAATAATTTTATTAAACAAGATTTCAGGAGGGAATTATATGGTGAATGGCGGAAAATATCTCAGAAGAGGGATGTATGGAGATGTTATGTATGAGAGCTCACGAACTTCCGTGCTTGAAAGTACCGCTGAATTGGTTAGATAATAAATAATTTAGTTCTTTTGAATCATATAAGATAATCAGAATTTAATTTTCTCACTCTATAAATAATTCAAGATAGTTGGGATTTTATCATTTTATATAATTGTACTTCATGATCATTAATTTTAATTCTGTTAAGAAATATTAAAACTGAAAAAAATTCAGGATCTTAAATTAAGAACGTCCATAAAATTGGACCCTCTATTTGTTTAAAAAATATTACACTTTGCTACTTTATAACTCAGTTAACACAAAACAAAATTACAACTATCCAAATGTGTGTTGGTCTTCCATAAAATACTCAAAAGTTGAAACCATAAATCAATAGGCGTATTTTACTTTAAAAAAGAATTGAAAAAAATAATTTAATATAAACATAAAATGTACCATCACCACCATCAACATGATTTATGTTCCGTCATCAGGAAGTTTTAAAGCTATTTTCCCATCATCTTACAGGTGTTTGTGCAGATTTATTTCCTGCCGGTTTATACGATGTTATTTCCCATCCTGTTAACAAGGTTTATTTACTATATTTCGTGGTTGTCAATTATTTTTTATTTGAAACTAGTTTATGCTACTTTCCACGTGGATTTCAGGTGCAATTTATTAATGAGTTAAATCTCTTACACTCCAGGCGGCTATTCTCTTTTCGTCCGATTTCCATTAGTTCATTTTTTCCTTCCCATATATCGTATACGCCTATGTGACTAAAATTATTTTTATTTTCATGATTGCACTTCAGGAATGAGGAAAATAAAGGAATAGGCAGTAGACCTGAGCTTTTAATATATTTTAAATTTTATTCTGAGATACTTCCAACATTTTTTTATCATATCGCAATAATTGGTACCAAATAGCATGCCGAAGATGAAATTTGCTTTTGAAAGGCCTTAATGATTAATAATTAAACAAGGATTTTTGATTAAAATAAATTCTAATTGCGGAAGACGGATAAAATAAAATATACTCTATTATTATTTATATTCTTCTAAACCGTTCAACCAGGCTTCGTGAAAATTTATATATATACAGGGTTTCAGATTCGGCGAGTGTTTATCCGTTATTTATTAGCCTATGTCCTATAATCACTTGATGTAGGAGTTTATCTGAAACAAACATTAAAAATCGCTCTAGGGATCGTAGTTTTCATTGTTTCCCAACAAAACTATTAATAACGTATTAAAATAAAAAACCGAGATATATATTGTCCAAAACTCAGCGAAATCCGACAGTCAGAATTGGGGGTTTACTTAAAATCCGAAATTTAAAACAAAATCCTATACGACTTGACCGACTTTGATAAAATTTTTTATGTGTGTTTGAGTGGGTCCCTGGATGGCTTAGATTTACAAATTGGACCCTCTAAATTCATTCGGTGTAGGATTTCATCAGAAGTGGAAATTTAAAATCGCTCTAGCGGTCACAATTTTCGATGTTTTACTACGAAACTCAGTATATCCTATAAAATAGACGGAGGTAAATATTATCCAAAAATGAGCGAAATCAGACAATTAGAAGTGGAAGTTGACTTGTAATCCGAAATTAAAAACTTCTTAAACGACAGGACCTATTTGATGAAATTTTGTGTGTGTGTGTGTGTGTGTGTTTGAGTGGATCCCTGGATGGTTCAGATTCACGACTGGTCCCGGTAGGTGGCGCTGTGATGTGGCAATAGGAACGTTTTATGTCAGATGTGTAGTCATCTGCATTACCGACATATACCGGGCGACAACAATGTGACGTCATAATACACGCTTCTTTGGTCACAACAGACAGCAGTGAGGTGTTTTATTGCGAACTTATTAATGGGTGAATTTTATGTTTTTTTTATCGTCTGGCCATGACACGAGAATTGAACGTTCGGGCAAGACAACATTTGTCGGGCCCGCTAATATTATATAAAGTAGATATGCAGATATTTTGAATATTTTTTTAGCTGATAAGAAAATTATGCACGACAGTGTAGAAGAGGCTTCAAGTGCAGATTGACAATTTTTACTTCCAGAAAAGTTGAACGAAATATATGAACTGCATAAAACTGATTTAAATAATAGTGTTCTAAAAAGAGTACGAATATTTGTAAAACATTTCCTAGAGACGTTTACACTATTATCTATGTAGGGAAGTAAATTCTAGTTACTCGTCAATATAATTGTAACAACTTACCATAGCGAGAGCGGAACTATGTATTTGTCTGTGATGGTAAGTAAAATTTTACCTTGGAAATTCACATTATATAAACATCTATATCCAGTTTTATGCATGGTACAACATTAAGATTCGTCCCCTATAGTGTCAGGGTAGCGTCCTTGACTAGTACGCAGCGGGCCCGGGTTCAATCCCTGGTCCGCACAAGTATCTTGCGTGATTTTTTTATGTTTTCCTTCACATGTAAGACATAATATTTTGTCACATGGAAGCGAAACTCGGTCTTTGACGGAATTACAAAATAATAAAATTATAACTGCTGAATTTGATTATTTTAGAAGAAGCCTCCAAAAAACAAGACAGGATAAAATAAGAAATGAATTCCTTTGGAGAGAAATGAATGTCAGCATATCTGTTGTTAAGAGGATTGACAATCAAACGCTTAAATTATATGGCCACGTACAAAGAATGGAAAATGAAAGATGGCCAAAAATATATACCAATGGTCACCCCCTGGAAGAAATAAACGTGGCAGACCAAGATGGAAATGGAAAACCTACGTCAGAACAATAATGGAGGATAGGAATTTGGAAGAGGGAGATTGGAATGATAGACAGAAATGGAAACTGAAGACGGCAAACCTATAAGTGGGGAAAAGCCGAAGAAGAAGAAGAAGAAGAAGAACTAAGACAAATGTCAGGAAACTTTAAGACCCAAACGATCCCCGAATGTCATATGGGCATAATAATAATAATAATAATAATAATAATAATAATAATAATAATAATAATAATAATAATAATAATAATAATCATAATCATTGTCATTATGATATTCGCCTGGTTCAACATGGATGTGTGTGTGAATGTTGTGTTGCGTTATCTCGAAATAGGCTCAGACATTGAGCTGATCACTTATTCGGGTAGACATTCCAATATCCTTGTGTGGCCAAAAAAAGTATGTGTGTGATTCACAGTTTAAAATCCCTCTCCCGACAGTGTGTGCCACTGTAATGCCCGAATGACGTGTGGCATGTAAAAAGTACCTATAAGGCGAGAGGTTAAAATAATTTAAAGAACAAGAAGAACATCAGGATTCATCAATCAATCCAATCAATCAATTTTAGATTTATTCAACCGAATCGGTTATTTTTGGATCATTCACAATGGCCCTATACAACTCCCAGTTTCCCGCTTGATTCAAGTGTCGTTATATCCATGTGTGATTTTATTATATCTGATCAAAAAAATGTATTTAAGAATTTTGCGTCATATATATATATATATATATATATATATGTGTGTGTGTGTGTGTGTGTGTGTGTGTGTTATGAAATAAGGGAAATTATGGGTGTACAAGAGGAGCCGGACATCATAGACATTATAGAAAACAAAATATTGCAGTGCTATGGCAATGTCAAAAGAATGCCAGAGCAAATATTGCCAAAAATTATTATGGATGGATTCCAATGGAAAGGAGGAAGAGAGAAAGACCGAAAAAAACGTGGATAGAAGGGGTACAAGCAGCTATGAATATCAGAGGATTGGAGGAAGATCAATGGATGGAGAGAGGGGAATGGCGTTTGGTTTCCGGAAGACGGAGGCAGCTGCCATGATACCGGATGATGATGATATATGTTATAATTCATTTTTTGACATTGAGCAATGCAAGCTCAATATGACATGATACAAAATATAAATGTGGTCTCGAGGTAGTGTGCTGCCTTGTCACGCAGCGGGCCCGGGTTCGATCCCCGGTCGGGACAGTTTTTCTAGGTGAGGTTTTTATCGGGGTTTTTCCTCACCTGTAAGACAAGTGTCAGGAAAACATTAAGGCCCACATGGTCCCTGAAATCATATGGCCATCGCATTCAATATCATTCATATTCACCTTAGATTAAGCTTAGGATTAGGGACTCTCCCGGCGCAACACTATCATCACCATCACTCATCATATCATCGGGGCAACGTAACCCCGCCTTCCAGGCGCCCCAACCTCAGAAGTAGGTTACAATTACGCTATGCCAGGAGAGAACAGCAGGAATGTCGAAAGACAACCTGGGGCATTTGCAAAAAACGAAAAAAATATTTTCTATTTATGAGTATAGTCAACTATGTAAACAAACGTTACCAATCAACACAACATATTAACAAAAATATACCAATTATATAGCAATGTATAAAACCCATAATCTAATAGGCCTATATAGAAATGTATTTTTGTTCGTATTTTATGCGCTGGCATCCCGTTCATCCGATTGTGATGAGGCTTCTTGCAATATGTTCAGGAGATTCCCGAGATGAATATAGGCTATACAAGAGTGTTGTAATACTCCTTTACCCTTAAAATCGCCCTTTGTAAAAAATAAGTAAAAAGTCCATTCTTGGATAATTAAATGGCTTACGCTGCCTAAACCATAACAAATACACAAAATGAATGTACACAGAATTGAATATCTAAAACAAACTCTACAAGAAAGTCAGCGACAGGATGTGTTTATCTTTAAAGGATAATTCATAATAATCATTTTTTTATTGATACCAAGTAGATCGGGATAAGTAGATTCCCGGGCGAGCTTAGCAGCGCACGTCGCGTCGGGTATTCTTTTACGGATAACTCACTAACTACCTCATTGGCTCTATCGAACCCGTAGGTTCATGGCCGCGCGGACTTGAGCTCTCAATATATCCCTATCCTGAGTTAATATTTTCCAATCACCCTCTGTATAATCTACTTCCTCAAATCATGGATAATATTATCCTGCCACTTCACTCTTGGTCCACCAACTGGGCGTTTTCCCTCTAGTTTTCCTACCAGAAGCTCCCAAGCACCTCTTTCATTCCCAATAGTGCCAGATATCCTACCCATCGCAGCCTACGAGACTTAACTGTTCTTTTATATCTGGCTTGCTATACATATTATATACGGATAACTCACAATAACGAATTTTCAATTTCAACTCATTTATGCCAAGAAGATTGGGATAAGTAGATTCTCGGGAAACGCCGGGTAATTAGCATGGGGTATCTAAAAATAATTACGATACAAATTTATAATTATTTTATCTTATATTTATTCAACTAAACATAAAAACACATTAATTTGCATTTATTTAGGCGTACTAGCCACGCGTGCATTATTTTTTTTACTATAAGAGTCTACTACAAGCTCAGTTATCTCATAGTCTCTTGTACACACTCGCAGACGTCACAAACACTGACTGCCATTCGAATAACGACTGACTCTCGTATTCTTCCTCAAAACCGGATCATACGTTCAGAAAATACCAGAGACGACCGACTGCTAATCGCCAGCCGCCACTAGAATGGTTGTGAAAGTGACCCTTCTAAAAAAAGTTCGTACAATCCCTTATGTGTCCTCCTAGCGCGCTGCCCGCGAATTTTAAAGCGATCATTTGAGCAACTACGGATCAACAATGCATCACAATACATTTTGTAAACCAGCAAAATTGGACGATAAATTCTACTTGCTTAGTTTACACAACTCCTATGAGAGGATACATTAGTCTCAATTCTGGAAATTCTATTAGGCATTACAAGTAATATTGTCGTCCCGACTTCTTTAAAAAAATTGTTAAACTGTTATTGTACCAGTCATATTATATGCATGCGAAACATGGACTTTTACTTTAAGGAGGAAAGGAGATTACCGAGAATTTGAGAATAAAGTTCTTCGGAACATTTTTGGACCAATAAAACATGGAGAGACAGGTGAATGGAGAAGACTACTTAACAGTGAGCTACATGGTCTTTATAGAAAGCCAGATATAATAAGAACAGTTAAGTCTCGTAGACTGCGATGGGTAGGGCATGTAGCACGAATGGAGAAATTAAGGAGGTGCATGTAGGAAAACGGGAAGGAAAACGCCCATTTATTAGACCAAGAATGAGGTGAAAGAATAAAATTAACTATGATTTGAGGGAAGCAAATTGTACAAAGGATGGTTTGAAAACATTAGCTCACGATAGGGATGTATGGAGAGGATATATCCCCGCGGCCATAAATCTACGGGTTAGATGGCGCCACTGAGTTAGTTATATATTTTTAATGTATTTTTTTATTTCATTTGTTAGTATTGTTATTATTTTTTTAGAATCAGCATCATGCTCGATCAAGCACGCAACTTTTGTGCAAAAATAACATAGTCGTGCCGTGATCATAGAGTTCATTTGTTTTGGCGATGATGCGTCATCTATTATTGTTGATATCATGCAGTGATATCACGTGTAGAGGTTATGTTAACGCAACGAATAACATTACATCTGCCCGTGAGACTACGTAAACATAACTCGCAGTCAATGTTTATCATCTCCATTCAATCGCATCAAAATCTAAACCAAACTTTAGCCATATGTTTAAAATATAAGCCCTTTTTATATTCTAAGGTACTAATGAATTCTACCTAATTTTCCCTCTTCCTTGCTTCATTTAGACATATATACCTTACTTTAATCTCTCCCCTGTAGGTGTTACACTCTGGCTAATCTATCTCCGGCTCTGAAGTTTAGGTTGTATGAGGGGCAAGGGGAGAAACTCGCCCTCTACTGCCAATAAGAAAATAGTTGAGTGTGAGCGAGCGTCTGCTACAACCAATCACTGCTCTTGAGGCCGCTAGTATATATTGAGATTGCTGCTATGTTGTCAGCAGTATTTCTGCTAACCACGTGGCTTCAGTTGCTCTTCGTTGCAGTACAGAGTGTGTTTGTTTGCTGTTTCACTCTTGTGATTAACTGTTAACAATACAGCTTCAGTCCATTATTGTTTTAATATGGCGAGTGGCTCATCTGAATCAAAAAAAGAAAATCGGCTCTTATACGAGTCAAAACCGAGAATTTATTTATATTTAGGATATATACGAAGGTTGTGGCGTCTTTCCTCTTGATTAACAACGATAAAGGTAAGATTTTTATTTTAACGATACATGACAAGGTTTTTTTTCAAATAAAAATTATGTTCTTTATGCATTTAACATAGGTTTGAAGTGATGTATGGAATTGTTTTTATTTCGTGAATTTATTGCAATTGTTAATATCTTCGAGAATAGTGTGTTTCGTAGCGATAAGTGAGAAATCTCATATTTTTGTTTCATTTTCAATTTCGCGTAATAAAATGAGCATTTATTTCTAATATTTACGTTCTAGATAAACAGAAAATGCCATGATTTAATATTCCGCGTGGTACACAAAGCGGTCCCTCCCACTGAATATCCATATCGGCAACACTGTCGTCAAAACTTTAGAGCCGTAGACTGGGCGACTGCACTATAGTCTATAAAGGCCGGAGACGTCTCGCTTGCGAGAGATATTGTTGGTGGGCTGAATTGGGAATTTTCGCGGTTTTCTCGGGATTCTCCTATTCCCGATTTTCTTCACACCAACACTCTCGTTTCCTCTCTTCTACCTCATCATGTCGTTTCATATGTTTCATTCATTTCATTTCATCTCATGTTAGATAAAAAAGCCTGATTTAGCAGAGGAGATGTGTTTAAATATGCAATTGTGCTGATCTAATGGAATAACTCATGTAATTCCTCGTAACTCCGGGTCTGTGGTTTGCCTAATTTTGGCAGAATAGGGGCAAATGGGGGATTGTAAATCCTCTCTTCGAGGCCTTGGATCCAGCCCAAGTAAATCATCATCATCATCGTCCTTTCAAGTATTAGGCCCAGTGGCCCGTTACGGTCTCCCGCCATCTCCGACCCAAGTAAATAGGAATATCAATCATGTGTATACATACTTGATGTGTGAAGACACCTAGAATATCATAACAGACTATATGCAGTAGATTTAATCTCATTCATTCCGTGATGTAGAGGAGAACCTCAATTAAGGTTGCAGTGTTAAGATTTTATAAATCCGAACCCATCTTTACTAATCTATTCTAATGTAATCTACAAAGACCTGAGTTGGGTAGAAGGGCGTCACTAGCACGGGCGGGGGGGGGATAAGGCCAGTCTTAGAGTATATAGTCCGCGAAACATGAAAAGTGGAGCACGATACGTGAAATGAATTTAATACTGCTATTTAATGTATATAAATAAGCGAAAACATGAGCTCTCAATATGTGTTTTTTGCGTATAGTTGATTTTACAGGTCGTAATTCCGAAACATCGCGATCCTATTCCGAAAATTGTAGGCTAATACTTATGCAGGACTGACACTGCCCGCGCCATACAATGACATCCCTACGAAGAGGATTTGAAACTCTGCAGCACACAATTTCTTTGAATGACCACACAAAGACATAGAGTTTATTTCAGGATGAGTGATCAGCTCAATGCCAAGTTTGCCTCCGAGACATCACGAACATTTAAGAAAATTAATGGCATTCTTCACAAATTCAACTAAACAAGGTGAATATGATTGTAATGAAGGACAAGATGTTCGGGGATGTTAAGGTCTGTAAATAACAATAACAACTTGTAGGCCTACCAGGAATATTAATAAAATATTCAACGAACATTTTAGAGATTATAAATACAACGAGGGAAAAATTAAGTTTTGCGAAACACATATTGAAAATAACGGGCCACCATTTAACACAATACGTTACGTATTGTCGATGTGCATAAAGATAATAACAACCATGGAATAAAAATCCTTGGAAAATCAAAATTTTCAAAGAAGCCAGCAACGAAAATATACTGTTCGCAGTGCTGGCTTTGGCTGTAGCTTCTCTGCTTCCTGGCTTCATTTTACATAAATACGTAAGCTACGTAATAAATTCCGTATATAAATTGAAAGTAGACCGCAAATAGTACCATTCCATTGGCTGTTTTAAAATACCTACTAAAATTTAAATAAATTTTATTAGTTGGGGTCGACTAAGATCTCAGAAGCATGTTTTATTATTTAACCTTTTCATAATAACTTCACTCTAAAGTTATTTCAAAGAAATCAATAAGTACGTCTAAAATCATAGTTATAATTAACGCCACAGTTCTTATAACTATTACGTTATGTGATAAGGATTAATAATGTAATCCATCCTTGAATTCTCCCAGAACCAATAAAAACAATATCCCATCTACCGGTATGTTTTGTTATTGGTTCTAAGAGCTCTCAAGCATGGATTAAATCGTTCAACACTTTCCACAAAGCGTAATTCAGATCCAAAGACGATGTGATTCTAAGAATTGTGGCCTTCGTTATAACTCGATGCAGACATATTTATTAACAGGAAAAAGTGAATCAACTGCTCACATTAAATGTAATAATAAAACATTTAAAAAACGTTAATAAAAACGTACTAATAAACTCGTATTAAATTCAAAACATATCCCCAAGAGGATATACCGTTTGTTATGATTTCCGGGATTATACATCATAAAGTGCTGTGATTTGCAATTAGTGTTCTTAGACTGAATAGTTTACTGATATGTTGATATACCTCATTGTAATAATAATAATAATCATATCCATTATTTTTTATTTATTTATTTCAGCTGATTTAATTGAGGAGATAAGGTCTTGTCTTTCATTCAACCACTGAAAAATTGTATGTGGAAAAATTAAATAATGTTATAACACGGATCAAGTAATTATTTAATCTAATTAAAATAATATTAAAATTAATATACCCTATTATTAGAGAAGCGAAAAATCAGAAACCATTCATTAATTAGCTGTAAGATTAATATCACAATAGAAAATGGATCACTCCATGGTATCTTAACTTGTCGTGGTGGAGTGGCTTGCGTGCTTCAATGATCTCGAGAGCTATGCCGGTAACATTGCTGCCGATAGGGTTACCCATGCCGGTCTGGTCGAAGGTGATAAGCCAACGAAAAATGTACCTTGGTCGGAAAAGTGACCATAAAAATACACCGTCAATAAATTACTTATACGAATGTGTCTAAATGGCACAAAGAGTTGGGTGCGTGTAGGCAAACACTTTTTGGATAGTTGAACGCAGGCTTTCACGGCCGGTAATCATAATGTTGAGTGATTCCGGGCTATGTGGCAGGGTCCATTACTGGTGTTCCTATCAGACGTTTCTCCCTCAGCTGCGGAGGGCATCTTCAGTGGCGAGTACTTCTAGGTGTTGTGTCCTGGTCGGAGGCTCGACTGTGAATGAGCGGTGGACCAGACCAGACGAAGTATGGGACACCGAAGTGTCCCTGACAACATAGGGACTTATTTGTTTGCCCTCTTTGTCCGTTGGTAGATATACTTGGAGGTTCATTATTTATGTTTTTTCAATATGAGGGATGTATCAAGCTTCCTAGTTTTTCCATCGGAGGGATCAGTGCTCTGATGTTTGCTGTCGTTTTCCTGAGGGCGCCTCTGATGAACGTTGGTTCAAAAGTGAGCCGTTCTGGTTGTTGGAGCCCCATTAGCAAGCCGCGATTAGATTTTATTTAGATAATTTAGACAATTTTAGAGTTTAATTAAGGTGGTGCTGGATATCAGAGAAGTCGCTCTGTGCAATTAAAAAAGAAAAAAGGCTCTTTTCAGGGCTGCTGATTATGCGGAAGTTTGAATTTGGAAATTCTATTTAAATTTGAATTTAAAAATAATATTAATTAATTGAATTTAGATGGGGATTATAAATGTACTGGTGGACTCTAAGGCACCACTCCGACATTTGTCTTAGCGCTAGGGATAACCACCGAAACCCTAGCAGAGTGGCTTGAAGTTAATAAAAATATCGAAAAATCAGCTTCTTCGTGTTTTTTTAAGGTTAACCGGCGAAAAACCATTTGAATTTAACGGATGAACTGGTCTGTAAGTGGTTGATCCGTGCGTCTTTCCGTCCGAAGTTTGTACTTAATTTCGCTTCTGTTAAGCGAAATAAATACCACTATTTCGTCCGGAAAGTGCAGGAGTTGCTCGTTCACCTGATCTATGAGATCATTGAACATCTGGGACTTGTGTGTCTGTGTGCTTTTATGTTTTCTAGCTGTGATTTTTTGCTTTAGTTTGTGTGGATTTCTCAGTTCCCGTATTTCTGGAAGCTGATTGGTCCGCTGTTGGTCTAACGCTGGAAGAGGGTGCGGAGGGGGACTGGCAGTGATGCTGGAGCAGCTGGCTCTTCTGATACACTGCTGTTTGGTACTGGAGTAGGCGAGGCTGCATGTTCCTTAGGTCGGGACTGCGTGGTCCTATTTAATCGGCGAAAGGGCTCGATTTTAACTTTAAAGAAGCAAAGTTTCTTTAGTTTAAGTGCCTCGGAGGATTTGTTTCCATCCGCCAAGGTTGCCAAGAACATTGGCATCGGATTCTTGGTCTTACTAGAAGTCATATTGACCACCTTAAAGACTTCGAACCCGAGATCTTTCAGATCGTCCTGGACTATGGAAGGATCCCCACTTGGATCTAAGCCTTTTATTACGATCCGCATTGACGATCGTTTTTTCACTTGATCCTCGCCGTTGATGTGCGCGATCGCGTGTTGAGCAAGCAGCTGCTTGCGCTGGCATTGAATCCAGTCGCACCCTTATGCCAGATGGAGTAGAAATGCACGTGAATGCATTATAACCAGCGTTTTTGAACTCCGCGTTCACATCTGCCAACAACGACGAAAATTCTAGGCGTATTAGCAACGTCGGAGGTTTTTTACTTTTTACGCATGCGCGCAGATCCTTGGTCGCCCGACTCTACGGCGCTCCGCCGCCAGAGGGCGGAGGTGCGACGGAGCTGCGGCGGGGAGAGAGGCGGCTCTAGAGGATATTTTTGGGCTTGCTGCGATAGCCGTTACTACCATTTTTGGATCCGTCAGGTTATTTAATCTGCGCCGCATTCTACTCGCGATTGGGGAGAACGTTGACTCCATCGTAGACGGTAAACCCCTGATAGAAGTATCTGTGCAGTTTTGGATTAGGGATTCTGTAAACAGGGAAAGATGGGTGCCCTCTCCTAGCTGCCGAGATAGCAGCAGGCCTGAGGCCGATGGGAGCCCACGCGGGGGCTCGAGGAGGTTATTTTAGGGGAAAGTCGGTGGGTGGGCTCGAGGAGGGTTATTTTAGGGGAAAGTCGGTGGGTTGGTAGAGCCTTCACCTGGAAGAAAAGCCGTAAGACAGTTTATCTCGTTGACCTGTTATTCACAGGTCATCTGGACGCACTGCCCTTGCTAGCAGGGCGCTGGCTGATGGCCACGAGGGCTCAGCGGGCTTCCAGCCGGATGCTGGAAGAGAAGTCAGCTGCGAGGCAGAGATTCTCGCTGGGCTGGACCACTCTTGCTTGTTTCGCTGCGCTGGGGAGACCTCCTTCCTCGACGGCTGCTTCCCGACGAATGTCAACGAACGAACGAACTATGTCACGGGTGCCGAGACACCCGAGCAATATAGGGTCTTACATGATTAGCCCTCTTTACCCATATGAGCCGCAATGGCTAGGTTGGAATTACGATGGCTACGTACTAAGAGTCATGGCATTTCCACCGGGGAGATCAATGGTGTGCTGTTATTGCGATGTTCCTGGAGGACGCCTCCGGTGAATGTGTGTTCATCGGTGCGTCGTCCTGGTTGCTGATTGATTGTTGGAGCTCCATCCGCAAGCCGCGCTTGAAGTCTTGGTCGAGTTGTATTTTAAGATTTAATTTAGAATTTAGAATGATTTAATGTTGAAATTCCGAGGAGAAGTAGCCAATAAGAGAGAAAAAAAAGGCTCCTTTAGAATTTAGAATAATTGATTAATGCCAAAGTTGAAATTCAATTTATAATTTAGATGCAGGGAGATATAATTTACTGGTGGAGACTAGGGAACCACTCCGACATTTGTCTTAACGCTAGGGAAAACCACCGAGAATCCTAGCAGAGTGGCTTGAATTTAATAAAAATACCGAGACAGTCAGCTCTCGCGTTTGTAATGCTATCACCAGCTCCTAGTTTACGGTTTGTAGTGTTTCTGAATTCCATAGTTGATATGGACCGCTTCATTTTTTGTTCTTAATGTTTGAATCCTGTACAGGTTGTTTGGATGATTCATGTAGATGTAGATTGTTATTTTTTCCGGTTGATAATTCAGTTGGTGCTTTACTTGATTTATTAGATCGTTGTAGAGTTACGTGTTGTGGGTTTGGGTCCGTGTGCTATGTTTTTCTACCTCCATGGATGGATCGGTTTGCGTCATTTTCCTTCTAGTGGCTCTAGAGGTTGATTTTCTTCTGGTGGGAGGTCGAAGTTGGTGAAAGGCCACATGCCAGGAGCTTCTGGCTCAGCTGACATTGTTGCTGTTTGGACCTGAGTAGAGGCTACTTCAGGTGCTTTGGGAGGGGACTGAGTGGTCCTATTTGTAGCCTTAAGTCGGCGAAATGGCTCGACTTTGACTTTAAAAAAGCGAAGCTTTTTTAATTTCGAAGCCTCTTGGGCTTTAGGTCCATCGACCAGTGTCGCCACAAACATTGGCAGTGGGTTCTTAGCCTTTCCGGAGTTCATGTTGACTACCTTCAAGACCTCGAACCCTTGATCCTTCAGGTCCCCTTGGACCACTGTCGGATCGACGATGGAGTCGATGCCTTTTACGATGAATCGCGCAACTTGCGTTCGACGTTTCTTCATAATATCGCCTATGAGGCAGGGGACATTATGTTGGGCCAACAGCTGCTGGTATTTTTTGAGATCTGGCGTTGAATCCAATCTCACCCTTATTCCGGACCGACTTGAAGTGCAAGCGAATGCACGCGATCCGTTTTTAGCGAACTCCGCGTTCGCAGCTGTCAATAATGACGCATAGTCGCGACGAATGAACAGGGCCGGGGGCCTGCTTACGCCGGAGAGCTGATCCGGAGTCCTCCTCCCTCCCGACGCTCCACCGCCAGTTGCCGTAGAAGCAGCGGGTGGAAGGAGGGGCTTTTACGGTGGCCGGCCGATTGGTGTCAGACACGATTAGCTGGGATTTCATCAGTGCAGATCTATTTCGCGTCCTACGTGCGATTGGGGACGAAGAGTCCATCGTTGACAGCTGGACGCAGTGCCTTTTCCTGAAAAGGAAAGCCGTCAGACGGTTTTGCCTGTTATGCACAGGCCATGCAGTCACTATGCCGGCAGCCAATGGCAGGCGCTCTTCTCCGCGAGGACGACGGGTTCCAGCTGAATGCTGGAAGCAGTCCTCTGCTACGAGGAATGTAACTCGCTGCGCTGGACCACTCCGCTGGCTGAAGACCTTCTTCCTTCGCTGCTCCGCCGCGTCTGGCGGATCTAGGAATGTCAACTGCTGGAAGCCGTAATTTATACTAGTGGTAAATGCAGGGTGGCTGGGTGTGGCTGCTGCTGGTTTGCTAGTCGACATCAATCTGGCGTCTGATTAGTTCTGAGCAGTCTTCTTGTTATTTATAGTGTGAATACGTATATTGTCTAATGTATGATGCCAGGCTTCAGCCTATTTTGATCCCTTCTTCTTTTCTATTAAAATTTCCCTTATGTTTGTAAATTTGTAAATTTCTATAGCCTCTTGGTATAGTATAGGAAAATAATAGGACGTTGTGGCTAAAACTTCTGTATTTTCAAACAGACTTCTGTTTACGTGGTATTAATAGAAAGGTTTATCTGATACTGCCTCCTTTAATTTAATTTGTGCTAAAAAGCCATGAGATTAAAAAAGAGAAAGAACGTTTTTCATTTCACACCTCTTAAATACTGTATGAAAATCAGAACCCTATTCGCAGCAATGTGATGTACCAGTGCACAAACCCCACAAATAATAATGACATTCAATTAAATGAAGATTATTAAAATATATCTTTAATTAATTGTATCACCTCCCACTTAATAAAGTAAATTAATTCACTTAAAATAAAATAATACTTCTTAAAAATAATTAATACAAGGCTTTACATTAACACTAAGGAAGTGGGATTGAAATTAAATATCAAAAAATGAAAATATATCATCACACGTACAAATTATTAGACTACATAATGCAAATGTACAGTAAACAACTTCAAATATTTGAAGAATGGCTGAATTTAAATAGGAAAAATAATTAGAAACGGAAATGAGGTGGAGAGATAAATTCATATAGGCCGAAAAAACGAAAGTATACAATTAGTAGACTCTTGTCTCAAACTTTTAATTATATAAAACAGTTATTCTTTCAGTTGTATGATGCGAATCATGATCTTTTACTTAAGGAAAGAGAAAAGATTACGAAATTTTGAGAATAATGTTCTTAGGAAAATCTTTGGACTGAAGAGAAACAGACAGGTGAAATGAGAAGACTAAATAATTGTGAGTAAATGATCCATATGGGAAACTGTACGCAATAAAGCAGTTAAATAACAAAGACTGCGTTGGGCAGACCATAAATGTCGCGAATGGATTATAGAAGACGAGAATATAAATGTTGTGTAGGAAAACAGGAGGTAAAGCGCTCGGTAGGTAGCAAGTAACGAGGTAGGAGAATAAGATTAACCTTAATATGAGGGAGTTGAATTATATATATAAGGTGATTAAAAAGCATTATCTCAGGTTTCAGATGTTTGGAGAGCATATGTTACGCGCGACCATGGTTCGATATTGCTAATGAATTAGCTCATGATATTATTATCCCTTAAATCTGGATAACCGATTGGTGACGATGACCAGCATGCATTATAGATCCACATGCGGTACATTGACAGTTAATAACTTTGGTGGATATCGGTATGGGGTTTGTCATGTAGGTCTACCACTAGCCTTTTTGGTGAAGTTTTGTGTTCTGCACAGTTGACAAGCCAAGCTACAAGTCGACAGCACAGAATGATCTACGCTGTTTTAAGTATTTGTACAGTTGGAACAGTTCTCCTATTTGAGTTCGATACATCAATGGGGTGAAGAACAATTAATACACCTTGGAACAGCACAAAAGCGAGACGTATAACTTGTATAGAACAAGGATTGAGTAATACACTGCTCAAAAAAATTAGGCGATATTGCAGAATAACCTATTAAGACTATGTTTTTTTGGAATAGTATTAGACGCAATCACTTTCTATTACTCCAAGATAATGTAAACAAGAATTTGAAGTTGTTACGTAACCTCGGTACCACACCAGAGGGCAGTGTCTGTACTGTTGATGTGAAAGGGTGGTGTGGGGGTGAATGTTTTGTTGCTGTTTTTAAATCCAGTCCAGTTTTCAGTTAGTGAATGACTTGCCTTAGAGACAGTAATGCCTCGACAACGATATTTACCTGAACCAATGGCTTGGAGGGCCATAGGAAGGATGGAAGCTGGACAGACACAACAAGAGGTGGCACAAGCCATTGGGGTGTCTCAAAGCGTGATTTCCAGACTTTGGAATCGTTTTCAAAGAACAGGTACTGTTCACAGAAGAGCCGGACAAGGTCGACCACGGGCAACAACAGCAAGGGATGACCGTTACCTCTTGTTAACAGCCCGTCGGAATAGACAGCAGAATGCAACTCAACTGCGAAATACACTTCAAACAGCAACAAGACGCAGGGTGTCAACTCAAACTGTCCATAATCGACTGCATGGAAGTGGTCTCTATGCCCGTAGGTCCATGGTGTGTACCAGGGTAACTCCACAACACCGTAGAGATCGCAGAAACTGGGCGGAGGAACATCGTGGGCGGAGGCATGCCGAATGGAGATCAGTTATTTTTTCTGATGAGTCGCGATTCAACGTGGAATGTGATAGTCGGCGTGTATTCATCTGGAGGGAAAAAGGGACACGAAACAATCCAGCATTTGAACGTGAAAGATCCCCATATGGTAGCGGTGGATTGATGGTGTGGGCAGGAGTCAGTAGTTGTGGACGTACGGACCTCTACGTCATCCAAGGTGGTACTTTGACTGCGGTTAGGTATTGAGATGAGATTCTCCGACCTTTTGTCGTGTATATGCTGGTGCCATAGGTGATTCTTTTCTTTTTATGGACGATAATGCACGACCCCACAGAGCTTGCTTTGTAGACGACATGCTGGAAGTGGAGGGTATCGAGCATATGCAATGGCCAGCTTCCTCCCCGGACTTAAATCCGATTGAGCATGTGTGGGATGCATTAGGCAGGCGCATTGCAGGCAGACCAGCACCTCCCACAACTGTTCCAGAGCTGCACATTGCTCTTATGGAAGAGTGGCCACGTATCCACCAAGAACTCAATGCTAACCTCATTGCATCAATGCCACACAGGTGTGAGGCAGTGCTGGCCGTTCGAGGAGACCATACACCATACTAAAGAAACATTTTCACCCATGTTAATGTTGCTTTGTTTGTTTGCCATATTCCTGATCAGGATCTCTTTGACATCTGGTGTGGTACAGAGGTTACATAATTACTTCAAACTCTTGTTTACATTCTTTTGGAGTAATAGAAAGTGATTGCATCTAATACTATTCCAAAAAACATAGTCTTAATAGGTTATTCCACAATATCCCCTAATTTTTTTGAGCAGTGTATTTAATATTATCGACTATGTATTTTCGAAGCATAAGTTCTCAAGTTATGGCATGAACAGGAAACGCTCCTGGGTGTTCAGTTTCTCATTCCAGCGTATTTAAGTTTGTCAGACTGCAGCGAAAACAAATAATGCAAAACCGAATTTATTATTGCATAAGGGTGATTTACAGACGGCAGAAATATTAGTCACACAACCAAATATATTAGAGGTTGAAATGGCAATATAAAAGTTGTGCAGAGTGTGTATCTCTATCTCATCTATATAACCACGCTGACTGCTACTATTTGTACGTATCATTTATTGGATCGTTTTTTTTTGTTTCCGTTGCATATACTAGCGCAGAGTTCATAACATCCGAGGTTATTAATCAAAAACCTTTGCCCGGGCCCATAGGAGGCAAAGATTGATTCATCTTTCTTTCCTAAACACTTAAACATGAATCAACAATAGATCTCAAAACAGTAGAGTAGTTTATGATTCTGATTTAAACTGAATATATCATTATTGTTATTAATCATGAAAGCTAGACGGAAAATAAAGGAAGCTAAAATGATCTCCTGAATAAGTAAGTTTCAGTACAGGAATATCAAACAGCAGCACGCACATAAATAACTTGAACATTTACCAGGATAAATATAAAAATGATGTTTAATATAAACAAGACGTCTGAAGTGGATGAAAAATATAACAAATGTAAATACTTGATCATTCTTCAAGAAAAAGAAAATAAATAACAATCTTTAACATCACAAAACTATATCATACCTCACACAACATTCATACCACGGTCCAAGCCAGGGTAGTCTTTCCCCGGTCCTCAGGACCAAAACTTAAACCACGCCACTCGCGGCTCCAGACGACGTTGTCTCAACCCAAAGTTCCGATCGAATGATAATGTTCTTGATGTGCATAGCGTATTTGAGCGTTAAAAGTCCGTCGCTGTGGTGTAGTCGGTAGAGTCCCTACCTTCCACTCCGGCGATCCGGGTTCGATTCCCGACGGGGTAAGGGATTTTTAAAAACAAATCTCAACCTTGGGACTGGGTGTGTGTAGTGTCCAAGTTGTACCCATTGGGTTTAATTCCTCTAAAACAATATTTGAGCGTTCCGAGGCAGAAGGGGAGATGCGCAGCACAAACGACGCAACAGGAGAAGAAAAAAGGAGAGTAGGGGTAGATGCATAGAGAAAGGATATTGGCATAGTTCACGAATTTTACTGTCCAGGGAGGATAACGGCACTACAGTAGCGAACCGAAAATTGTACTTTCGGTTCAAAGTTATGGATGTATTAAGTATCAAGTTCAGATGGTATCCCAGCAGAACTGATAAATTCAGGGGGGAGAAAAATTGATAGTCAAGATATGTCGGTAACTTAGTATGATTTAGGAAAAAGAGGTTCTTCCAAACGAATAGAAAGATTCGATTATCCAATCTATATGAAAGAAGATAAGACTAATTGCAATAATTACTACAGCATCATATTATTGTCAACTTTGTACAACATTCTAAAAAATATATTAATAAGCAGATTTACTTCCTATATTAAATGATATTCTAGGATTTAGAAGCAACATGTCTACAACAGATCAGATGTTTAGTATAAGACACTTTTACAAAAAAAAGTTAATATAATCTCACAGTATTATCAACTATATGTAGACTTCAAAAAAGGCAAACGAATCTATTAAGAGTTATGTAGTATCCTGCTGAAGTTCGAAATTCCTAAAAAATTAGGTGGATTTATTCGAAAGTGTCTAAATGGCATACATAGTAAGGAGCGTGTAGATAAACAGTTTTCGGATACTTTTGACATTCACAAAGGGTTAAAACAAGGAGATTCCCTACTCCCTCTACTATTGAATTTTGTACTTCATCATGCCATCAAATTTTAGAGGACGAAGAAATTATTTAATAAAATGTTAGTTTATACTGATTGTATAGTATTTTTGGGCGATAGCGAGGAGATGCTAAGACTAACACGCACACTCTATTGAATAACATTTAGAAATTGGGACTGGAAGTAAACATAAAAAATTGCATTTTTACACTTAGAAATACGTTATATAATGCAATGACAAATTAGAGAAATTCTGAAGATATATCTGATTTCAAATACCTAGGAACAATAATTACAAATAGGAATGAGATGCAGAAATTAAATAGGCTCAGTTCTGGAAATGTATAACTTCTCTCAAATAATGTTAAACTTATCACATTTGAGGCGGTGAGAGGACAAGGGATACAAATGACAAAAATTAGTTTCGAGAAAACCAAGTTTAAAGATCAGTGAGAATATAAAATTCCAGGAAGATCTAACAAGTCTCATAAATTGTGTTTGTGTTCCTGATATACGAGTCCATTTTCCGCAAAATATGAACAGATTCAATATAAACATTAGCCTATACTACAACTTTTTTTTTTATTAAGAGTCACTTGTACCCCTTTTCTCCAAGAAATATTTTGAAATAAATTATTCAAGAAAAGTAGATTCATACCAAAGTTTTTATTATGATTGGAAATACATATGTTTCCAAGGAGTTACATATTACGACAAGATTAATTGACAAAATCAGTCTTAAAGTTCATTGCACTTAAACCAGCATTCATGGAACACGCTTCTCCACATGAATGTTTCCCTTCCTGTCTGTATACTGTTTGCCTTCAACCCTTCCTCTTTTTTTGCTTTATGTTTTACCCAATTTCCTGATTTATTAATCTTCTTTCTGCCAACGTGCAATATTGGAACATATTTTTCTTGTGTAGGTCCTGTAATGCCAGGTTCTTGAATATCATTTTCATTGAAATGAGTCAAGAAAACAAAAACAACGCCTATGATTAATTTTTATATTAAAATAATACTTTATTATAAACATTATTAGATTGACAATCCTTTGATCTAAATCATAGTATATCTTTAGATTGTTAAATTATTTCAAAATGTGTTGCTAAAAAATATTATTTTATAATGTACAATTGTGAAAATATATATAAATTAGTTGAATGCAGGCTTTCACGGCCGGTAATCATACTGTTGACTCATTCCATGCTACGTGGCCGTGGTCCATTACAGGTGTTCCTATCAGACGTTTCTGCATCAACTGCGGAAGACACATTCAGTGACGAGTACTTCTACATACTTTCCGACCACGAAACAACACCTAAAAGTACTTGCCACTGAAGATGCCTTCCGCAGTTGAGGGAGGAACGTCTGGTAGGAACGCCAGTAATGGGCCACGGCCACATAGCCCGGAATCACTCAACATTAAAGATAAAGTAGTTAAAATATTTTACTTACCATGAAGGATGAGGTTAAGTTCATGCTCGTGTCATCAGATTCTGATTCAGACATAATAATTTTTGATAAATCAATAAACCTCGAAGAATCATCAGCACTATATTAAACACTAATAATACATTAATAATCTTCACGTAAAATTTGTTGGAAACATTAAAAACTACAACATTGTAAGCTTAAGTCCACTTAGCTGTTAGATGCCAAGAGGTACAACTACAGACGTACCCCTTTCCTCCAATTAGAAGAGCTGTTTTTCTGAGTGAGTTTCTAAGACTCCACTATATGTCAGATCTTGGACAGTAAATAGTTTGTCATATTAGCTAACCATTTCTGCACTTAACTCGTGTTTTTAAAAATGTCACTAATGTAAAACTGCTATTCTCCCAGTAATATTATATTGATGCGAACCATGGACTCTTACTTTAAGGGAGGAGAAGAGATTACGAGTATTTGAGAATTGAGTTTTTGCGAAAAATTTTGGACCAAAGACAAGGAATGGAAGAGTGACATGGAAACTTCTTGTAGGAAAACTAGAGGGAAAACGTCCAGTTGGTAGACCAATAATGATGCGGGAGAATAACATTTACCACGCTTTGGGCGAAGTAGATTATACAGGCGAAACGTTAGCTCAGGACAAGGATGTGTGGAGAGCTTATGCCCGCGCGGCCATGAACCTACGGATTCGATAGTGCCAATGAGTTAATTAGTTATATGATTGAGTAATTTGACAAATTTAAATACGAGTACTTTCTACTGATTTAGTTTACTGGTTGTTTTATTGATAATGTTAAATGTAACAAACGAAAGTATTAAATGCAAATTTGAAGATTAACCAACTAACTATTAACTATCAATTTGATATAAACTCCTGAACAATATATATATACTTCTGAGCATTTATATTACATATACTTTGTATATCGTTCTTATAATATCTAGATATTGGCATGCTATTTCAGAACACACTATATCACGAATTAAAATAACCAATAACATACTTTCCGCAATATTTTGTACCGTCTTAATGGAAATGCTTGAAGTTGGAATCTTCATTAAGACATTGCAAAGTGAATCCAAAACTCCATTATTCTCTCATATATGCTCAGTACTTCCAGCTCGATAAATTCCTTTCACATTCCATATTGTTTAATGTAGGAGATTCTGATCTTACTTCCAATATGTATACCCAATAATATTCCTTATATATCAGTGTTAAGAGTGAATAAATGAAAAAAAGGTATATTCGTGTATTTTTTCTATTAATATTGCTGCAATTATTATTCCTCATTGATTAATTCATGAATTAGTAATAATTCCAATACTGTAGTGGCTTGTTTATAATATATGTATGTATATATATATATATATATATATGGGGAGAAAGAGAGAGAGAGAGAGAGAGAGAGAGAGAGAGAGAGAGAGAGAGATAGAGAGAGAGAGAGAGAGAGAAAGGTTCTCAAAGATTTTCCATTAAAAGCAAATTCTACTGTCATTAAAATAATAATAATAATTGTTATTATTAATAATATTATTATTATGGTGATAACAATGATAATGATAAATTTAGGTTTTACAGCTATCCTGACCTCCTGTGCTAGTCATCCATAGTCTTCTGTCCTATGAATATTCCATTTTCTCTATTGTTTTTGACACCATTACCTCATTGTTCGAATCTCTTTTAGGCCTTTCTCTCCTTCTTCTTCCTTGAAGTTGTATTTATAAAATGGTTTAGGCTGAATTTCATCACATACATTAATAAAATAATCAAACCACTTGAAATATATTTTTAGTTCCAATTGTAATAATAACGCCAATAACAACAATAATAATAATAATAATAATAATAATAATAATATCGAGCGAGTTGCGTGAAGGGGTAACGTTCAAGACTCGTATTTTATTTTGGATGTTCCGGTTTTAAACCCCCTGCCCACCGATCTGATTGGGTTTTTTTCATATTTCTCTCAGGCGTCAAGGCAAACGCTAGGTTATAATTTATTTACCAGGATATGATATTAAAAATAATGCATGAATGAAATATTCCCTTAGATTTTATCCCATTCTATTTACTCTGTTTAAACTGGGGGTGGTAGACTGCCCTAACACTGCGACCTGAATGATCTATTGTTCTTTTGCTCCCTATGTAATGAAAGGAATGAAATCTATGTAGTATGTTATAGGGTTCTTGGTTCCGACATACAGTACATCAAGCATACCTTAGATATTAAAGCGCCCATAAACAAGAATGAAACGGGAACAAAGCTAATGATGATAAGACAATAATAGTAATAATAATAATAATAATAATAATAATAATAATAATAATAATACTGTTTTTAATAGTAATAATAACAGTTTTATTAATTACTGCTTAACAATATGTATTTGTTTAAATAAATAGACTCCATTATTTTCTGTAATTTATGTTACAAGCATAATGCGATGAAGGAGAATGTTCGAGGGCACTTTGGCATAGCGACAAGAAAACCGACAACAATTCCAATACCTTCCAATATCGAATATTGGAAGCAAGTCATCTGATTTTCGACGTGTGTGTGAGGACCAAACTATGTGTCAACATGCTACTGTTAAAGGCATTAGACACATAGTGCGGTCTCCCTTGCACTGACCTCAGCAAATTCAAAACCCTTTCAACAGAAATGTAATTATAAATCGATAGTGGCGGAATTATATTGACATCGTTAGGCCGGCTCTTTCAATAGCCATTTCGAGAAATTAATTTGTGTTATAAACTAGTATTCTCTTATGGCCTTTTTGTATACTTTGTGGTTCTCGTGAATTGGCATAACAATTTAGAGTTGTTCCATCTAACTACGATGTAACGATTCAGGAAGGTAAGATTTTAATATATTTCATATAATTTCATCATCAACATCATCACTTTAAGCTTTGAGAGAATATCCTGTTCTGGCCTATATTGGAGTTAAATGGACTATTTCCTACGCTTCCTTGGTCATCTCAGATTCCGTTTTCCTTTTGCTCTTTAGTCATAGGCTTGTATTTACCAAGGTTAATTAAATAATCATAACAGTAATAGGTTAATGTATGTCTTATTTCTAATAATGGTGTTTTAAACAGAGTTTATGCGTTATTTAACCACATTTACATAAAAATTAGCTTTTTTAGGAGCAATCATAAGACTTTGTGTAAACCTGCGTGCCTTCTTCTCTCCAATGAGTGTCTATGTTTGCAGAAACTGGAGTTAAGTTGTGAACAGGTATGTGTTTAAAGATTAGTGTTTCAATACAGAAAAATGTTTGCCAAAGAGGTCCTTACAACACCTGCTGTTAGGGAAGAATCTCCTTATTCAAATGAGATCCAGGTTTTAGAAGACAATTCTGTGGCAGTTGATTTCACGAATCAACTCTGACAACAAGAATGAGAGTTTCCTTTTTACAAATATTTTCTAACCAAGTAAACATTCTCGTGGATGTGATTATGAATCTCAGAAATCGAACATTCCAGATATCTAGAGTCTGGAGAAAGCCAAAGAAATATAATAAGAAAAAAGGTATAAAGCGAACTGCTAGGAAAATACAGTTACAGTGTGTAACACCATATAAGTCAAGTAAACTCAAGTGTCTATTTTCAAAGGAAACTCAGAACAAGCACATTTCTATCGAGAGTTTTGTTTTGTTTGAGTCATGTGTCGTAATGACATAGAAAAGAGTATGAATTCAATGTGACCTGTCTAATATGTGGATGCACGAGAAGTGTGCTTGTGTTAGATTCGACGATAATGCATTTTGTTTTGTTATCTGCAACTAATGTTCAACTGATAGAGGTATTATATTATGTTTATATTATGTTTTGCTAAAACACAATTTTCAACATTTATTTGTTTTACTTTATTTTATTTTTGTTAATAAAATTGTTAGTGTATTTTACTTACTTTTGCCAAAGATGAGCTCCATGAGCTAGTATTTTACTCTTCACTATATTGAGAACATCATAATTGATATTATTTGGTTGTATATTGTATTGAATTAGTATTGTGTTGCAGTTACTGCTAAGCGTAATGAAGGAGAAAGGTTTCCATCATTGGGCCGATTGCATTTATTTTCATTTATTAAATAATTATATTGTAATACATAAAAAAATATACATTTTATTTTTAACAAATCAATTACGAAATATAATATTTAAATTTAATCATTTCAAATTATACAACTAAATTTGGAATATTTTGAAGATTAATTAATTATACCGTTTGTTTGTCCATTATATTGATTTTACAGGAGAGAAGAAAGGAATTATTTTGAGAACTTTTGAAACATTCCAATAGTATACCAAAACCTTTAGGGTCTATTTAAAAGTATTATTTTTTTAAAATAGAACTTTAATTACAATATTGAAATGGTTGAAAAGTGTCCTAAAATACTTCATTTTTGTGTTTAATTATTTCTTCTCTCCTGAAAAATAAATATAATGCAGAAACATTCTCATGGTTCTCATAACAAAACATGTTTCCTTGTTTTGCAAAATCTCTGAAACACTGTCTAATCCTATCAAAGAAGTGATTCTTGAAACATTGAGAGGATGGTTTCAAATTTTACATCATTATATCTTCATTACAAGAATTAATACAAAGAAGTTTAGACATTTCTTGATTTGGTTTAATAATAATCACTAACAGCTTAAAAGTTAATAAATATAGATCTTCATATGATTTGCATTTTTTACATTATTTCAGAACTTTTTATTTATATAATTTTTTATATATAATTGTATATTATATAATAATATAATAAAAATATATAATTATATATTTATATAATAAAAAATTAACAATAGCTATTTATCCACCATGACATAAGGCAAACTTCATGACATATCCGGTTTGATTCCCTGTCGGATTAAGGTAATTTTTAATTGCCTGTAATGTAAGGTATGTTTAGATTTTAGGACTCTCTTAGTACTATGCTACCATTTATCACCCATAATATCATCATGGTAAAATAACACCCTGGTTCCCCTAACCTCTGAAATGGGTTGCAATTTCATCAACACCAGGCGAGAATCCGAGAAATGTCATAAGACAACTCGGTGAATAGGACAAGAAAATGTCTATGTGTGTATTTTGTATATATGGTTTGTATGTATGTGTGTACGTTTTTATGTAGTACGTTTGTATATTTGTATGTATGTAAGTTTGTATGAATGTATGGTTTTAACTCTCGGTTATATTATACATTGGTCCCTTTAATGTTAGTTTAGATCTTAATACTGCACGTTATTGTTCCTTTCACACCCGTCTTTACCCAAGTGAAACGAGTATTTAATACAAATACTGATTTATTCTTCAGAAAATTTTATTTAAATTCCTAACACTTATTACACAGGTGTTTGAAAATATTTTACTTAAGAATACTTTCTCATGGAGTTATATTGAAGAATTAAAAAAAAAGTAGAAAATTCAGTGGACCCTGACTCGATTTCCAGTTCAATTTCTGATTTATATCCAACAGAATTCACTTCATTTTTTTACAAAATTTTCGGCAAAAACAACCTGAGAAATCATCGGCCATGTAATAGGGCCTATTATCGATAACATTATTAATATAGATTCAAGCAAAGGCAGAAGAGATAACTAAATAATTGAAGTAGAGCCACATCAAACAAAGATATTCTGACAAAGACAGCGTGTTAAGGATATGCCTGAGAGAGAAAATGTCCGCCCCAGATATTTAATATTGGTGTTTCCGATCGGTTAAGTGTGCAAGAGCAGCGATTTTCGCGTGAACTGTTAACAGATAGTATGTTTAACTAACGTTAAAAATTTAATTCATAACACCAAGTTTATATTCGGATTCAATTCCATAAAATTATATTCTAACACTTTAGAAGTAGTGTATTTGCTATGCTCTTAAAGGGGAACATGTTCTGTATATACAACAATACGACAGTCACAACTAAGTCAGTAACGAAAACAACCTTCTGCTGAAGATTTACTGGTTCCGAAAGGTCTACGGAATTTAAAAAATGAACCATGTTGATAAGTCTGAATCCAACAGAAATTTAATTTTATGAGAGAAGAGGAGTGCAATATGTGTATCGAAACAAAAAGTTATCTTAACTTAAATTTTAGATACATTGTAACAATTTTTGTAATCAAATACAGAGACACAAAATACCAAAATTATTAAAAAATAAAATTTAAACGTAATGGTGTAATGTACCTAGGGAAATTGCTTAAGAAAGGGGTTACATTCACTAGTATTTCATGAGCGAAATATTTCAATGTTACAATGGTACAACGGTAGATATTCAATATTCTTATAACTTACCCTACTAACTCACTGATTCTATCTAATCAGTAGTTTCATGTCCGCACGGCCATAAGCTCTCAGCTCCTAACCTGAGATGATGTTTTCCAAACACCTAGTCTATAATTTACCTCCCTCTAATCATGGTTAATGCTGTTTTCCTACCTCATTTTTTGCCTACCTACTGGGCGCTTTACTTCTGGTTTTCCTACAGATTTCCCATGTCCCTCTTTCATGCCCATTCGTGGTACTTGTTCAGCTAATCTCAGTCTCATTACATCTGGTTTCCCATCAAAACAATATAGCTCACTGTTGTGTAGTATTCTCCATTTACTTGTCTGTTTGGTCAAACATTTTTCCTAAGAATTTTATTGTACAATATTCATAATGTTTTCTCTTCCCTTAAAGTTCATATATTTCAGTATTCTTATAATAACATTTATAAATTTAGACGCAAAATGTAGACACCCGAATTTTGAGATAGTTTTTGTTTTTTGTTTTAAGTGAAGCTTAGTAAAGTCAAAGATTAAAGCATGAAAAACTGCTGATCTTCAAAAAACAATGCAGGAAAATAACAAATTGTAAATCACTATTATGTATGTTACCTGAATAATGTAGTAATCATTATGTTTGTGACGTCAGTTTCAATATTCGATGTTAATACAGGGTGGAAACATGATACACAGCATAGAAATTTAAATTTAAGGCAATTAAATTGCATACAACAACCAATCATAAGAAATTTCTTAATTGAATCGATTGTAGACAATAATTGATGCATCATCGTATGTATTTCTCGGAAATTAACAGAGGTAAAATGAATCCACTGAACTAACGAAATAAATTACATTTCACTCATTTGATGTACACTAACTTCCAGTCATCTAAACCTAACTAATTAAATAACACACTCCGTTAAACAAACTGGTGTACACACGACCTCATCTAAATCTAAGTAAATAAATCGTATACTCTTGTAAACTAATCTAGTGCCGGCCTACACTAACTTCCCTCATATAAATGTAGCTAAATAATTCACACTCTTCTGTGAACAAACCTGATGTACACTAACCTAACTAAATTAATCACACTCTTTTGTAAACTTATCTTGTATCATTTATAACTCGCCGTATCGTATTCTATCAGAATGCGCGTATTCATGCGCAAAAAAAGTAATTACACTTAGCGACAAAAGAATGAGCCGCTTCAAAAAGCAGAGTTCCTGTTATAGCTCACTGCGCATGCTCCAAAAGCCATAGCTGCGGTTCACGAGATAATGCACTGTTAACTGTTTTAAATACGCTGTATTTGGTTTTAACCGTCTTAAGTAGTTAAAGAACAGTGAGGGAGACATGTTTCTAGATACGAGTATTTACGAGTGTTCGACAAATGCAATATTACTCAAATTGCTGCATTTTAAATAAACTCTAGTTCATAGTTCAAAAGTAAACACGGCAGTTAACATCCGGCGTTCCAGTAGCATAGATCGTTAAACTACTTAAAACAAGACGAAATACCTGCAAAAGGCAGGGTTCGAATCCTCCGACAATTTTTTTATGAATTTGTATTTTCGCAAAATACATCGTATAATATTTAACTTCTGCCACATAATCTACGTCCACTCTACACTATCTTAAGTAATATTCCTGCCTTCGTAAACTCTGTAACACTATTTAGCTACCGATATAAATTTAATTTTGTGTGTATAACTACGTTTTATTAATAATAATTGGAGAAGGATTATTGCTGGGGAAAAGGGGTAAAGAGGTGTAGATGGGATTTAGTGCCGCTAGGAATACGGAAGGAGTTCTCCATATGTGAGAACTTGGGTTACTCAGGTTGGAATACCGATAGGCATGAGTTCTTATCTAGGGATTCCACGAGGACTTCGTCGGGCAGAATTAATATGTAGAGAAGTTCTTAAAAATGTATTTTATTCTTGTCTTATACATTGTGATATATGCCTGTTATAAACTGCAACTGAATTTAACATTTAAATTGTAACTTGTACAAATGTACAACAGAAGTGACTTAAGTTTGTGTATGCAGTGAGGTGAGAAGGATAAGCCTCTCTCGCCTATTAGGTAAACTAGTTATTCCCACTACATCGATCTCGTGGACCTGATATCAGTGCTTAGGCACATATAACGAAACATATAATTGGTTAATGCACTCTCCTATTTTAATCATGGGGGGTGTTACAAATTTATCATTGGCGATTTACGCCATCAGAGGTTGGACCTTTTTCCCGTGCTGGCTTCACGTACAGTCGGGTCACAAACATTAGCTAGGCTTGGGTTTTTCCTAGGCTTCAGACGCTAGAAAATAGCCATATTCCCACACTTTTTTGCTAGCGTTGATTGTGCCAGGGCCAAACCTCCGCTTGTAAATTTAGCTAATGGGTTATGGTTATCACGATAAATCAGTTAACTGCAGGCTTAGAAGATATATCTACTCAACCTGTCGAGCAAAGAATTTTGTCATTACTAAGTTATTAGCATGTGTCAGCCACTTCCATCTTTACAAAAGAAAGGATTGCATTACCTGAGTTGTCTTTACCCTCCTTAATAACTAGTCATTTCATTACATTGATACTGACTTCTTTGGATCATTTTATATGACATTTCCACTCGCTTCCCTGGTCAATTTGAATATAAATACACCGTGATTCAAAATTGACTTTACAATTTTACAAGCTTATAGAAATTTATTTAGAAGACCTACAGAATTGGTTTTAATGTCATATGATAGCACAACTCATCAAGATTTCACCGACATAGTTTTATAGTACCTAGTTCTCTCACCACGTGCGCTAACGTAGTTCATATCATAATGGCTGCTTTTACAGGTGCCGAGCGTGCTCGTTGTGTGTTTTTGTTCGAAGAAACTAAATCTGCGACAAATGTTCAGCGTAGATTTCGTACCTAGTATGGTAAGAATCCTCCTAGCAGGCCAACAATTTATTATTGGCAACAAACATTTGTTAGGACTGGCTGTTCTGTTAGTCATTCCAAGCATACTGGCACGTCCACGTACGGCTGAAGCTGTGGTTGAACAAGTGAGGGATAGCTTTGCTCGGAGCCCTAGGAAATCAACGCGGCGTGCGTCACGTGAGACTGGCATTTCACAACCGACCATTTGGCGCATACTACGGAGACGTTTGCACTTGAAACCATATCGATTTTCGATGGTGCAACACATTAGGCCTACTGATAATGATAAGATGGTTCGACGTGATTTCTGTGCAGAAATGCTTGGTCGGATTGAGGAAGATGAAACGTATTTGAACCACGTAATCTTCAGCGACGAGTCTACATTCCACGTCAGTGGCAAAGTAAATACCCGTTACTGCAGGATCTGAGGCTCTGAACCTCCACATATCCATCTGCAACACGTACGTGACAGCCCGAAAGTGAATGTGTTTTGTGCCCTAAGTAAAACTAAAGTGTACGGCCCCTTCTTTTTCCAAGAAAAAACTATCAACGGTACGATTTATCTGGATATGCTAGGAGGATCGTTACCATACTGGGTACGAAATGTACGCTGAACAATTGTCGCAGATTTAGTTTCTTCGAACAAAAACACACAACGAGCACGCTCGGCACCTGTGAAAACAGCCATTTTGATATGAACTACGTTAGCGCAAGCGGTGAGAGAACTAGGTACTATAAAACTATGTCGGTGAAAACTTGATGAGTTGTGCTATCATATGACATTAAAACCAATTCTGTAGGTTTTCTAAATAAATTTCTATAAGCTTGTAAAGTTGTAAAGTCAATTTTGAATCACCCTGTATGACCTAAGTCCAGTTACTGCTTCGTTCAATTATATTATAATTGTATCTGATTTTTATTGCCGATTGGGTTTTATTTATAGAGTTACTCAGGAGGCTGAGTGAATGACTTGCCACATATGCCCTTATGATATAATGGAAAAATCAAAGGATTTTTCATTTGTTTATAATCCTCTCGCATAATATAATGCTAGTATATATAAGCTATAGTGGCCTTTAAAAATGGTTAATGCACGTTAACCCTGAGAGTGTTGCCAGCACGTCAATTATGTACAGATTGTAAACACTGATATGTATCCCTTTTACGTGGGATTGTTCCTTGAGGTTAAATAGACTCACTTTCTGCAATATAGACATACATAAATATTCATAAAGTAAAAAAAGATACACTCTTAATATAAGTTTGGTGGTCTACTCAAACCATTCATGCTTATAAAATTACCATTCAAAACTATTTAGTTTAATACTAGTATAGCGTAACTTGCTTCATGTGTAACTGTTTATTTACAGTTTTCATCTACAATTAAAATATTTACCTACATTATAATGTGCGTCTACAGCTTGGGTATTCACTTGCGATGAACCAGTTTTTTCTACTTCAAACCATAGGTCGAATAATACTTCCGTTTTGCTAAATTTAATTTAAATGGAGTCAATAACACTTATTTACATGGATCATATGTTTGCGACCAAAATACTAAAATATCGCGTTATTTAAGCAGCTGTGCTATCGTTATAAACATTTATTATTGTTATTATTACACCCTGATCTTATTTTCCCCCATAGGTATTGCATATGTACGAACTCATCATGATTATTAATCCATGAAATATTCATGATTCTTAACATTTTATTCTCAACATACTTCGGCCCTTTAATCTGCCGAAGCATAACTGGCTCTATCATTACTCAGTCAAACGACGTTATTTTCTTAAGCGTGCAAAATATTTTCATTAGAATACAGAATCGCATAGTACATGTCACATTCGCTTCCATTAGCGACCATGACTTCATCTCATCTCATCATTATTATCGAATACAAATTCGCATAACATGTCACATTCGCTTCCATTAGCGACCATGACTTCATCTCATCTCATCATTATTATCGAATACAAATTCGCATAACATGTCACATTCGCTTCCATTAGCGACCATGACTTCATCTCATCTCATCATTAATATCGAATACAAATTCGCATAACATGTCAAATTCGCTTTCATTAGCGACCATGACCTCATCTCATCTCATCATTAATATCGAATACAAATTCGCATAACATGTCACATTCGCTTCCATTAGCGACCATGACTTCATCTCATCTCATCATTAATATCGAATACAAATTCGCATAACATGTCACATTCGCTTCCATTACCGACCATGACTTCATCTCATCTCATCATTAATATCGAATACAAATTCGCATAACATGTCACATTCGCTTCCATTAGCGACCATGACTTCATCTCATCTCATCATTAACATCGAATACAAATTCGCATAACATGTCACATTCGCTTCCATTAGCGACCATGACTTCATCTCATCTCATCATTAACTTCGAATACAAATTCGCATAACATGTCACATTCGCTTTCATTAGCGACCATGACTTCATCTCATCTCATCATTAATATCGAATACAAATTCGCATAACATGTCACATTCGCTTTCATTAGCGACCATGACTTCATCTCATCTCATCCATAATTATCGAATACAAATTCGCATAACATGTCACATTCGCTTCCATTAGCGACCATCACTGTCATCTCATCTCATCATTAATATCGAATACAAATTCGCATAACATGTCACATTCGCTTCCATTAACGACCATGACTTCATATCATCCCATCATTAATATCGAATAACAAATTCGCATAACATGTCACATTTTCGCTTCCATTAACGACCATGACTTCATATCATCCCATCATTAATATCGAATACAAATTCGCATAACATGTCACATTCGCCTTCCATTAACGACCACTGACTTCATCTCATCCCATCATTATTATCGAATACAAATTCGCATAACATGTCACATTCGCTTCCATTAAGCGACCATGACTTCATCTCATCTCATCATTATTATCGAATACAAATTCGCATAACATGTCACATTCGCTTCCATTAACGACCATGACTTCATCTCATCTCATCATTATTATCGAATACAAATTCGCATAACATGTCACATTCGCTTCCATTAGCGACCATGACTTCATCTCATCTCATCATTATTATCGAATACAAATTCGCATAACATGTCACATTCGCTTCCATTAGCGACCATGACTTCATCTCATCTCATCATTATTATCGAATACAAATTCGCATAACATGTCACATTCGCTTCCATTAGCGACCATGAACTTTCTCATCTCATCATTAATATCGAATACAAATTCGCATAACATGTCACATTCCACTTCCATTAGCGACCATGACTTCATCTCATCTCATCATTAATATCGAATACAAATTCGCATAACATGTCACATTCGCTTCCATTAGCGACCATGACCTCATCTCATCTCATCATTAATATCGAATACAAATTCGCATAACATGTCACATTCGCTTCCATTAACGACCATGACCTCATTCATTCATCCCATCATTAATATCGAATACAAATTCGCATAACATGTCACATTCGCTTCCATTAGCGACCATGACTTCATCTCATCTCATCATTATTATCGAATACAAATTCGCATAACATGTCACATTCGCTTCCATTAACGACCATGACTTCATCTCCATCCCATCATTAATATCGAATACAAATTCGCATAACATGTCACATTCGCTTCCATATAGCGACCATACTTTCATCTCATCTCATCATTAATATCGAATACAAATTCGCATAACATGTCACATTCGCTTCCATTAGCGACCATGACTTCATCTCATCCCATCATTAATATCGAATACAAATTCGCATAACATGTCACATTCGCTTCCATTAGCGACCATGACTTCATCTCATCTCATCATTAATATCGAATACAAATTCGCATAACATGTCACATTCGCTTCCATTAACGACCATGACTTCATCTCATCTCATCATTATTATCGAATACAAATTCGCATAACATGTCACATTCGCTTCCATTAGCGACCATGACTTCATTTCATCTCATCATTATTATCGAATACAAATTCGCATAACATGTCACATTCGCTTGCCATTAACGACCATGACTTCATCTCATCCCATCATTAATATCGAATACAAATTCGGCATAACATGTCACATTCGCTTCCATTAGCGACCATGACTTCATCTCATCTCATCATTAATATCGAATACAAATTCGCATAACATGTCACATTCGCTTCCATTAACGACCATGACTTCATCTCATCTCATCATTAATATCGAATACAAATTCGCATAACATGTCACATTCGCTTCCATTAGCGACCATGACTTCGTCTCATCTCATCATTAATATCGAATACAAATTCGCATAACATGTCACATTCGCTTCCATTAGCGACCATGACTTCATCTCATCCCATCATTAATATCGAAATACAAATTCGCATAACATGTCACATTCGCTTCCATTAGCGACCATGACTTCGTCTCATCTCATCACATTAATATCGAATACAAATTCGCATAACATGTCACATTCGCTTCCATTAACGACCATGACTTCATCTCATCCCATCATTAATATCGAATACAAATTCGCATAACATGTCACATTCGCTTCCATTAGCGACCATGACTTCATTAACTAGATAATATGGGGTCCCTTGCCCTAAAATATTATCAACAAAATAACACGTGTAATACAAACGCAGTGACGTGCCGCTTCGGCCCACGTCTACAAATTAAATTCTGTATATATAAATCAACAAATAAATTCCTCACGCTTTATAGGTTCATACCGCCACTCGGCCTTTCAATTAAGGTGCATCGCGCTTCAACATGTCTCATTAGCTTCTCTGCCTATATTGTCGGCTGTTCTTTTATAAAAATCATAATAATCATAATCTTATTCCTATTAAGATTGTTGTACAAGTTTCTTCAATTACTTATATGTATTAAACAATGACAATGGCCTATATGAGCTCATTTTAACATTTACTGAATTTTAACATTTAACTTAGGCGCGTTCTTTCATCACTAATAAAATAATAGAGTATTAAAATTAATCAAGTACTTTTCTTTCCTAGATTAAGTAGATAAAGCAGCTTTCTGCTCGCGAGATTGGATTAAAACATTTAAAATTATAGATCCATTCTCCATCGTTAAGTTCAAATCAACAATTTATTTAATCGCACTCTATCTTAGCTGAAAGTGGACATGCATGTGTTACGTATCTAAACTAATTCAATTAATTATATCATATTCATCAATATGGCGGATATTATCATGATTCATATTCAAATCGACATTTCATTTTATTTTTATTGTTTTCACAGTCATTGTGCCCTTTCCTCTCGCGATTAGCGTTTTAATCGATGCATATTTAATCGCTTTATTAGTCTTATTTATTTTAATTACTCATTATATTTGATACTTTACAATACAACATTTATTATTTATTCTTACTAATACTTTTCATTCATGTCCTGATTTCAGTTAGTATTGAGTTCGAATCCCGTGAAAACTGGTTCATGCATTTAAGTACAATTTATCGGGTCTTTACAGTCTCAATCTTAATCTTAGATTCACATATAATAACTAGACTTTTGTGTTAAATAGAGTTAGGTGGTATCAAACTAAAAAATGTAATACAAATCACACTAACCGTATATGCCTATATACATTTCTTTTCTAGAGTGTAATATTAATTCTTTTAAATTCTCGCCGGCGTTAACTTATAAATTGTCTTGTAATGGAAAAATGACCATTTATCTTATTGAAACGTATGTTGTTCGTAAGAATGGGTAAATAACTAGAATAACATAAATTATTTCGCGTTATTTACAAAATGACATTCTCAAAACATGTATTTTATTTTTGTACTAACTACACTATAAATCTCAGTTAGGCTATATCAAAGTGGTACATTTTGAGTTTAGCTGCCTTTGAATTGTAAGTACAAACGAATCACTCATTTGAACGATTCAGATTGAACAAAATAACAGCAGGATAGTGAATTATTAAGATTACTCAAATATAGGTGCATTAAGACATTGCTTATAGTTCCTATGGCGGAAAGTGACTAGACGTGTTGTGTATCGCTCGTGACCAACATATTATTTTGAAGGTGTGAACACATTCTAAGTCGCTTAAAACATCGTAACTGATAGTTTGTGTTATATAAAACAATTTGGCTAAGTTAAATTCATAAGATGGGCCCCAAGAAGAATAACTCAATGGAAATAGAAGAGGTGGTGAAGCGTGTCTTACAAGAGTCGCTACAAGATGCTACCATGCTGACAAGTGTTGCCAACATAATAAAGGAGACTGTTGCTGCGACGGTTATAGAATTAAAAGTGGCATTGGAGCAAAGTCACGCCTTAATCAGTGAACTCCAGAAATCTATTCAGGACCGTGATAACATGATAGTGACTTTGGAATCTAAGATTGATAGCTTAGAACAATACCAAAGGCGTCAGTGTGTGCGTATATTTGGCATTGCGGAGGAAGAAAATGAAGACACAGATGCCATCGCCTTGCAGGTAGCAGAGAAAGTTGGTGTTAGTTCTCCAGGTCAGTGACATTGATCGTAGTCATCGTGTAGGTAGAAAAACAGATGGTGGACGACCCTAGGGCTGTCATTGTTAAATTTGTGTCCTACCGTAAGCGAAGTGAGGTGTTTCGAAATAAAAAGAATTTGAAAGGCAGTGGAATTACGATTCGTGAGGACCTTACTAGTGCTAGGCATCAGTTACTTCGCGAAGCTATAAATATCCATGGCGTAACCAATGTCTGGACCCAAGATGGTTCTATCATTGTTAAGGTAGGAGACAGAAAAAAGCGAATAAATCATATATCAGATCTCAGGTCAGAGTGATAATTATCAACTCAGAAACTCGTTACTTTTTGTAATTTACTGCTATTAATATTTAATTATTTACTGTGTTCATTTTTTTTTCATTTTTTCGTGTATAATCTATTTTTTTATTAATTTAATTTTGTACTTCATATACTAAACACCAATTGATATTTCATATTTACGGTTTTCTTGTTTTAGTTAGCAACATTTCAACCATAGATTTAAGGAATGCACCTGCAGCCCCTTTTCGGTCTTTGACAGTTCCATTGTCCCCATCTCAACATACCCCTTCCACCTCAGACCTTTTAAAATCACGTTTCTCTTTGAACAGCAATACACTCAAAATAACACATTGTAATGCACAGTCACTCTTGTCCCACTTCTCAGAATTCCAAACTATATTTTCAACACTAAATCTGCATGCCATTTTAATTTCTGAAACATGGCTGAAAAATACCCTTCCTTCTTCTCTTGTAAACATGCAAAATTACATCTTGATTAGGAATGACAGATTCGGGAAAAATGGAGGCGGCGTGGCGATGTATATACGTTCCGATCTACAACCGAAAATTGTATCCCATTCGCCTAGTGAATACTCGTCTCGACCCGAATACCTATTTATAGAAATTAGAGCGAAAATGCAGAAATGTTTATTAGGAGTAGTTTATAAGCCCCCAAATGTCGGTCACCTGCATGACATTGAAACAGTTCTCCAAAATCTGATACCATCTTATGAACATGTAATTGTACTAGGAGACTTCAACACGAACCTATTAGCCACAAATTCTTACAACACTATACAACTACAGACAATGTTCCAGTCATGCAATATGACAATACTGCCTTCAGAACCAACCCATCATACTAGGTATTCTGACACACTACTAGACTTAATTATAACAAATAATCCTCAAAAAGTTATAACTAGTGGACAGATAGAAGCTCCAGGCATCTCTGCACATGACTTAATATACATTGAATATTCACTCCTTTGCTCTAAACGTAGACCTAGACTTGTAACATACAGAGACTTGAAACATATAAATTATGCGCAATTAATTGATGACGCTGCAAAACTACCTTGGAACAACATATGGACACTTAGAACTGTAGACGAGAAAGTTGAAAATTTTAATGACATGATTTTACAATTGTATGACAAACACGCACCTATCAAGACTAGACGTATAAACAGACCACCTGCACCCTGGATGTCTGATAATATCCGCTTGCTCATGACTGAGAGAGACGTAGCATTCAGGAAATACAGGAGGAACAAAGAATTGACAGACTTACAGACATACAAACATCTGAGGAATAAAGTCAACCAGACTATAAGGAATGCAAAACTAAGATATGCCCATACTATTATTACACAATCTATGTCCAACTCAGCTGACATGTGGAAAAATTTAAAATCAATAGGCCTCTGTCAAAATAAACTACAGGTAGAAACAGCTGACCTACCACTAGATGAGTTGAATGACCATTTTACCCGCCTCCCTTCTGACAACACCTCACAACACAAACGACAGACAATAGATGAACTAATGTCATATTCCCAACCTACCCGAGACAAATTCTTTTTTTCCTATATCTCACCTGATGACGCCAAAAGAGCAGTATTACGTATTAAATCTAAAGCACAAGGAATAGACAATATAACAATAACTCTCCTGCAAAAAATAATAGACATTATTCTCCCAACAATAACCCACATTTTTAATGCCTCTATAATGACTGGGACTTATCCCAGACTCTGGAAAATGGCTCTAGTTCGTCCTACACCGAAATCAAACACTCCCACAACACTCGATGATTATAGACCAATTAGTATTCTTCCCTGTTTATCTAAAGCACTGGAACACATAATACACTCACAGTTAACAGACTACCTCACCACACACGACTTACTTGATGAACATCAGTCTGGTTTTAGAACAGGACATCACACAAGTACTGCACTACTTGACATTGTAGAGGACATAAGAGACTCAATGGACAAAAGCAAACTCACCGCAATAGTCCTACTCGACTACAGCAAAGCCTTTGACACAGTAGATATAGACTTAATGCTAGCGAGACTAAAGACACTACATCTGTCGGAAAACTGCCTTGATTGGTTTGCATCTTACCTCACTAATCGTCAGCAATCAGTTTCTGTTAATAATCGCATTTCTTCCTGGCGCTTGGTGAGGAAAGGGGTACCTCAAGGCGGCGTCCTCGCTCCTCTTCTCTTCTCGATTTATATTAATGACGTGACCAAGAAACTACAAAACTGCAAGCATCATCTTTACGCCGACGACCTACAGATTTACACACACTTTAGGCCTGACGAAATTAATGAATATATTGACAAAGTAAACACTGACCTCAGGCATATATCTTTATGGTCCAGACAATATGGGCTGAAACTAAATGTAAACAAAACGCAAGCAATAATTATCGGACATCCAAGGCTATTACACCTCATAAACAATGGCAATATGCCGGCTGTCATATTAGATAATGAACAAATTCCTTATACCGACGTCGTTAAAAACTTGGGATTTTACTTAGATTCTAATTTAAAATGGCATGAGCAAGTAAAACAAACATCTAAAAGGATCTTCTCCATAATGCATTCCCTAAAGCGACTTAAACATTTTCTTCCTACAACTCTTAAAAGAATTTTAATCCAAACTTTAGTGATGCCGCATTTTGACTACTGTGACGTTCTACTAACTGACATAAGTGACGGATTGTCGGACAAACTGCAGCGTGTCCATAATATGTGTATCAGATTCATATTTAATGTTCGAAAATACGATCACATTTCTCCATTATTCCACGAATTGTCATGGCTACATCTAAAAGAGAGAAGAAAATCGCACTGTCTAATTCTCCTATTTAAGATCCTACATACCTCGATTCCCAATTATTTATCATCCCGTTTCCAGTATCTATCCTCAAACCATAACTTAAACACAAGATCACAACATAGTCTCTTACTTAATATACCGCAACATAGGACATCACATCACTCCATGTCATATACCATCTCCACTTCTCGCAACTGGAATTCCCTACCACAAGAAATAAGGGGCTGCCGGACATTGGCATCTTTTAAAAGAAATCTAAATTTATATTTGCTCTAAACTCGACTTCATTATTATCCAGTGTAAGATATATATATATAATTGGTATATTTCCCGTATAATGTATCATATTTATATTATTATTATTATTATTATTATTATTATTATTATTATTATTATTATTATTATTATCGTATCATTATTGTTATTACCCTATAAAATGTTGTTTGTACATGACATTTACATTGTTACATTTATTGTATCTTTAACTTGTTTATAATTAGTATAGTGTATATCTATATTTGTCGAATATTTATTTGTATTTGTACTGGTTGAGTGGAAGAGAGGGCCTTATGGCCTTAACTCTGCCAGAATAAATAAAGTATTATTATTATTATTATTATTATTATTATTATTATTATTATTATTATTATTATTATTATTATTATTATTATTATTATTATTATTATGAATAAAACAATCGGCGAGAAATTCTTCTTCCAAGGTTTGACGGCCCAGAGAAGAATTTAGGATCCATTACAAATAGTCTCTTCCCGATTTTAGTGGACTAGTGGTTAGCATGTTCGCCTCCCGTTTCAAGGTTCGCGGGTTCAAATCTGGGTGTGGTCGAGTTTTTTTCTGAGTGTAAAAGTCCTTACTTAAAGAACGGAACTAATGTAGTGGATCCTGTCGTAGATTTAAGACACGTAGAAAAACCTCAAGCCTAAAATAAGAGCAATATTTCTCAGACCTTTCGCGCTTAAATTTGAATTTTACCGTTAATGACCTTAGGTTAAAGGGTATAGTTAAATAAATCACTATTTATAATAAAAACAGTAAGCATTCATTCTAATTCACCAAAAAAAATAAATCTTTTGATATCATCACCAATCAGAATATGCAGCTATCTCGCTTTCCTCATTTCAATGGATATCTAGTTTCGTTATTAATGCAACTATCTGGCTTTCCTCATTTCCTTGGATATCTAGTTTCGTAATTAATGCAACTATCTCGCTTTCCTTATTTCCTTGGATATCTAGATTCGTAATTAATGCAACTATCTCGCTTTCCTTATTTCTTTGGATATCTAGTTTCGTAATTAATGCAACTATCTCGCTTTCCTCATTTCCTCGGATATCTAGTTTCGTAATTAATGCAACTATCTCGCTTTCCTTATTTCCTTGGATATCTAGTTTCGTAATTAATGCAACTATCTCGCTTTCCTCATTTCCTTGGATATCTAGTTTCGTAATTAGTATTTTCACTTATTAACCATGGTCTTTAACAGCTGATGTCATTATGGTTGCGATTTAATTGGGACTCATGGCTTTGCTACTCTTCCGAAGGAAGACGCAATCAAGAATTTTACCCCTTTTAAAATCTATCGGCATCGGTCGGCTTGAATCCGCATTTATGAGAACCAAATGCCAGGAAGATAATCACTAATGCGCCAGGACCAACCCTCTTGTTATTTCCATCGTTTCCTGCATAATGTCCCTACGTAATAAACAAAGTATTCAAGTTGTGTCTTGCATTGGTAGAGCTGTGTTAAGTAAACCGCCATATGGTTACTTTGGCGTAATATTCAGCATCTCGGTTTCTAGAAAAAGAAGCGTTTCACTCTCCGTTACCACTGCAAGTAAGGCAAGCCACATTAATCTACAAAAATCCGAAGGTTATTGCTAGCATTCGTCGAAAATATTTCGACGTTATATGGATTTTACTCTCAACATTCCAAAGAGAGGGTGGTCCAGTTTGTATCCCCGGACAACAGGTGTCCATTTAGTAGCCTCTTACGACCTGTATGAGAGAAGAGTGTCATTATTCTTTTACTCGGTCACCATGTGATATAGTCGTGGAATTCTTAGTTTCAGAAAATAATGAAATTTATTTTAATGTAATCGAAATATTATTATCTCCATGCCATAAAGGAAACCTCATAAATGTGAGTCTAGCATGTTTTATAAGGTTCAGTTTTAAAGGTTAAAACATTAAAACGTGTGTTTGAGATCTGAATCTTCCTCAAATAATTAAGATTTCAGTTGAATTATATCGAGTCCAATAGAGACAGTTATTTAGTTATCTTTATTTCATTATTACTTATATAATTATTTTTGTCCATTTTTCTGCCTATATACAGAACCTATTTACAGTTATTGGAATCTACATCCTAGGATACTAAAGTTATATTCCCCAATCTTTTCCACGTTGAAATTTATATGTGTACCAATTTTGGTAGAAGTATTTCCGCCATGTTTGTTCAGGTGATAGCATATTTGCTTTCTGAGTAGCGGACTTGGTTTCGATACAGACGAAGTTGAAAATTTTAATTGTAAAATCAATTTCATTAAATTAATGTAACAGTAAAATATTCAATCTCGAGGAAGGGGGGATTGTGGTCTAAAATGTTTAGTAGCTATATTGTAAAATATTTCGTACTTTGAATTGCAAATCCCACCGCAGTGCCTATGCTGAGAAGACAAATGACATTGTATTGACTTAGGCGTTCACGGCCGGAGTTATTATCATCATCTTGAAGAAGATTTCCATCCTTGAAGATGCCGGACGCAGTCACTGGCGAAACGTCGGGGAACTTTAAGCCTCAAGACCACGGTCTTACAGTCCGGAAATCTTCAATAGCATTACAAATAGCTATTTTTCATCGGCTGGGAACGTTAAGTTTGGAGGTACCTTGATGCTTTTCGACAGGAGTATGCTACGTGCCTCACACAATAAACTTCACAGTACACAAACGTAATTATAAACATACATTCACCCTCTACTCAACTCTTCACACAATAGAAGGGGTCCAGGCAAGAAAGTGCCAAGCCACATTTTACTGATTTAGAGATAAAGCAATTTGAATGTTTGTCCAAGTCCTCAAATAAGAGATGATATTAAATATTGATTCTATAGATGAAATATGCTTTTGTAATATATTTTTAATGAAATAGTGATATATATTATAAATATTTTCTTTTTGTATATATCCAGAAGTTAAATTAAAATATATATATATTGTTGTGTGGCTTGGCACTGTCTTGACCAAAAAATTCACAAAATATATGAAACAAATATTTATCAACGTAGGAAATATTTACAAATAACTATAACTGTCCTATTTAATGAAACTAAATTATATATATATATATATATATATTCCACGAAAGATAAACAGTGCTCTAAAAACCTTCCTTATCATGTATTCCACAATTCTAAAAAAAGTTGAATAAATATTCATTAATAGACCTATAAGACATGGTTACAGTTAACTATTATTTGCTCTAACTAACTAACTAACTCACTTGACTATCGTACCCATAGGTTCATGGCCGCACGGTCATAAGCTCTCCATACATCCCTGTCCTCAGCTAATGTTTTCCATTCATTCCCTGTATAATTTACTTCCCTGAAATCATGGTTAATGTTTTTCTCCCACTTCATTCTTGGCCTACCAACTGGGCGTTTTCCCTCTGGTTTTCCTACGAAGCTTCCATGTATGTCTTCATTCCCCATTCATGCAATATGTCCTGTTCATCGCAGTCTATGAGACTTATTTGCCCTATTTAATCAAATCGAATAATACAAGTTTCATAAAAAATAAAGAATGCCCTAAAATAAGCTTTCTACGTCATTTATTCTATCATTATCAATATCATCTAGTATCAAGTTCAGGTAAAAGCCATGATAGATTGGAGGGACATATTCCATCAAATTTATAAGTTTGCTCTTCTTTATCTTAAGTGGCATTTAGGTTCTCTTTCTTTCTTGTTGAAACACCTTCAATCTCCATATTCATCGTGTGTTTTTATTCATTGACCCAATGGCTTGGTATTTTCAAATCTGAAGTATTGGCTTCTGATAATCTGAGCTCCACGCCACTAATACTCACTTTCTTATTAGTATTAATTAGCCAAATAAGGTGTTATATCGAAAAAAGATCAGTGTTTTCCATTTCTACTACATCAAACTAGTGCTTTTACGACCACATGATTATTATTTTTCTCCGATGTGATGGAGGGTATACATTGGGTTGTCTCCAATGATATTTTTCAATTCTAGTAAAATCTCTATCAGTGGATAAGTATATGTGTCCAGAAAAAAAACAAAAGAGAAATATTTGCATTTAGATTGGTTTCAAACCCCAGTGAGAACGTATACATTTCCTCTTCAAATAAAACTTAGAAAACGATGTTCAGTTTCTTAAAACTGCTTTGTGTGAATAAATAATTGCAAAACAGCATTATATTCCAATTATTATTCTGACCCTTACAGTTGTCAGAAAATATAACCAGTTTCTTTGCACAAATGCATTTAGTTTTTAAGTAGGCCTATTTCAGGATGTAGCTTCCAATCCAATCGCTGTCCTGTCCTGCAATACCCTCATCCCACACCAGCATATATATATATTAATGATATTGGTCTATTATATGTTCATAATCAGAAACAAAACTTTAAATTCCAGTAATATATCATAACAGTAGTTCATTACGTTTTTACTATCAGAAAGTTATTTATTAATGGTAATTCCAATTGTTTGGTAATACACACATATGCATATTGAACTTTTAGGGCAATAAAATGCCAAACAATAATTATTAATTAAGTAATAATTTAGATTATATAAGATAGTAAAGAAACATTACATTAGAAATTAAAGGTTAGCATCACGACTTATAATACAAAATGAAAAGTGACCAAAAACATGTTATATAAAAATAAATTAATAATTTCTCTAACCAACAAATCTACATGAAATCCTACGATGGCAATATAATGCCAAGCAACACTTGCTTGTATTTCAGTTTCTGAAGTTAATTCTTCACCAGACCATGGCAAATATTCAGAATCAGAGCGATTATAACTATCTTCATCATTTAATTCACCAGAAAACTTCTACGTATTTGTGCAAACAATTTTCCACAAATCCTCTTTGTTGCTTATAACAGTTTTGCAGTTATGAAAGATGCATGAAAGATTAAGGCAACAAAAGAAACTTAATTTAATTCCATATGTAGAGTTTTCTGTATACACACTTGACATTAGACTATTCAAAATAATATTATCTACAAGATGGCATAAGTAGTTCAATTTGACCAAAAATGTGGCTTGGCACTTTCTTGCCGGGACACCCTCATATACAAGAATACATCATCATCATCATCATCATCATAATCATCATAGTACATTCACGAATTTAGGCCATTTGTTGACCTGTTTCGGCCTCAAGAGAAATACCATCCAGAAGTCTTTTGGGTGAACGTCTTGGTCTTCTTCCTGCAGGTTGATATCTTAACAAAGCCCGCGGATGAAGGATAGATGGAAAGCTCTGAGGCTATCTGTAAAGTGTTGGCGGCGAGCGATCCATTTTGGTCCTCCCTAATAGGCAGAACCTCGGGTTCCTGTAAAATATATTAGCCCCGGTTTAAATTTTGAATTCAAATTTGAAGTTAATTAGCAGAGTGAAGTCGGAAGCGGACCTTTTGGGGAGGAAAACCGCTTAAAACTTCAATCGGTATAGCCGATCACGCGGGATCTTTCCAAGTTTGGCTTTCGGATGACTCTATGTTTGGGGGGCATCCAGACTTCTCTGTATTTAAATATAATGTGCATACATTCTAGATTATTACAATTATTCATACAATTATGGTAACGTGCATTTTTTTTAAATTTGGAACTCTTCAGTTGTTGTTGCTGTTCTATCTGTAGTTGTCAGGTGATGTCAGTTTCTCTGGAACTGGTGGGATGAACCTGTAGCAGTAAGATTAGTTATTCGTTTTTAATTTGTTGTATTGATATATTTAATTAATGCACATTATATGCCAATTTTGTAATTATAATTGAATAATTGTGTAATGTGTTTCGGTGTGTGTGTGTGTGTGTGTGTGTGTGTGTGTGTGCGTGTGTGCGTCCACTATCAGCTTTCACCGGTCAAGTGTTGTCCAGGATCCATGTTGGACGCTTGTTTTTGTTAATGGCTGTTACATAGGTTCCCACCGATGCCACGAGTGGATTATCATGGCCTTCCCACGTATTATAAAATTTAAGAGCCATGCATTGAATATACTCCTCGATTGTTTCTACACCCCTTTGATCGTGTAATATATCAACCGATGTTACACGCGGTAGTTTTGTAATAATATATAATAATTTATTTTCAAAAACTTGCAGTTTCTTTAAATGAGTTCTAGCGGCGTGTCCCCATATGGGGCTTGCGTATGTGAGTACTAGCCTTAATAGTGCCTTGTAGATTGTTAGCCCTGTGTTTATTCGAATTTTGTTATGGTTATTTAAGATAGGGTATAGCAGCTTCAATGTCCCATACGCTTTTCCTAAGTTATTTTGGATATGTTGTTTAAACAGTAGTTTTTTGTCGCGAGTTACGTCTAAATAAATGGCTTCGTTTTTCCACTCGATGTTGTGTCCATAAAGACTTAATTGTGGGGGCATGTATCGATATTGAGAATATCTTTTTGTATAAAGTCCTGCTTGACATTTTTCTACGTTTATTTTTATTCTCCATTTTGCCAACCATGGTTCGAGAATATTAAGGTTATTTTGAATCTGTCCAGACGCGTGTATTGTTCGGGAGGATTCACTAGTGATTAGAGTGTCATCTGCATACATATATAGATGAATGTTATGTCTATTGTATGTGAAATATCATTTATGTATATAGAGAAAAGTGTAGGTCCTAGAATACTGCCTTGTGGCACTCCACTATAGACGGGCCGCAGGGCGGATTTTGAGTTATGAAAAGCAACTTCGAATTGCCTATTGTTTATATATTTAACTATTAAATGAATTAGTCCGTCATCTAATCCTGTTTCGATCATTTTCCGTAGTAGGCCGTGATGCCACACTCTGTCGGAATCTTATTTTATATCTAAGTATAATCCATTCGTGACACTGATTTTTGTTGAACCCTCTAGTGATATTTTAAATGAGTCTCATTAGCTGGGTTACTGTGCTATGTTTTGGACGGAATCCTTTCTGTTCATCCGAATTACATGTTTTGTTTTAGATTGTGATTAAGGCGCTTACATATTTTTTCAGATATCTTACTCATTGTGTTTAATAATGTTATGGGCAATAATTTCCTGGTTCTCTAGGATTTTTTCCAGGTCTGGGGAATAATATTATACGCCCAGGTTTCCATATATTTTGGGAAATATTTCATCTCGAACATGACATTTATTATTTTTGCTAAAAATGCATATCCGATGTTGGGTAATTGTTTCAGAACTATGTTTTGTATGCCATCAGGGCCAGGTGCTTTTCTATCGGGAAGGTGATTTATTAGCCATTTGATCTCGGAGACGTTTGTTTTCCTGATTTGTTTATTGTGTATTCTATTTATAAATTCTTGGACCATTGTATCCGTTTCCCTTGTACATTGCGGGTTATTCGGAGGTACAAAGGTTCGCTCCAGATGATTTGCGAACGCTTTCTTTTTTCCTGGGCTGTGACGGTTCTCCCGTTAGGCAAGATGAGAGGGGGTATGTATCCGCTTTGTTTGTAATTTTTTAAACCACGTTCCATGTTCTCGGCATGTTTTTAGTATCTAGACTGCCGATTACATTTTCCCAGGTATCTGACACGAATGTTTGTATAGGAAACTCGATTCTTTGTTGCAGATCATTCATTCCCTCCATGGTATCTTTACCTTGTCGTGGTGGAGTGGCTTGCGTGCTTAAATGATCCTGAGAGCTATGCCGGCGGTAGCATTGCTGCCGATAGGGTTACCCATGTCGGACTGGTCAAAGGTGATAAGCCAGACGAAAAAAGTACCTTGGGCGAAAGAGTGACGATCTTTCACCGTAAAAATACAACCGTCAAGAAATACGGACATGGGTTCAACTGGGGTAAAATTTTCCGGAGGTCAAATAGTCCCCCATTCGGATCTCCGGGCGGGGACTACTTCAGGGAACCCATGCCAAAGGCTCAAACACAGGGACATGTTCCTAGGAACATGGAATGTTAGGACTTTATACAATAGCGGGGCACTAGAGATATTAACGCGGGAATTAGATAAATCGCCCTTGGATATAGTCGCTTTACAGGAAGTTAGGTGGCCAGGAGAAGGTAGTCAGGAATCAGGAAGCTTTGCATTATACTACGGGGGTGCAGAAAGACCTGCATTTGGAACGGGTTTTTTAGTCAGAAGGAGGATCCTATCCGCTATCCGAGATATTAAGTTTGTTAGTGATAGGGTATCATACATAATTCTAAAGGGTAAACAACATGATTTTATAATTGTAAATGTACATGCCCCCACAGAAGATAAAGATGACAAGATCAAGGATGAGTTCTATGAAGAATTAGAATGCTTATTTGATAGCCTTTCACGATATCATATGAAAATTATCTTAGGAGATTTTAATGCAAAAGTGGGGCGGGAAGATATATTCAAACCAACAATAGGCAAATTCAGTCTTCATGAAGATAGTAACGACAATGGGGTTAGATTAGTCACATTTGCCACATCAAAGAATCTCATTGTTAAGAGCACAACATTTCAGCATAAGGATATTCATAAATACACCTGGACGTCCCCAGATGGAGAAACTCGGAACCAGATAGATCATGTATTAGTGGATAAACGCTGGCACAGTAGCATCATCGATGTTAGATCAGTTAGAGGGACAGACTGCAATTCGGATCGTCATCTGGTCAGAGTGAAAATCAGACAACTGCTATCGCTTATGAGAGGAACAAACGCTAAAGATGATTCTGTAAAATTTGAATTAAAAAACTTGAAAAATGATGAAATGCGGCAAGAATACCAAATCAAAATTGCTAATAGATTTGAAGTACTGGAATCTTCAGATGACAATGTGGCAAACGAAGAAGAAACTGATATAAATAAAGAATGGGAGGCTATAAGAGATACTATTAAATTGTCAGCATCAGGAAAGCATTGGTTGTTTAAAAAAGAGGCAAAACAAGAAATGATTTGATGAGGAATGTGCCGACATTGTAAAGAAAAGAAAGCTAGCAGAAATGAAATGGTTACACGAGCCAAATGAGGTAAATTTAGAGCAATTGGGTAGTATTAGACGGGAAACCACCAAGTTACTAAAGAGTAAAAAGAGGGAATATTTGAGAGAGAAGATTAATGATCTTGAAATGAATGCAAAAAATAGGAACGTTAGAGAATTATATCAGGGAATTAGTATAGAGAAGAAAGGGTTTCACGCTAGAACAAACATAATTCGGAATGAAAATGGGGATATGATTGCAGATTCAAGGAGTATATTAAATAGATGGAAAGAGTTACTTTAATCAGCTATTAAATGTACATACAGAACAGGACATTGAGGAGGATAATTTACAGACAGCAGAAATGCTAGTCGCAGAGCCAAGTGCATTAGAGGTTGAAATGGCGATTGAAAAATTGAAGATGTATAAAGCATCAGGTTCAGATGAGATCCCAGCAGAACTGATAAAATCAGGGGGAGAAAAATTGATGGACAAGATACGCTGGTTGCTTAGTATGATTTGGGAAAAAGAAGCTCTTCCAGATGAATGGAAGGAATCAATTATCGTACCAATTTATAAGAAAGGAGATAAAACTGATTGCAACAACTACAGGGGCATCTCATTACTTTCAACTTCGTACAAAATTCTAACAAATATATTAGTAAGCAGACTTACTCCCTATATTGATGACATTCTAGGAGATCATCAATGTGCATTTAGAAGAAACAGGTCTACAACAGATCAGATTTTTAGTATAAGACAGATTTTAGAAAAGAAATGGGAATATAATGGTACTGTACATCAACTATATGTAGACTTCAAAAAAGCATATGATTCAATTAAGAGGGAGAAGTTATATAGTATCCTGCTGGAGTTCGGAATTCCTAAAAAGTTAGTTAGACTTATACGAATGTGTCTAAATGGCACAAAGAGTAGGGTGCGTGTAGGCAAACAGTTTTCAGACACTTTTGAAATCCAGAATGGGTTGAAGCAAGGAGATGCACTATCTCCTCTACTATTTAATTTTGTACTAGAGCATGCCATTAAATCTTTAGAGAATGAGGAAGGCTTACAACTCAATGGTATTAATAAGCTGTTAGTTTATGCTGATGATGTAGTACTATTGGCCGATAGCGAGGAGATACTAAAGGACAATACGCACACACTATTGAGTAACACTAAGAAATTAGGACTGGAAGTAAATATCAATAAAACTAAATATATGGTCACACGTAGAAATTCATTATATAATGGAAATGGACAGCTAATGACAAATGAGGGAAATTTTGAGGAAGTGGCTGAATTCAAATACCTAGGAACAATAATCACAAATAGGAATGAGATGCACAAAGAAATTAAACATAGGCTCAATTCTGGAAATGCGTGCTATTATGCATTGCAGAGACTCTTGATGTCCCAACTCCTTTCAAAAAACGTTAAACTGAAAATATATAAAACTATTATTCTACCAGTTATATTATATGGGTGCGAAACATGGACTCTTACTTTAAGGGAGGAAAGGAGATTACAAGTATTTGAGAATAAAGTACTTAGGAAAATTTTTGGACCAAAGAGAGATGAACAGACAGGTGAATGGAGAAGACTACATAACAATGAACTACATGGTCTTTATAGGAAGCCAGATATAATAAGAACAGTTAAGTCTCGTAGACTCCGATGGGCAGGACATGTTGCACGTATGGGGAATGAAAGACTTGCATGGAAGCTTCTTGTAGGAAAGCCAGAGGGAAAACACCCAGTTGGTAGACCAAGAATGAGGTGGTAGAATAACATTAACTATGATTTGAGGGAAGTAGATTTTACAGGGAATGATTGGAAAGCATTAGCTCAGGATAGGGATGTATGGAGAGCTTATGTCCGCGCGGCCATGAACCTACGGGTTCGATAATGCCAGTGAGTGAGTAAGTAAGTAAGTAAGTAAGTAAGTAAGATCGTTCATTTCTTGTCTGTATTGCAAGTTATTGCGATGCCTTTATCATTTTCTTCTTGCATCGTTCCTTTGCCTAATTAGGCGTAGGATATGATGTGGGAGACACGGCTTTTTGGTTCTAATAGATTTTTTGGAATATTAGTGTTAATAGCCGTGTTTATGCTATTTATTAGGCTGTCTACACCCCTGTCAATATCATTAGACGTGTTTAATGGTCGATCTTGTAATGAATTTTCAATATCTATTTTTAATTGGGTCCAGTTTGCTAATTTGTAATTCGGGATTTGTCTTGTTTGACTCTGCTTGGTCGACTTCTTAGTGTGAGGCGCACTGGGAGGTGGTCTGATTGGTGGTTATTTTCTACCGTGATATCACAGGGAATGTTAATATTTTTCATTAAAGCGATATCAAGAATATCTGGTCGAACATTTGTTATTAGGGTAGTGAGTGTGCTATCTGGTGCCAGGATTTGAAAGCTCCTATTGGAGTCGTAACAAAATCCCCTGAGTTTGTTGCCGGCCCTATTACTTGTTCTGCAGCCCCTGCTAGTATTATATGGTTATTTGTTCTTATGAGATTTTGTGTATAATTTATGTCTATATCTCCTGGAAGATTGTAAGTACAAATTAGTGTGACCGTATGGCGGCCAATTTTAAGTCCAATGGCTACGCATTTCGTCCTATTTGTGATGGGTAAGTCGACTAGGTTATGTTTGACGGTTTTTTGTACCAAGATGGCCACGCCATCGCCGTGTCTATTGTTTCTATCCAACCTGTACGTTGAATAGTTTCTGTTGTTGAATTTTTCTCCATCCCTGAGGTGAATTTCCGTTATTAGTGCTATGTGTATTTTAATATTGTTTAAATAGTGTACTTTTTTATTACGGATGCCTTGAGCATTCCAGAATAGGATACCGGTTCCCATACTACCCATGATCAGTAGAAGCTCAATAGGGTGCTGACAAAGTGTGCAGCTACGTGTAGCAATACCCTAAGGGTGGGCTCTCTCCTCAGCGTATCATGCAACGTCCAGTGCATCAAAGACCGCCGAGATGAGACCATCCTCGTTTATTGAGTGACTGTCACTCCTGTTGTCTGGTACGTTGTTAGCGTCCCGACGATCCGGGAGTGGACTATCACTATGTTGGTTATTGATTGGTTCAGTAGGACCTTTACTATACTAAATCCTGGCTTCCCACATCTTCCGCACCTCCAGGAATCTGTTCTGCTCCTCTCGCAAACTTTTGCCACTGGCTCTAAGTTGCTGAGTTTGCCTAGTAAGCAGTTCCTGTTGTTGCTGCAGTTGATGCTGAAATAGTCGGATTTCCAGCATTTGTGGGTCCTCCGATTGTGTGGGTTGGTATTATTGCTGCTGGTGTTTTTTAGTGTTATTATTAGGTCGAGCTTCAGGTGCTGGAGCACGATCCCGAGACTCTTGGAGCCTTGTGAGCCCAGGCTGAGCCTGAGTTCTGGGATCTCTTTGGACCGCCAGAGAATACTCACGGTTCTCCGTCTCCCTCATGACCCTCTCGTCCGTTCTCAGTGCTTGCAACGCCTGTTCTCTTTGTGCTTGAGGAACGTGTTGTGGGGTATTATTGGGTCTGTTAATTTGTCTGTATTGCGTTGGCGTTCCTCGTGCTCTTTGTGGCGTGTGTGCAATGTTGTTTTATGTAGTGTTGTTTCTGCCCTTGTTTCTAATGGAATTCATCACTGCCTTCAAACATTGTTTGTTATATATTTAAAATGGTCTCCCAAAGTGATGCATAAATTTAAAATAAACAACATTATAGTCATAATTATATTCGCTTAACGATGTTCCATGAGCAAAAAAGGTGCAATGGGTGGCATTAGAACACAAATGTATACATAAATACATATATACATAAATATATATATAAAAAAACATATATAAATACATACATACCTTATAAGTAGAGCGAGGATTTTTATGAAATTTCATGTTTTAAACTGTTAGTCAAAGAGCACTGAGACAAAGTATCTTTACATTTTGTGATCTGTAGAATCAAATAAGACCTACATATGTTTTCATATTTCATAATATTTTGGCAAAATGTTCATATTTTAGTAAAAATGTAATATTCCTTCATATTTTTCAACTTTAAATTATCATCATCACCTGCCTTTCAAGTATTAGGCCCAGTGGCCTGTTACGGTCTCCCGCCATCTCCGAAAAGTCGACCCACAGATCTTCTGCCTCGAGGAATGTAGTGAAGAATTTGTTTTGGTATTCTGTGACGATCCATGCACTGAATATGGGCTAGCCAATTCTATCTATATTCGTGGAGGTATTCAGATATAGGTTTAACTCTCTGGCTATTGTTGAATTTCTTTGGTGGTCTTGAAGGCTATAACCTGCAGTTCGTCGCAGAAATTTCATCTCCGTGGCTGTAATATGACGGTCATCCTGAGTTCTGATGGTCCAAGCTTCACTGCATTAACAGATTATGGGTCTAGTGAGAACTTATAGATTTTCATTCTTGTGTGTCTCTGCACTTTTGATGGTTTAAAAATTTGGTTGTTAATTCTTAAGTAAAAATTATCACTTTCTGTCTCTTCGCCATTTACTGGTGCATAAACTCCAATTACTGTCAAATATCCACGATTTATTTTTAATCTAATTTGAATAATTCTTTCATTCCAGAAAGTGTAGTTATCAATCTTACGTTCAAGAGATGTATGTACCATTAGGGTTACTCCTCTTTTTGCTCTTTCATTACTAGGTAAACCACAGTAGATTTGTAAATAATTATTAATCATTGGTTCCCTCTTAATTTCTTTTTAGTTTCTGTTATGGCGGCTACCTTTATTGACATTTGATTAAGAATTTCATCCAATTCTAAGTCTTTATATCCTATTCCTTGCACATTCCGTGTTGCGAGTTTAAATATGTTTTCCTATTTCCATTTCTTGTCCTTGAGTATTGCTTGGTTGTCAACGTGTATATCCTTCCGGTTTTGAATCTTTGGAGACTTGAAAGCAAGTTAATTTCCTACCATTCGGTTGCTAGCCGAAAAGTAGTAAGTCCAGTGGTGGGGCTGCCACCTAAAGCCTCTGGACAGGCATGAAGGAGGATTAGCATTTACTCTAATCCTGATGTAACAGTTATACCGCTGTGACTCGGTCCCTAGAGCCTCGTTTGTTATAAACAGGTTGCACCACGTGAAGTGAGGTTGGGATTTAAGTAGGAGAGGTTATTGAATGCACTTCACTACTCTTTTGTAACCCAACTTTAAATTATTTTAAATGAAATTACTAATAATCGGTTAAAAACTTTTTAAAGTGACTGTTGTTTTGAATTTCGTTTGACAATGTAATATGGTAGACAAGTGAGAATTCTTCAGTAACCCATCCGGAACAAGATAAGTAGATATGACGAAAGAAAATAATTGAATAAGGAGACATGGAATGACCAAGTGGAGTATTTTGTCCGAAACTATAGAATAAGAATATAAATAAGTAGAATAATAACCACCTACTCTACCAGGTAGCAGCCAGTTCCTTTTTGGTACCTATGGACAGTCCTTATTTTGTGAATGGATTACAGTATTTAAATGAGGGAAAACTGCAGCTGCTAAACTTGAAGCTGTGCTGGGAAATAATGTGTTACTCCACAGTTTATGAAATTATATAAGTCCTTGTAGGTAAGGTCAATATTATTCTCACTTACATCAAACTATCAAACATAGCACGGTACACATTTTCTCCCATAACATCGTACTATGTGGAGTGTACTTTTTGATCGTATAAAACAATTCCAACAGACAGACGTTAAAAATATAGAAAAGCTCCTAACTGTGTATCATGAACAGAATTGAAACTTGGGTTGTTCAAAACACAAGTATACCATACAATGCTCAGTCAATTTCATGAAACAACTAATGTTTAAAATAATTCTAACTACATTTCACCATGTCCATGTGTGTAGTATAACTAACTAACTGGCACTATCATACCCGTAGTTTCATGGCCGCGCGGACATAAGCTCTCCATACATCTCTGTCGTGAGCTAATGTTTTTTCAATCATGTCCTGTATAATCTACTTTCCTCAAATCATTGTTAATGTTATTCTCCCACCTCATTCTTGGTCTACCAACTGGACATTTTCACTCTGGTTTTCCTACAAGAAGCTTCCATGCACGTCTTTCATTCGCCGTTCGTGCCACATGTCCTGCCCATCGCAATCTACAGGACTTAACTTTTTTATTACATTTGGCTTCCTATAAAGACCACGTAGTTCACTGTTATTCCATTCGCGTATCTGTTCACCTCTTTGGTCCAAAAATATTCCTCAGTACTTTATTTATTAGTGCATAGGATTAAAAATAATTGTAATTGCAAAGAGAGTTTTGAAATACTCCCTAGAATTTTTTGTGGATAAATTCATTTTAACATCTTGTTTCTACAAAATATGACATAGAGGGCATGATCTTCTGCGATGGGCAGGACATGTTGCACGAAGGCGAAATAAAAGAATGCATGGAAGCTTCTTGTAGGAAAACCAGAGGGAAAACGCCCAGTCGGTAGACCTAGAATGAGGTGGGAGAATAACATTAACCATGATCTGAGGGAGTTAGATTATAGAGGGGATGATTGGTAAACATTAGCTCAGGATAGGGATTTAGGGAGAGCTTATGTCCGTGCGGCTATGAACCTACCGGTTCGATAGTGCCAGTGAGTTAGTTAGGACTTGATCTACGTGTGTTCTGATTCATTCAATTTAATGTTATTGTGACATTTACATATAGGCCCCTACTGGAGTTAATTATCTTTATGCAAGGTAAATTGAAGTCATCCTAACTGTATCCACTCTAAATTTTGTCAGTGGTAGCAAGGAGCTTTAAGAGCTACGAGACTTGCGCTGATTTGGGTCTCCATGGTGGAAGGAATTTTCTCGTGGAATTTCGGCCAGTATGTGACCGGTGTCCACCCAGCATCGTGAGGCTTGAATAAGTAGCGTCTCCAGGTTGAGAAGACCATATATAACGGCTGGGGGACCCGACAGGCTGACCACACGTCACCCCTACACTGGCTAGATGATCTTCTACCTCTGTGATTAACATATGTGAATGTGAGGCCAGCAGCCGGCTGCTAGGCCAAGGGCTCTCTAGGCCTGGAGTTTTAATATTCGATCTAAGCATGTTACTACGGTTACTATGTTTTGTTTTTTGTTTATGTTTGGATGTTGTAATTAAGTATCATTGGATAAATAAATTTATCGTGTTATATATATATATATATATATATATTTATTTATTTATTTATTAAAGTAAAGTGTAAAATTACAGACTTGGGTGGCTCTTGAGGTAGATGGAAGTTGAGACTTCCACATTTCTAGACAATCGCCAAGGTATGTCCACTGAGTTCTCAGTCCTGCGTGAGGGCCACCTAAACCCCATAAACATGCGTCTGGTACTCATTTAAATTAAGAACTGAGAAGATCCTAGGGCTATGATGCTGCCAGAAGGTTTGGTCCAGCTGAAAACCCTGATCCTATTGACACTCAAACTCACGACCTTCCGGCTTGTTAGCATGATTCCTCAAGCAAATACACTACAACGTCAGCCATTAAAATTGCTTGTAACGACGAATATGATATTTCATATTGGGTCAGAATTAATGAAAAATTAATTACAATGGAAATACTGTGAAACTCTTGATTTCTTGAGCTACAAAAATTTCTACTTGTTTCATTTGTGTCCTGGTATGTATACCCATAAATTATACAGGGCTTGTATACATAAATATATATAAAAAGTTTAAAAAATAACAGCTTCATACTATTTTTATGTCCTAATTTTCATATTTTTCATATTTTGTTGTTATGATTTCATATTTTGGTATAATTTTCTTCATATAATTCCTCGCTCTACTTACAAGTATAAATATGAATCAGAACTTTTTAGGATTAAAAATGGCCAGTACTTTATTGTAAGGAAGTGTAAATATTGATCATAACTTGTTAGGATTAGTCAATGTTATAAGAGTAAAGACGAACCGCACAGTCGTTAGAACTAGTAAGGAGAGTACAGTATTTGAAGTGTAAAAGGAACCATAACTTGTTAGCTTTAGTAATGTAAACACATCATTATAAGTAAAGATTATTATTAAACATGTAGGGCTAGTTATCACCATAGGTACAAATAAGAATAATAACGTCTTAGATTTGTAATGAATATATTATTTTAGTGTGTAAATATTGATCATAGCTTGATTTAACAATCCCCTACCCCGCCGGGAATCGAACCCGGGTCGCCGGAGTGGAGGGTAGGGACCCTACCAACTACGCCACGGCGACGGACTTACCATAACTTTTTTCTCTATTTATTTACACTGTTTTTCTTTTTGTTTTACCTTTTTGTTAACTTTCTGTTATTCTCACACATAGACACAAGGACAAGACACACATCCAGACCCAAGGTGGAGATTAAACATCCTCTACCCCGCCGGGAATCGAACCCGGGTCGCCGGTGTCGAAGGTAGAGACTCTACCGACTACGCCACGGCGACGGACTGATAGGATTAGTCAGCTTTATGTGTAAATAGGAACCATATTTTGTTAGGATTAGAATGAAGAATATATTAATTTAAATTAGTGCAAACAATATCATAACACGTTATAATTAGTCATTGCTGTAAATGTAAATTAAAACAATATAATTTTAGGTTTATTAATAACTAATGTATTCATTTTTAATCCCATAACACCTTAGACACATGTTCAGTTACTGTACGGAATATATATGACGTCAGATTGTAATAAACTGTTGTTGAGTGATCGCAGGAGAAGCTTTAAATACGGAATTTTACCATGCACTTAATTATAAATTGCAACAGTTGAAGTTAATTTGTTTCGCTCTAGAATGATTGACACAGGTGACTTTGATATTACACTCTGGCCACTCTATGTACGTCTCTGAAGTTTAGGTGTATGAGGGGCAAGGGGAGAAACTCGTCCTCTACTGCCAATTAGAAAATAGTTGAGTGTGAGTGAGCGTCTGCTACAACCAATCACTGCTCTTGACGCCACTAGTATGTTTTGAGATTGCTGCGATGTTATCGACTGTATTTCTGCTAACTACATGGCTTCAGTTGATCTTTGTTGCAGTACAGAGCGTGTTTGTTTGCTGTTTGACTCTTGTGATTAACATTTAAAAATACAGCTTCAGTCCATTATTGTTTTAATATGGCGAGTTGCTCATCTGAATCCAAAAAGAAAATCGGCTCTTATACGAGTCAAAACCGAGAATTTATTTATCGGTTGTGATGAGGCAGAAAATATGCACGAAGATTGTGGCGTCTTTCCTCTTGACTAACAACGATAAAGGTAAGGTTTTTATTTGAACGATAGATGAGAAGGTTTTTTTTAATAAAAATGGCGTTCTTTATGCATTTAACATAGTTTTGAAGTGATGTATGGAATTGTTGTTTTCGTGAATTTATTAGAATTGTGAATATTTTCGAGAATAGTGTGTTCGTAGCAATAAGTGAGAAATCTCATATTTTTGTTTCGTTCTCAATTTCGCGTAATAAAATGAGCATTTGTTTCTAATATTTACGTTATAGATGAACAGAAAGTGTTATAATTTAATATTCCGCGTGGTACATAATATACATTGAGGTATCCATATCGGTAACACTGTTGTCAAAACTACAGAGCGGCTGCACTGTGGCCAGTGGGTCCCAGCGGGTACTTCACCCCTTCGATCTGATATCAACAAACAACAGCATCAACTCTATCTGCACTTAACTAAATGGTAAGAGGGCTAAAAATAAATGCCTTATTAACGACAGTATCAAGCAAGTTAATCATAACTTGTTACGGTTAGTCAGTGTTATAAGTGTAAAAGAAACCATAACCTGCAACTGAGCGGTATGTAAAATCTTCCCCCTACATCCCGATGCTGACATGAGTGATGTAAGCATGGCTTAAAAATTACGCAACATGCTTGAGGTGAAAGATGGCAGAGCTAAATACCTTACCTACATTTTACAATCTAGCAACATAGAACGTCCTGATAATGAATATTGACCACGTAATAAATATTTCTTTACGTCACAGTGATAAATAAGTTATATATATACCGGTGTATATATATTATAACATCGATGAAGCGCGTCACTGCTATAAAGTAAAAATATTATCTTTAATTTGCTTACTTGTTATAGAAGCTAGCTACCAGATGGCAGTGTAGACCGAGTTTTCTATACATCTCGTAATAATGGAGAATATAATATAATATATATATATATATATATATATATATATATATATAATATATATATATATATATATTTATATATTGCATAACACAAAAGATAGAAAAAAAAAAGAGCTGCTAACAGAGATAAACATTTGCTTTTTGTCGATTTAACCAAGGCACATTATAGTATTCCTCAAAAATATTATCGGAAACTTTAGACAATTCTATCATTACCAAAGAATTAATAGAAGGGAAAAACTGCACTTAAACTAGCGTGAAATATCCTATAGAACAACAGTGCGCATGCGCCAGAGTTTATAGAGTCAGCGATAACCTACAATCGAACCACATATCGATTATCATCCTCGATTACTATCCGTCGCTATGAAATTTAAATTACCAATATTTGCAATAAATCCCCAAATCTACGTTTAAAAATATATTAATAATATTAAAATTACCAAACGTTTATCATAAATGGGTGTACACTTACTTATCACTCCCTAACACTGATCCAACCAGCGATAATCCAAAACAACGATAGAAAAATCATGGACTAAGTAATACACTCTGTGAAAAAAATAGCAGTAAGCATCAAAATATTTCCAACAATGTCATAATACTGTGATTTGCATATTTAAATGAATACTTCAAAATTGTCTAATAATGTTATAAAAATTGTTCGAAAAAATTAAAGATACTAATAATGTTAGTAAATACAGAAGAAGAGCTATAGTTCATAACAATATAACTGAAAAATCAAGCGCTAGTAGAAGTGCAGTTGAGCCAATAGAAGCTATAAATGCATTATACAGAGGATCTATTTCGAAAATAAAAATTAGAAATCATATAGAAGAGGGATTTCCTATTACAAAAGGTTTAAGGCAAGGTTGCAGTTTACCCCCAACTCTATTCAAAATTTATCTCGAAAGAGTACTACTAAGAGACTGGAGAAAAACATGTCAAAAAATGGGCATACCAATCCAAAATACACATGTATATTCACTAAATTTTACAGATTACGAGGTATTAATAGCACAAGACCACGATGATGTAGAATATGTGGCTAAAAAACTAATAGAACAATATGAAAATTGGGGACTTTATATAAAAATTGAGAAAACTAAATATCTGTGTATAGGAGAAGAAATGGAACATATAAATTTCATCAATGGGGTAGAACTAAAACCTAGTATTGAATGCACTAATTTAGGAACAAAATTAGACCATTTAGATGATAACACAGTGGAAATTAAAAATAGAATCGCACAAACAAAGCAAGCAATAAGTGATTTAAACTCTGTTTGGTGGAGCAAAATTTTACGAACAACAGAAAATTATAAATAGGCCTATATCAAACCATAATTCAGAGCATTTTAACATATGGTGCTTAAGTCTGGCAAATTCCATAATTTTAAGTACAGAAATGGATGTTTTAAGATCAGCTGGAAAATCTAGAATGGATAGATTACGAAATAAAGAATTAAGGGAAATTATGGGTGTACAAGAGGAGCCAGACATCACAGACATTATAGAAAAGAAAATATTACAGTGGTATGGCCATGTCAAAAGAATGCCAGAACAAAGATTGCCTAAAATTGTTATGGGATGGATCCCGATGGAAAGGAGGAAGTGAGGAAGACCGATGAAAACTTGGATAGAAGGAATATAAGCAGCTATGAATATCAGAGGATTGGAGGAAAATCAATGGATGGACAGAGAGGAATGGCGTTTGGTTTCCGGAAGACGGCGGCAGCTACCATGATACCGGATGATGATGTGTGTATATATATATGTATAAAATATATGTTTTTGTATTGCATTTGTCCGATGGTGTAATGGATAGCACGCGGGGGTACCAACCCGGAGGTCCGGGTTCAAATCCCGTCCAGGCATTTATTTCTTTTATATATATATATATATATATATATATATATACACCCTCACTCGGATTGTGTTGCGCATCCGTGTTTCCCCCAACTGAGTCATTAGACAACTTTACGTTGCAACAGTCATTGATCTTTCAACAGATTTTTTCACTATAAAGGTAATAGGAGGTCTTTGGGTAGTGAGATGTCGCTCCCATCTACCTAAAAAATCGGCAAGAAATGTCAGCCGGGTTTCAATAAAATTTTCAACCTTAATAACTGCAATAGAGTCCGATACGACTCTAGGATCATTGTGCCTCCAGAAAGTACGGAATTATAAAATAAGTACCTGATGCATCAGTCGTCCTCAACTAAATTAAATTTTCTTTTAAAAAATTATAATTGTAGTTATAACATAATGTAATGATAATTACAATAATATATAAAATTATGTTATATATAATATACAGTTATAATAAATTATATATTCTTCTTATATAGTGCTCTGCCCGATACAGATCTCCCACTGCAACCATAGCATTTTCATGCTATGCTTTGTAGCTTTACTTTACTTTCCATACTGGTGAAATTATCATGATGATAATTATAAGGATGACAATGATGATGGCCAGATGATTTTCAGGGACCGTTGGACCCTACACTTCCTGACATTTGTTTTACAGGTGAAAAAAACCGAAATAACCTCAGCCTGTCCCGATCAGGACTCGAACTAGGGCCCGGTGCGTTACAAGGTAGCACGCTACCTGGAGACCACAGCGGTGGACCTGTAATATATATTATAATTATAATTACAATTTTAACAACTTGAAGTTTTTTAAACAGAAATTTAATTTAATTGAGGATAACTAATATATATCAGGTACTTATTTTAATATTTCAACATTTTATTACATAACCTCAACGGTGATTTAAAATGCATTTTAGAAGTGTTGAGAGTTTAAAAATTCTGACTCGACTCGAATCCCCGACCATCCGGTCCGTAGCGTATTGACTTATGCTCTAAATAATTACTTTTGGCTTTCCAGGATGTTGCAAACTAAACATATGTACTTGCTATAGAAAATTTTAATATCTTACATTAAAATTGTGAAGAGAGTGATATTTTTTATTCTACTGAAAAATGCGAGAGAAAAAGTCGAGTATTAACGTTTGAGAAAAGAAAAAAATATATATTTCAGTGCTGCTTCAAAGAGACAAGAACTGACGCGACTCAACATGCGTGACGTAATATAAAGTTACCTCAGAGAACTTACACTTCTGTTTTCTTATTGACGTTAAAAGTAGGTAATAAAACTCGACTGAAACTCATATTGATAAAAAATTACGAGTTCAACATTAAAATTTATTCATGACATTATATGCTCATGGTCTACAGCTGTGGTCTCGAGGTAGCGTGCTGCCTTCTCACGCAGCGAGCCCGGGTTCGATTCCCGATCGTGACAGGCTCCTGGGTGAGTTTTTTCGGGGTTTTTCTTCACCTGTAAGACAAATGTCAGGAAGCTTAGGGCCCAACGGTCCCCGAAAATCATCCGGCCATCATCATCATCCTTCACCGGTGTGGAAAGCAACGGGAAGCTACTACACATATAATTTCCTAGTAAAGCTGCAAAGCATAGCATGAAAACGCTATGATTGCATGTGAAAGACCTGCCCTAGGACAGAATTACTATGAATATGGAATATGCACATATTTACAACACGCGGAAAAAATATAACTGTTTCCTTGGGACAAGTTCTCTCTTTAACATCTCTATCGTCTTAACGTTTTTTTATCCAATGCTACCAGGTTGTCGTAAGGCATTTCTGGCGCGACAAATATGGTATTACGTTGAACGGTGATATGACGGGTGATACATTTTAACGAAGTACCAAGAGCGCCCTTAACCTAAATTGCACACAATGCGCGACCACAGAAATAATTCGCTTTACGGAAAAACTGTTGTGATCTGAGCGTGATTCGAACACGGGTTCTCATCAAATGTAGTCTGAAACTCTGACAACAAAATGGTTCTGTATAAAACTATATAAAGCTAAATATATGGTGACTCTTAAAAAATGCATTAATTAATCATATAGGTTATTTAATAACCAATGAGGGAAAAGTTGAAATAGTAGTAGACTTTAACAATAATTACAAATAAAAATAATTAAATTAATTTTGGCTCAATTCTAGAAACACATGCTATTTATGGAATACAGGGATTCTTGTCACACAGTATCTCTAAAAAAATGTTAAACTGAAATACATATAAAATGATTATACCAGTTACACTATATGGATGAGAAACACACACTCTCACTTTAAAAGAGGAGAAAAGACTATGATTATTTGAGAATGAAGTTCTTAGGATATATTTCTTGATCAACGAGCTACCATCAGAGAGGTGAATTGGGAAAACTAAAAAAAAAAACATACATCATCTCTTTTTGGGAACCATGTATAATAAGAACAGCCAAGTCTCGTAGATAGAGCAATGCAGAATATATGGCACGGATAGAAATAAAACAAGAGTAAGGAAATTTCTTGTAGAAAACCGAAAGGAAAGCTGTCTTCTCGTAGGCCAAGAATGAGATAGAACAAATATATTAACCATGATTTGAGGGTGGTGAATTGCGCAGGGAATGGTTGGATAAAATTATCTCAGGTTACGGATATACATAACGTTCGGAAATTTCCATTACAAAATCCTAACACTCGTAGAAGGAACTGAGCGGATAAAGTTTTAAATAATGAATCCCTGTTAAGAACCCTGCCGGTTTCGTTCTGCAAGTACAATTTCTAATAAAATATTCATAACTTCCGCTTCTGCTGATTGCACAAAGTTTACGTGTATTATGCAATAATGTTGACAAGGTAAACGATGCTTAGGTTACATCATTACATGCACTAGAATCACGTGATACGTGTCCTTCCATTCACAGTACATCTTCAAACCTATTTCTTATTTATTTGTGTACCATAATTCAATACACAAATACAGAATACATTGACATGGTGATATAGCACGGCAAAGTTAGAAGTAATACGTAGGAGATCTGTTCGATTGCTTTATCAAGAACGTTGTCCACATCTTGTGACTCCACCGCTTACCCTGTTCATCAAAGTTATTCATCGGCTCCAAGAAAAATAACCATTTACCTCAACAGTGCTGACTGTGGTGCTCTAAGCAAGCGTCACACTACTAACTCTGAAGAGGACGTACTGCATTACTTTGGAGAAACCCGTCAACGATTACTAAGAATCATTAAGCGTGAAATGGGTGAGCCTCAAACTATTGTCTGGGAGGTGTACCATAAGCATCAATTACACCCTTACCATTCCCAGATGGTACATGCAATGGGTTCTGCCGTTTATCCATTGTGCTAATTATTCTACATAGTTCTTACGCCGTTGTATGGACGAGCCCCAGTATCAACAACAGGTAGTCTTCGGTAACGAATGAATGTGCACTAAGGATACTGTCCATAGATTACAGGATCATTTCGACTTTAATATATAGACAGTTATTGCGAAAGGTCGTTCTATTGGGCTTTATCTTCTTATACCCAGTCCAATGGGTGACCATTATTTTACCTTCTTGCTTGAGCTTTTGGGCGCATTCTTGAATGTGTCATTAAGCATGTATGGCACACTACCTCATTTTGCACATGCCATTCGTGATTACTTTAGCCGATGTTTCTGTCAGAGTCCAAGGCGTCCCGATTTTATGGACTCTACGATCGCCGAAGTTAACTCTACTATTACTTATTTTTTGCGGGGCTGCATGAAGCATTTGGTGTAATAGACACCGGACAGTATAGATAATCTACTTGCTCGAGATCTGACCGCTGAATATGAAATTAAACAAACAGGTGTGAAGGAGGGAGTAATATGATTGTGAAACTTATTGTATGCAACGAGCATTGTGGTCCTCACATAGAAAGACTGCTATAGTGAATAAGTACTAACCAAAGTGTTAAGTGCAGTGGAGAAGTTTAGTTAATTTACAATTTAAACAATTATTCTTATAAAAACAAAGTGAAATTATTTCCCCCCTTAAATATTACGTTATGACGAAATCAGTGAATGTTAGTTTGTGAAAATGTAATTAATTCAGTCATAAATAATTTAATTACTGCGATTTAACCCCGGAAAACGCGTGATATGTACACGATCAATGCATACTTGTACCTGCAGTCCGATAACATAATGTTTCCGGACAAAGGTTCCTATTCAAAACGTTACATACTGATTCCTCTCTACAAGTTATAGAAGTTTATAATCGGAATTTCCGAACACCCTAATGGAGAGCTTAATCCCACAAGGCATTGGGTTTCCATAATTAATTGTGCCAGTCACTTAAATATGTTTTCTTAACCAATGAAACAACTGTTACTAATTAGTTCTATTACAAGAAGTCCGAAACGAAGGAACTGCGCAAACTAAGCGAATACCTTAAAAGTAGATACTTGCTGGTTTGTGGAATGTTTCTTTGCTTGTTAACTAAATTAAATACATCCAGGTACGTTGCCAAAAAAAACTAAATATGACGGCCACTAGGCCGACTTTTTAACTGCCGATCTCTGATAAAGCCCCACTCCTAATGGTCGATTTTTGCGAGATTTTTTGAGAATGCTTCCTCGATTTATTTCAATGGAATATAACGAACGTATATATGCATGCCGGTATATATTAAACCCATGGTGTGACAGGTTCAGAAGACTTTTAGTCAATCATTCAGTTGCTGGCCTCATATACACACGTGTCATTTACAGAGGAGAACGATCATTCATTCAGTATAGGGGTGACATGTGGTCAGTATTTATGGTCCGCAACAAGTTTAACTAGTTTTTTTCAACCCGTCTATATACATCCAAGGTTACTCACTTGCGGGAGTTACTTAATCAATGCTAATATAGTTACTTTCATTTCTCTACAGATATCAGCGAGTGACATGTACTTAGTTCAACGCCCCAAAGAGATACCTAATAGGAAAGTAAGGTGTTACTTGTACGTGAAAGGCCGATTAATTTTGTTCAGAGGCTATAATTTATGCTTGGGGTACTTTTTGGAGCCTGGAAAACTTCACGCTCGAGATCCACGTCTGCAAATACTATTTTTATTTTTAATTTGATTTGTCAGCAAATTCGTATACACGGTGCTCAGCATATAATTATAATAAAGTACATCAGAGGTCTAAAGCCATCACTCACAATTTATACGAATTTATAGATGAAACCAATTGCTACAAAGAGTGAAATCCGGGAATATGTATTTTACCTTATATTCTATTAACCTCAACATGGCTCCATTAGTGGCAAGTTAAAATTCCAACAGATATTCAACCTCGACCAATGTGTTATAAAGCAACTGTGGTGTTAAATTCTCGAATGCAGCATAAGTTCTTTCTTGTAAGTCTGCCAAATCACATACTGGTGTCTTGTAGATCTGGTCCTAAGCAAATCCGCACACGTACAAATCAGGTGCTGTGAGGTCTGATGATGTGGCAGGCCACCTCGCATTTATGGCGTTCTTCTACCGATCCATTTTTAGGGATCATTTCATAGATAACTATGGTCTGGACGTGTGACGCATGAGTCAGGTTTCACATGTAGAATATTTTTGATCTTGTAGCTCACTGTCGAGTAGTCCTCCCTATTTACCTATTTGTTTCATTCTCTTTAGCCTAAAATATTTGAAAAGGGGTCTTCCAAAAGTTTTTTTCCTTTTTTTGCGTCTACTTTAGAAAAGTCCGAAGGAATTAAACTGCTCAAGCTATTGTCATCTAGATACTTAAAAAAAGAATAATGACGCATCCAAAATTAGCAATAATATTGAATAAGAACCTACCAGTATCCTTTTATTAAATGCTACCAACCTAACCATTTTGAATACATAGTTTTAAAAATGATTAATCATTATTTTATTATAGATACAATGGGACGATGTTACAGGTAACAAAAGGGACATTAATTATAAAATACAATAAAGGAAGCGAACAATAGATATTTACACCCTAATTTGTTGAATGACCATAACTGTAGTAACACAAACTAAAAAGTTTACTTATAAAACGATTTTTCGTAGACTGTCACGCCATTGAGTTTAGTTCTCTAGGTTTTTGTTATTACATATGACTTTGAATTATAGGAGCTAAAAAATGAATACAATTCATGTACGGGCTCATAGAGATGGACTTGTGTGGAATATCTAACTTACAACATATAACTAACTAGCTAGTTTACTGGCACCATCGAAGCTGTAGAGCAGCGGGCATAAACTCTTCATACATCCCTATCCTGAGCTAATGTTTCCCAATCATTCTCTGTATAATCTACTTCCCTCAAATCGTAGTTAATGTTATTCTCCCACATCACTCTTGGTCTACCAACTGGGGTTTTCCCTCTGGTTTTCCTATAAGAAGCTTCGATGCAAGTCTTTCACTCCCCATTCGTGTCACGTGTCCTTCCCATCGCAGTCTAAGGAACGTAACTTTTCTTATTATATCTGACTTCCTATAAAGAGCTTGTAGTTGACTGTTAATTAGTCTTCTCCATTCACCCGTCTGTAAATCTCTCTTTGGTTCAAACATTTTCCTAAGAAATTTACTCTCAAATACTCATAATGCTCTTTCTTCTCTTAAAGTGAGAGTCCATGTTTCTCATCCACATAATATAACTGGTGGAATTACAGTTTTATATGTTTTTATTTAACCTTTATTGAAAGCAGTTGGGGTATGAAGAGACCCTGTAATGCTTAATAGCACGCATTTTCAGAATTAAGCCTATGTTTAATTTCTTTGTGCATCTGATTCCTATTTGTGATTATTGTTCCTAGGTAGCCTCCTTGAATTCAACCATTTCCGCAAAATTTACCTCATTTGTCTTTAGCTTTCCATTTCAATTATATGCAGTATTTCTGTGTGTGACCATATATTTAGTGTTATTGATATTTACTCATAGTCCGAATTTCTTAGCGTTACTCAATAGTGTGTGCATATTGGCCTTGACGAGACACACCGAGAAGGCAGCAATAAGGGCTAGGAGCCGGACAAGCTAAATGCTAACTAATGCGTCAGAATTGCGATACATACCGATGCGTACATAGAACGTATTTATTCTTCGACTGTGAGAGCGACCATGCTGTATATCTCGGAATTATGGGGCTAGGAACGATCGGGGACTCTAGATAAAATTCAAGTTATGTTTCTGAAGAGAGCGTTGAGGTTAGCAACGGGCATTTATAATTGTGAAATACTTAAAGAATTCGGTACATTTTCGGACACAATAAGGGACAAAATTTTGGCTATTAAATATTAGTTGGACATAATAAACGGCAATCAGGACTAGCTTAGACCAGAGTGTTACAAGGAACAGAGAAGGCAGTGTGTTTCGGGGGACTGGATAATCGGTGTAGAAAGGGGATTGAATGGCATAGGGATGGGTTAAGCATGGGAGAGGAATACGAGGAATGTTTGGATGAAAGTAAAGAAGAGATTAATTGATATGGACAGACAGTACATAAAGCCGAGTGTAGTAAGAAAATATTGCTCACCCTGCAGTCGGAACTGAAACTTTCGAGGGGAAATGAGAAGTATATTGACTCTATGGATGTATATGATAGAAGTGCTATTGCATGGTTTCATTTGAGGGAGGGGGATGGAAGGCCCATAATTTAACAAGTGAAGAAGGCATTAAACTCTGCCCGCTATGCGATGACCGTGAAAATTGACAACAAATTATAGCATTCTGTAGAGAGACAGAGCAACTTGGATTACAGTTGCTGCCGGAGGGATTTCTCAGGTCGGATCGTGGGAGAGTGACATGTTGGGATCGGTTAGGACGGATCGAGAGTGAAGTGAAACATGCAATTTTTTGGGTAAGTAAATAAATTGAAGAATAAAAAATGTAGGTCAATAAGGAAATATATATTATCAATAATAAGAATCTAAATATGGACTTTGTTTCCGATCTTCAATTATATAAGTAGTCTCAATAAGTTACATAGCCTGATTGTGCATTTGATGTCTGAGGGGGGGGTATGGGTATTGTGTGTGTGTTTTCCTCTCTTTTCTCTAATTTATTTTGTAGCAATTTTTGTTATTATTAATATATGTAAGATGATACTTTTTGTTTCTATGCACATGATATTTTCATGGATGAGTGTAGTTGTGTATTATTTTATATGGAGTGTAGACATAGATTATCTATGTATATATATATATATATATATATATATATATATTATTTTCATTTTTTATGTAGGTGTGTAGCCATCCAGGTATTATATATATATACATATATATATATATATATATATATATATATATATTCTTATATTTATTTTCATTTTATTCATGGGAAAATAATGTACGTACGGCCAAGCAGTCCCGTGAGCAATGTATATGCAAATGTATTTCCTTTCTTTTGAAAAAAAACAATAAAATTCCAATTTAGTATCTCCTCGCTATCGTCCAACAGTACTAAATCATTAACATAAACTAAAAGCTTATTAATATCAATGAGTTTTATATATTCTCCATCCTCTCAAGATTTAATGGCATGCTCTAGTATAAAATTAAATAGTAGAGGAGATAGTGCATCTCCTTGTTTCAATAAATTGTGGATTTCAAAAGTATCGGAAAATTGTTTGCCACTCTCACAATACTCTTTGTGCCATTTAGATAAGTTTAACTTTTTGGGAATTCCGAACTTCAGCAGGATTCTATATAACTTCCCCCTCTAAATTGAATCGTATGCCTTTTTGAAGTCTACGTATAGTAGTTGATATACAGTACCATTATATTCCCATTTACTTTCTAAAATCTGTCTTTTACTAAATATCTGATCTGTTGTAGACATGTTTCTTTTGATTCCACATTGATGATCTCCTAGAATGCCATCTATATAGGGAGTACGTCTGCTTACTAATACTTACTTACTTACTCACTGGCACTATCGAACCCGAAGGTTCATGGCCGCGCGGACATAAGCTCTCCATACATCCCTATCCTGAGCCAATGCTTTCCAATCATTCCTTGTATAATCTACCTCCCTCAAATCATACTTAATGTTGTTCTCCCACCTCATTCTTGGTCTACCAACTGGGCGTTTTCCCTCTGGCTTTCCTACAAGAAGCTTCCATGCACGTCTTTCATTCCCCATACGTGCAACATGTCCTGCCCATCGCAGTCTACGAGACTTAACTGTTCTTATTATATCTGGCTTCCTATAAAGACCATATAGTTCATTGTTATGTAGTCTTCTCCATTCACCTGTCTGTTCATCTCTCTTTGGTCCAAAAATTTTCCTAAGAACTTTATTCTCAAATACTCGTAATCTCCTTTCCTCCCTTAAAGTAAGAGTCCATGTTTCGCACCCATATAATATAACTGGTAGAATAATAGTTTTATATATTTTCAGCTTAACGTTTTTTGAAAGGAGTTGGGACATCAAAAGTCTCTGCAATGCATAATAGCACGCATTTCCAGAATTGAGCCTATGTTTAATTTCTTTGTGCATCTCATTCCTATTTGTGATTATTGTTCCTAGGTATTTGAATTCAGCCACTTCCTCAAAATTTCCCTCATTTGTCATTAGCTGTCCATTTCCATTATATACTGAATTTCTACGTGTGACCATATATTTAGTTTTACTGATATTTACTTCCAGTCCTAATTTCTTAGTGTTACTCAATAGTGTGTGCGTGTTGGCCTTTAGTATCTCCTCGCTATCGGCCAGTAGTACTACATCATCAGCATAAACTAACAGCTTATTAATACCATTCAGTTGTAAGCCTTCCTCATTCTCTAAAGATTTAATGGCATGCTCTAGTACAAAATTAAATAGTAGAGGAGATAGTGCATCTCCTTGCTTCAACCCATTCTGGATTTCAAAAATGTCTGAAAACTGTTTGCCTACACGCACCCTACTCTTTGAGCCATTTAGACACATTCGTATAAGTCTAACTAACTTTTTAGGAATTCCGAACTCCAGCAGGATACTATATAACTTCTCCCTCTTAATTGAATCATATGCTTTTTTGAAGTCTACATATAGTTGATGTACAGTACCATTATATTCCCATTTCTTCTCTAAAATCTGTCTTATACTGAAAATCTGATCTGTTGTAGACCTGTTTCTTCTAAATGCACATTGATGATCTCCTAGAATGTCGTCAATATAGGGAGTCGTCTGCTTACTAATATATGTTAGAATTGTATGAAGTTGAAAGTAATGAGATGCCCCTGTAGTTGTTGCAATCAGTTTTATCTCCTTTCTTATAGATTGGTATGATAGTCGATTCATTCCATTCATATGCCAGTGCTTCTTTTTCCCAAATCGTACTAATATACCTAATCTAATGATTTATAAAAATGATAAATGTTGAAAGTACCATCACAGACCAATATGTACTATATTATGGTCATCTAGAAAGAATGGAGGAAGATCTATGGGCGTGAAGGGTGTGGAATTGGTCTCCCCCAGGCATATGGAAGAACTGAAGGCACATGAAGCCCTGAAGAGATGGTATTTATTAAGCTATGCAAGAGAGAAGTTGGGCACCTATAAACTGAGGTCCCAATCCTAGAAAATAGGGTAAAGTAGGTCCCGGGTCAAAAGGGTGTAGGGTAAATTGGATCCCGTTTCAGAAAAGGGTTTTTATAGGTAATTTCGGCCCAGCCTATTACTAATACGCAGAGAACACTGAATGCAAGTTGGCTGGATCGATCCCCAAAATGTACAGTGTTAAAAACTTAGGTCTTAAACTCTGATTAGCGTGATGATAAAATTTTAAAACTGGCTGATATTACAAATTCGAACGTAATAACTTGTCCAGTTGTCAACAGGATAATTTACTTCAGCAATAAACTGTTCTTTTTCTTTTTTTAGCCTGCTTTGCTGAACTGGTACATAAAATGCAAATTTCGAATTTAAAGTTCTCCAGTATATCAACAAATTTAAAATTTGTTTACTTTAATTTAGTGTCCATTTCATTAATTTTTCTTCAAATATTAACGCTTATCTAATAGTAAAAATGAACACTACCATAGAAAATGAATAACAAACACAGGTAAGTTAATTAGAGAATGCTACCTGTACCAGGACCTATTCTAGTACGTAGATCGTTGACCCTATTTACCTTCCACATAAGGATCCTAAATTGACGGGAAAACAAATTATCTAGTCCCCAGAAATCTCTTGGCAGGATCCTGGAGAATGGAAAAAAAAAAAAAAATCAGGAAACATTGTCAGCTGTTAATAAGCTCATTTAAGAAGACGAAGTGGAAGAAAAGAAGACGAAGACACTGTTCTGATAGACGTGACTCATATTTTCTTGATAGACGAATATTAGTAAAATTTTGATTGTACTAATAGTGAATGCATATCAGTTGAAGCACCTTACAAATTTCTGTTGGGATAAAAGGAGCAAATACATCCCTTAACATTCCTTTTGTTTGCTGAATAACTTCCGCAACAACAGCAAGCAGACTTATCTACTTTCCCACTCAAAGTGTAATTTGAATTCTCCAAACAGCTTCAAAGGATAGAGTCGTCTCGCATCTCACAAAAGAGTTTATTGACCAATTGAACTCTAGATGTCGTTTAAACTAACTCTGTTCAGTACAGTTGTCGATGATTCTAAGGGTGGATCCCTACACGTTGGAGCGACATTAATATGAGGAATACACGTTCTCATTTCATCAGCGAAGCAAGAATTTCAAGTTAGAGCACCGAGAAACAGAGAAATGTTTAATAATTATAATAACAAAGTATAATTTCTATTTCCAATTTTCCCCACTAGAGTTCAATAATGCTTTAATCACCTATTAAATATAGATACAGAACAGGACATTGAGGAGGATACTTTTTTTTATTATGTCCAAAGACTAAAACCCTTTTGAACTTACGGTATATAAGGGTTGTATTTATGAAACATTAACAATTAAATTAACATAACACACTAGAAAAAAGACAATTATATAACAATATATTAAGAAAGATGAACACGATAACATTAAATTATAGTTGAGAATAAACATTATTTAAGAAGAGAAGAAGTAATTGTAACATGTTTTGTCGTTAAGAATATGACAAAGAGGATTTGAATAATTTTTTTCATTAAAATTCCAATATGTTTCAAATTTATAACATTCAAACCACAACATTGGACAATTAAATATAATGTGTTCGACTGTTGGAATATCTTCTCCACATTTACAAGTTGCATGTGATGATATTTTAAATTTGTGTAAATATACCTGAAATTTTCCATGTCCGGTAAAAATTGAGTTAATATGAAACTGGGAACTATATTAGGACATTTAAGTCTGTCATAGATTGTTGGGAAGAATAATTCTCGAGTTGGTATTATTGTTAGTATTTTGCCATAATATATCCTATTCAGCAATAATATACTTTTAAATTTTCCACTTTATGTAAGTAAGAGGACACAAGTGATAACTAATTGGTAAATTTGAACTGGCAGCTGACTTTGCCAGACTGCATGCTCGTTCATTCCCAGTATTCCCGGATTGTCTTCGAATCCAGGACAAACAAATGTGTACTGAATTCTTCTGAAGCAAGTTTTTTATTTTGCACGCAATAGGATTAAATTTGCCAGCAATAGTTAGTAGAGCTGATTTGGAGTCACTTATTATATGAACACATTGTTGTATTTTTGAGCACCATTTAATAGCTTATTTTAAAGCAAATAATTCTGCTTGAAAAATTGAGCATTTTGTCGAAAGCTTGAACTGAAAATATACAATTTCTACACCATCCTTATTATATAATAAAATCACGGCCCACTTAGACCTCTTACATATCGCGATCCGTCAGCAAAAATCTTATGCATTCGTCAACATTTTCGGAAAACGATTCTCTCTGATAACTTTTCTAATTAACCGGGTGACCCGCACAGAGAAAATGTTTAGACCTATGAAGAAGAAATTGGGAAAAAATTGCAGGGACTTCGCGGAGGATAATTTACAGACAACAGAAATGCTAGTAGAAGAACCAAGTGAATTAGAGGTTGAAATGGCGATAAAAAATTGAAGATGTATAAACCATCAGTTTCTGATGAGAATCCAGCAGAACTGATAAAAACAGGGGCAGAAAAATGGATAGAGAAGATACACCAGTTTCTTAATATGATTTGGGAAAAATAGTATCTTCTAATTTATAAGAATGGAGATAAAAACTGATTGCTACAACTACAGGGGCATCTCATTACTTTAAACTTCGTACAAAATTCCAACAAATATATTAATAAGCAGACTTACTCCCTATATTGATGACATTCTAGGAGATCATCAATGTGCATTTAGAAAAAACAAGTCTACAACATATCAGACTTTAGTATAAGACAGATTTTAGAAAATAAATGGGAATATAATGGTACTGTACATCAACTATATGTAGACTTCAAAAATACATTCCATTCAATTAAGAGGAAGAAGTTATATAGTATCCTGCTGGAGTTCGGAATTCTTAAAACGTTAGTTAGACTTATACGAATGTGTATAAATATCACAAAGGGTAGGGTGCATGTAGGCAAACAGTTTTAGGATACTTTTGAAATCCAGAATGGGTTTAATCAAGGAGATGCACTCTCTCCTCTACTATTTAATTTTGCACTAGAGCATGCCATCAAATCTTTAGAGAATGAGGAAGGCATACAAGTCAATGGTATTAATAAGCTGTTAGTCTATGCTGATGATGTAGTACTATTGGCCGATAGCGAGGAGATACTAAAGGCCAACACGCACACACTATTGAGTAACACTAAACAATTAGGACTGGAAGTAAATAGCAATAAAACTAACTATGTGGTGACACGTAGAAATACGTTATATAATTTAAATGGACAGCTAATGACGAATGAGGAACATTTTGAGGAAGTGGCTGAATTGAGATACCTAGGAACAATAATCACAAACAGGAATGAGATGCACAAAGAAATTAAACATAGACTCAATTCTGGAAACGCGTGCTATTATGCATTGCAGAGATTTTTGATGTCCCAACTCCTTTAAAAAAACGTTAAACAAAAAAAATATACAACTATTGTTGTACCAGTTATATTATAACTTATGGGTGCGAAACATGGACTCTTACTTTAAGGGAGGAAAGGAGATTACAAATATTTGAGAATAAAGTACTTAGGAAAATATTTGGACCAAAGAGAGATGAAGAGACAGGTGAATGGAGAAACCAGATATAATAAGAACAGTTAAGTCTCGTAGACTGCGATGGGCAGGACGTGTTGCGCGTATGGGGAATGAAATACGTGATGGAAGCTTCTTGCAGGAAAGTCAGAGGGAAAACGCCCAGTTGGTAGACCAAGAATGGGGTGGAAAAATAACATTAACTATGATTTGAGGGAAGTAGATTATACAAGGAATGATTGGAAAGCATTAGCTCATGATAGGGATGTATGGAGAGCTTATGTCCGCGCGGCCATGAACCTACGGGTTCGATAGTGCCTGTGAGTAAGTAAGTAAGAGTAGAATAATGACTTTTTGCGATCGTCCCAATTTTTTCTGGTTTCATTTGCATTTTTCAGTATCGTAACCGACTGGTCTATGGCATCTTCCTTGGTGCAGAAATAAGTGATAGAGGCCTACCCTGGTTCTGGTCACCATGAGGGCAAGAAATTTTCTCGTGGAAATTCGGCAAATAAATGAGAGAGCTATTCACTCTGCATCATGAGGTGTTTAGGTAAAGCAGTAAAGTAGTCCTATATCAGACATTGTAAGGCCTTTCGAGGTCTACGAGGTTAATGTTTTCACTTTTCTTGGCAAAGGACACGAGGTATCAGCTGGGTAGCCAGCGCTGCGTAACGATAGCCATTTTTTCCCTAGAACATAGGTCTATCCAGGCATTCATTTATATTAGAGGCTGAGAAGTCCCAAGAGCCATAATGTCGCCAGAATGTTTAGAGCAATTAGAAATCCTGTCATTATAGCAACTCGAAACCTCGAACTTCCGGTATATAGAGTAGTGTAGAGTAATTAGGTAGCTAAGATTAAGTATTGGCTAGAGGTTGAGAAAACCAGCCATAATGACTATGGAATCTGACAAGCTAAGAATGTCATTCCTATATCTGGTCGATGATTGTCCACCTCTGTGGTTGATACTTGTGGATGTGAAGTAAATAGCCGGTAGAAGTACGATGGCCTTCTAAGCCTGTCGCGTCAATCAGTTTACATTAACTTAAATACATCACTAAAAGACATTTAAAATTGAGAAAACATTTATATTAAAACGATAGTTTTACAAATTGCCTCAAATTTCCCTACGCTATTCAAATATAACCGTTTATATTTAATATGATTTTCAACGCCTTCCTCCTGGCATTGATATTAATCCAGAAAATGAAAAAAGTCGCCTTGAAACTTTATTGAATGTCGCATATTCTCAATATGAAATGTTCAATATGGAATAAATGTAATAACTAACTAATTCACTGGCACCGGAGATAGATGGTCGCGCGGTTATGAGCTTTTCATATATAGGCCTATCTAAGTTAGCAAATGCTTTTCAATCATTCCCCGTATAATTCGCCTCCCTTAAATTGTCTTTAATGCTATCACACTTAGTTTTTAACCTTGAGGGCGAATTCTCCCTGATTTTTTCTACAAGCAGTTTTCATGCACCACGATTCATTCTCTATATAGAGGCCGTTTCATAAAGGATGAAGTATGGCCTCAAATGCGCAGAACCAGTTTCATCCCCTTGACTACAGATAGTCTACGGTACAGGCATACATATTCAATTCCAAAATAGTATACTGTCAGTCTAAAATATATTAGTTTTCGTGACCTTACTTCTAAAACCTCGTAAGTCTAATTTCAAGAGAGCATAAAAACTTTTTTGACATTGTTTATTATCATGTAATTATGTTAAGAAATAAGAGCAAGATAACTGGAGAACATGGAGTGGATGAAAATCTGTATAAAAATAAAATAATGTCTTATTTTAATTTAAACATTTAAAATATGACATTAAAAACATAGTTACAAAATTATAAGTAATGTCAAAAAATGTTTTATGCTTTTTTGAAAATTTTGTTAAATTAGACTTGCGCGGTTTTAGGAATAAGGTGATGTTATATTGCGGTGTTAAGTGGAAGATTTCTCGTATCTACAAGATCGTAGAACCGTCCAATCCCTATCTCTTCTCTATAAACTAACACACACATCATTTCCGATAGCGAGGAGATACTAAAGGACAACACGCATACACTATTGAGTAACACTAAGAATTTAGGACTGGAAGTAAATAGCTATAAAAATAAATATATGGTCACATGTAGGAATTCATTATATAATGGAAATGGACAGCTAATGACAAATGAGGGAAATTTTGAGGAAGTGGCTGAATTCAAATACCTAGGAACAATAATCACAAATAGGAATGAGATACACAAAGAAATTAAACATAGGCTCAATTCTGGAAATGCGTGCTATTATGCATTGCAGAGACTCCTGTTATCCCAACTCCTTTCAAAAAACGTTAAACTGAAAATATATAAAACTATTATTCTATCAGTTATATTATATGGATGCGAAACATGGACTCTTACTTTAAGGGAGGAAAGGAGATTACAAGTATTTGAGAATAAAGTACTTAGGAAACTTTTTGGACCAAAGAGAGATGAACAGACAGGAGAATGGAGAAGACTACACAACAATGAACTACATGGTCTTTATAGGAAGCCAGATATAATAAGAACAGTTAAGTCTCGTAGACTGCGATGGGCAGGATATGTTGCACGTATGGGGAATGAAAGACTTGCATGGAAGGTTCTTGTAGGAAAGCCAGAGGGAAAACGCCCAGTTGGTAGACCAAGAATGAGGTGGGAGAATAACATTAACTATGATTTGAGGGAAGTAGATTATAGAGGGAATGATTGGAAAGTATTAGCTCAGGATAGGGATGTATGGAGAGCATATGTCCGCGCGGCCATGAACTTACGGGTTCGATATAGCCAGTGAGTAAGTAAGTAAGTATTGGTCGCGTGCGTGTATAAGATGCACAAATAAATTAAACATAGGCTCAATTCTGAAAATGCATGCTATTATGCATTACAGAGATACTTGTCCCAACGTTTCTAAAAAAACAATAAAACTGCAAATAAATTACATAAAACTATTATTCTCACAGTGACATTATATCGGTGCAGCACATGAATTTATACCTTTATTCATCTTTTTCCTCCTCGTCTTCTTAAATAGCACTACAGTCCAATAAGGACCTTCGCCTGCTCAATGAGCCTCTTCCAGACATCCCTCTCCATAGAAAGACCTTCCCAAAGGTTTATTTGACATTTTTTAAGATCCTAACGCACACAATCCCAACATCTATTCTTAAGGTCTTCCTCTGAATCTTGTTCCTTGATGTTGTGAATACAAGATTTGTTTTACCTTTTTATTATTTGGCATTCTATTAATTTGTCCAATTTTATCTGAAACGGCCAAGTCTTATGTCTGAGACAATATCAAGATCTCCTAGAAATTGCATTAATACATTATTATAATTCTAAAGGGTAAACGACATGATTTTATAATTGTAAATGTACATGCCCCCACAGAAGATAAAGATGACAAGATCAAGGATGAGTTCTATGAAGAATTAGAATGCTTATTTGATAGCCTTTCACGATATCATATGAAAATTGTCTTAGGAGATTTTAATGCAAAAGTGGGGCGGGAAGATATATTCAAACCAACAATATGCAAATTCAGTCTTCATGAAGATAGTAATGACAACGTGGTTAGATTAGTCACATTTGCCACATCGAAGAATCTCATTGTTAAGAGCACAACATTTCAGCATAAGGATATTCATAAATACACCTGGACGTCCCCAGATGGAGAAACTCGGAACCAGATAGATCATGTATTAGTGGATAAACGCTGGCACAATAGCATCATCGATGTTAGATCAGTTAGAGGGACAGACTGCAATTCGAATCATCATCTGGTCAGAGTGAAAATCAGACAACGGCTATCGCTTATGAGAGGAACAAACGCTAAATATAATTTTGTAAAATTTGAATTAAAAAAAATTGAAAAATGATGAAATTCGGCAAGAATACTAAATCTAAATTGCTAATAGATTTGAAGTACTGGAATCTTCAGATGACAATGTGGCAAACGAAGAAGAAACTGATATAAATAAAGAATGGGATGCTATAAGAGATACTATTAAATTGTCAGCATCAGAAAGCATTGGTTGTTTAAAAAAGAGGCAAAACAAGAAATGGTTTGATGAGGAATGTGCCGACATTGTAAAGAAAAGAAAGCTAGCAAAAATGAAATGGTTACAGGAGCCAAATGAGGTCAATTTAGAGCAATTAGGTAGTATTAGACGGGAAACCACCAAGTTACTAAAGAGTAAAAAGAGGGAATATTTGAGAGAGAAGATTAATGTTCTTGAAATGAACGCAAAAAATAGGAAAATTAGAGAATTATATCAGGGAATTAGTATAGAGAAGAAAGGGTTTCAGGCAAGAACAAACATAATTCGGAATGTAAAGGGGGATATGATTGCAGATTCCAGGAGTATATTAAATAGATGGAAAATTTACTTTAATCAGCTATTAAATGTACATACAGAACAGGAAATTGAGGAGGATAATTTACAGACAGCAGAAATGCTAGTCGCAGAACCAAGTGCATTAGAGGTTGAAATGGCGATTGAAAAATTGAAGATGTATAAAGCATCAGGTTCAGATGAGATCCCAGCAGAACTGATAAAATCAGGGGGAGAAAAATTGATGGACAAGATACACTGATTGCTTAGTATGATTTGGGAGAAAGAAGCTCTTCCAGATGAATGGAAGGAATCAATTATCGTACCAATTTATAAGAAAGGAGATAAAACTGATTGCAACAACTACAGGGGCGTCTCATTACTTTCAATTTCGTACAAAATTCCAACAAATATACTAATAAGCAGACTTACTCCCTATATTGATGACATTCTAGGAGATCATCAATGTGCATTTAGAAGAAACAGGTCTACAACATATCAGACTTTTAGTATAAGACAGATTTTAGAATATAAAGGTACTGTACATCAACTATATGTAGACTTCAAAAATACATTCGATTCAATTAAGAGGAAGAAGTTATATAGTATCCTGCTGGAGTTCGGAATTCTTAAAACGTTAGTTAGACTTATACGAATGTGTCTATATGGCACAAAGAGTAGGGTGCGTGTAGGCAAACAGTTTTTGGACACTTTTCAAATCCAGAGTGGGTTGAAGCAAGGAGAAGCACTATCTCCTCTGTTATTTAATTTTGTACTAGAGCATGCCATAAACTCTTTAGAGAATAAGGAAGGTTTACAACTCAATGGTATTAATAAGCTGTTAGTTTATGCTGATGAAGTAGTATTATTGGTCGATAGCGAGGAGATACTAAAGGACAACACGCACACAGTATTGAGTAACACTAAAAAATTAGGACTGGAAGTAAATATCAATAAAACTAAATATATTATCACATGTAGAAATTCATTTTATAATGGAAATGGACAGCTAATGACAAATTAGGGAAATTGTGAGGGAGTGGCTGAATTCAAATACCTAGGAACAATAATCACAAATAGGAATGAGATGCACAAAGAAATGAAACATAGACTGAATTCTGGAAACGCGTGCTATTATGCATTCCAGAGACTCTTGATGTCCCAACTCCTTTCAAAAAACGTTAAACTGAAAATATATACAATTATTATTCTACCAGTTATGTTATATGGGTGCGGAACATGGATTCTTACTTTAAGGGAGGAAAGGAGATTACAAGTATTTGAGAATAAAGTACTTAAGAAATAATTTGTACCAAAGAGAGATGAAGAGACAGGTGAATGGAGAAGACTACATAACAACGAACTACATGGTCTTTATAGGAAGCCAGATATAATAAGAACAGTGAAGTCTTGTAGACATGTTGCATGTATGGCGAATGAAAGACTTGCATGGAAGCTTCTTGTAGGAAAGCCGGAGGGAAAACGCCCAGTTGGCCCCTCTTGTGTCAAGTACATTACTACAATGTCTTCTATCCAACAAAATGTGGTCTCCTTGATTAAGTGTTTCATTACCAGGTGAACGCCAAGTTATCTTATGTATATCTTTGTGTTCAACCCATGTGCCATCCACTGCCAAATTGTTACTCTTACAGAAATCTACAAGTCTGCTGCCATTCTTATTAGTCTTATCGTGTAAACTGTATTTTCCAACATTAGGTAATAAATATGTTTCTTTGCCAATTTTGGCATTAAAATCCACTAAAATAATTTTCATATCATACTTTGATCCATTGTTAACTACTTTTTCTAATAGAATTTGTATTTTAACGGATTATAAAATATTACCGAGTATTTGAGAGTAACGTTTTTTTTTTTGGCGAATGGAGTTCAGTATATAACAGGGAAGTAAATTATCTCTATGGGAAACCAGATAAAATAGGAATAGTTAAGTCTCGTAGAGTGTGTTGGATACGACATGTGGCATGAATGGAGAATGAGCGAGGGCCATGAAACCTTTTAATTAAGAAAACCGGAGGGCAAGCACCCGTTAGGTAGGCCAACAATGGGGTGGGAGAATAACATTAATCATGATTCGAGCGAAGTAGATTATTCTGCGGATGATTGGAAACAATAGGTCAGGATAGGTTATCTCTGCGCGGCTATGAACCTACAGGTTTGATAGTGCCAGTGAGTCATTATTATTATTATTATTATTATTATTATTATTATTATTATTATTATTATTATTATTAGAGGAACGTCGGGTAATTTTGACCCCTTTTTTGGATTTGTTGTTTTTCTTCTTTTAATTAAGGGATTTGAATTTTGTTTAATTACAGTGATTATCATTAGATCTGTAACCATGAAATAGCATTGTTGTTTTATTCAAATATGGAAACTTCTTCATAATATATAAACTTTTTTACATTACAACAAAGGTCCACTTTTATGTCCATATTCGGATAAAGTGGAACCAGAGTCCACCTCAGCTTTTAGTCCATTTTTAATTTTATTTACTATTTTGATTTATACAGACAGGCACATATTAATCTGAAAATATTTGTGACTGCTCATAATTAAAAAGCGTTGATATATATTTAATGTTTTGAAAACAAATATTGTTCATTATAACATTCACACATCATGCAACTGCAGAAAGCGACGGTCTTTGAGTTTAGTAAAATTACAAGGATATTGAATAAAATTAATTAAGTGAATGATTTTTACAGACAGCATCCTTATTGATAAAATATACGTATTCGTATAAAGTGGACCCATGTCCTCGTAGCGGGATCACATTAACCGAATTCCTTTGTTATTTTAAATTATTTTATACAGCCACCATGTCACATATTAAACCAAACCCGCCAGAATATTAAAACAGAATATACATAATAAAATATACTAGCGTACCCGGAAGACGTTGTCCTGCCCGAAAGTTCAATTCTCATGTCATGGACGGACGATAAAAATATGTTACTTTTTACCATAAAATTCAGACATTAGGACATACTTAGATATTATTAAATAAGTTCGCAAGAAAACCTCTTACAGTCTTCTGTTGTGGCTCAAGAAGTGTGAATGATGACGTCAGATAGTCATGAACATTAGAATTGTACCCTCCTTTGCAGGTAAGTTAAGAAACCGTCATATAAGAATTATATTAGAGTAAAAAAAAAAGATAAATTGATTAGAGCGAGTCAAAACAGTTTTTTCTTTTTCGCAGCTAGATTTCATTTCTGACCCATACTGTCCGACATTCCATTAGAAAAATTTATTTACCGTAGAGACTCGAACCAGTATAAGTCCCGTAGTTCTGCGCCAAGACTTCTTGCCTTAACCACTCGGCTACGGCGCGAGACTCTTGGTATCCACGAAAGACAAACATGGTTATTGTGAGTTATCCGTAAGAGATAAGGGATTCTTGGTATCAATGAAAGACAAAAATTGTTTTTGTGAGTTATCCGTAAAAGATAAACATATGCTGTCGCGGACGTTTTTGTAGAGCTTTTTGAGATATTCAATTCTGTGTACATTAATTGTATTTCTTATGGTTTAGGCAGCGTAAGCCATTTAAGCGTCCAAAGAGCTACTTTTTTCACGTTCTCCACTACAAAGGGCGATTTTTAAGGGTGTAGGAGTTGAGTATCACAACTCTCTTATAGCCTATGTTCATCCCGGGAATCGCCTGAACATTTAGCAAAAAACCCCATCACAATCGGATAAACGGTATGGCCCCGCACAAAGTACGAACAAACAAACATTAATTTTTATATATAAGATTTAAGAGTTTTTTTCAACATTTGTAATATTCAATAGCAGAAACTAAGAATTGATCCTTAGATTGAAAAAAAATTAAAGTAGTAATTTTCATAAATATTACAAATAAACCCTTCTTCGCACAATTAATAAAATAAACTGGCCTTGAAGCCGTCAAAGTTGATGAGGGGAAGAATTAAAAATATTTTCTGTTCGGGGGCAGCACCAATTGACAGGGTCCACTCAATCAGAAGGGGTCACATTATCCGAACTTCCCTATTTATTATTATTATTATTATTTTTATTATTATTATTATTATTATTACATTGTAAACCTGATCATAAAATAAAATAAAAATTAGATTATCTACAGGGTGCTTTACGTCTGGTTTCCTACATGAAGTTCCTTTTCTCTTCTTTTGTTCTCTAATCCTGCTACAAAAGTTAATATTTTGTTTTGAAATTTGAAGTGAATTAATCAGTAGCGTAGAACAACTTTCCAGAAGGTGTGTGGTATAGATATTTCAATATAAAACCACGGGTTTCTGTTAAAATTGAAAATGTGGTTTTCCTTCATAAATTCAGTTGAACTTTGCGAGTTCTAACCCCTTCACCTCCATAGTTTAATATTCTGTGTGACATCAAACGCTCGTGTCAACTTTCTCATAAGGCGATACTAAACACTGTTCCTTATTTCCCCCAGTTTCACATACTGAAATATGTGACATGGGTTTCCAAACTGAACCGCGCACCTTCGTAGAGAGGCGATGAATATTTTAGGGGAATTCGAGAGTTTTAAAAAATCTTAAAAAGTGTTGGTATAGACATATACTTAATTCTATAAAAATAAACTTTTATCAAAATAATTAAGTTCCTTAATGTTTATGAACACAATTAAATATAATCATATTTATTATATTGAATTCTTATAAAACTGAAATGGAAGAGAGTAGAATAAGATGACATAGTCACATCAAAAAACAATGCATACTGGCAAAATTCCAACAAGCTCAGCAATTTAATTTAGGGGTGAAGAGGCCAGAGATCGGATGATATATTAAGTATGAGTATTAAGAAGAATATCGAGAAAAGAACAATGAAATGGATGGAGACGATGGACGAGAAGGCATGGAATGATCTTGATAGATGTTGTTTTTGTCCGAATCAGGACCCCCTCCCAGAAAAAGAACATGAGATTAGATGAGAAAGGTATACTAAATTACTGCTGTTAACATGAATATCCTATCTGTCACATTGAATGTACACTGGCTAATAGCATTGGGAGACCTTGATACGAAAACAGCCAAAGCGCCACTTCTTTATTGAATTGAATTAAAAATATTCACACCACCTGCTTAATGACAGATATTTCTATTATGGTTATAAATTTAAACACAGTTTACCACAGTGATGCATGGATAACGCACGCGTTCTAATCCGGGGATTTTTCAGGTACTTCTCGGGGTGTAACCGCTTCCCGAATTTTATCCCACAAACACTCTTCATTCGCCCTTCCCCCCCTTTATGCCATTTAATTTCTCAGTCATTAATTTCATATTAACCTTCACCTGATCTCATGTTAAGAATAATAGTTAGATTGGCGTCCACAGGAGTTGAAAATATGTGATCGCGGAAATTAAATTGGGGGCCCACCAGGGTGCTGCCTCATGACCCGAACTTGACAAATAAAAAAGGACAGGAAGGGCTCACCCCCAAAAGAAATTGGAGGTATGGGTCATACGAGAAGTAATTACGAGTATTGCGAGTTTATAAACAGAGATAATGAAATAATCAAACAAAGGGGCAAAGATTAGCGGATTAATGAACTACATAATTTGGAGGAAAAATACCCAAGAACACAAATCTTAATTACGAATTTAAACATCGGTAGTTCGACTGTTTCTATTATATATATTAAAATAGATTGTAAACATTCAAAACAAAACGAATGTTGGAAATACGAGAATTGATAATACTTAGAAAAATAATAATAATAACAAAATAAATTATAGAACGGGGAATGAATATATCAGAGAATAACATGAAATTCAGCTAATAAACTAACATTATGATACTAAAATAGAGCAATAAGAAAAAAAAATGTGACAGAATGAGGGACGTAAGTATCCAGGAAAAAAGTGAAATTTAGCGAGTTAAACAAACTTCATCATCATCATAATACATTCACGAATTTAGGCCATTTGTTGACCTGTTTCGGCCTCAAGAGAAACACCATCCAGAAGTCTTTTGAGTGGACGTCCTGGTCTTCTTCTTCCTGCAGGTTGATATCTTAACATTAGTTTGGGTATTCTGTGATCTTCCATTCGATGAACATGGTTGGTATCCCATCTTGACTTATAATCAGACATTTTGTTTTCTAAAGATTCCATGTGTAATTCTTCTAAGATGTCTTCATTTTTTTTGTGATCTAGTAGTGTGTATCCTGCAGTCCTCCGAAGATACCTCATTTCAGCAGATCTAAGTCTCTGGTATATCCTTCTTGTTTCAACGTCCCATACTTCGCTACCGATACAAAGTCGAGTTTGAAGCGCCAGTGTTTTATACACTTTCAGTCTTGAAATGCTTGTGTGGACTAACTGTGGCTGTGAAGATAGTAATTTATTAACCCTAAAATTCTTAAAATCTTAGATATTTTTTTGCATTTACAACAATCCTTTTCTCCTTCCGTAATAGATATTGCATCCTAGATAGTGTAAAATTATTCACCTGCTCCAAAATTTTATTGTCCCCGTACAATTTTTAACTTCTGACAGTATCTACAAACCTTGAAAGAATGCCATAATTTTTGTTTGTTTCTGTAGATATCTTTAAATCCATATTCTTCTGTAATTTTGTTAAGTTCATACAGACCTTTCTGTAGATTATCTTCGGAATTTGCTATTATTATTGGCTCATCTGCAAACCATAGGGTGTTTAATTTGTCTATTTTCTGATATTCTTATTCCAAATTTATATGTTTTGGTTATTCGGATGCCAGACGATATATACTTCTTCATTGATATAAATTGCAAAGAGTGTTGGGGATAGGGGGCAGCCTTGTCTCACACCACGATTTATAATTCCTTCTTCAGAAAATCTGTTATTTAATTTAATCTTTATGGTGTTGTCTTTGTAAATATTTTGTATGTTCTGTCGAAGTAAATTTGGTATATTTCTGTCTTCCAATATATTTAAGAGTTTTGATCTCTTGACTGTGTCGAATGCTTTTTCAAAATCTATGAAAGCAAAATGTGTTTCTAAGTTGAATTCTCTTCTTTTTTCAAGCAATAGTTTAACAGAAAATGCTGAATCAATACAAGATCGTCCTTTCCTAAATCCATTTTGACATTCCATAAGAAATTTTTCACTGAAACTTTTCAATTTTCCATTTAAAATGTCTGCATAAATTTTGTAGCATGTGTTTAACAAACTGATTCCCCTATAGTTGTCCATTTTTCTCTTGTCTCCTTTCTTGAACAGGGGTATAACAATGCTTGTCTTCCATTCTTGTGGTATATCTGCATTTTTGAATACATTATTAAAGAAGGACAACAGTCTTTCATGGAACTGTTTGCCTGCATATTTGTACAATTCAGAATTCAAGCCATCTGTGCCAGTTGCCTTCCCATTTTTTAATTTCTTTAAACTATTGTTCAATTCTTCCAATGATATTATGGAATCTGTCTCATTATTATTTCGGAAAATTGTATCTTCATAGCTATTGTCAGTCCAAAGACTTTTATAATAATTGGAAAAATCTTCTTTTGTTACTCCGCAATTAATTTTGGTAGATTCTTTAATATCTTTATTCAAATGTTTTAATATTTTGAAGGCATTAGGTTGGAGCTTATGCAAATCTGATTCTAAATGTGTAACAAAATTTAACCAACTTTATGGTGCTAAATATAGAGCTTTTGGAAATGAAATAGAAAGTAGCACTCTTTATATCTGAATATGCACTGGTTGGGGAAAATTTGAAAAGTTGAAATGCATAATGTATATTTATTATATTAACAAACACATTACAAACAAATGAAAGGAGCGTGAATTATTCTCAAATACAGCATTACAATAAATTCAACATAACTTCGTGTAGGCTTACACTTCGAAAAGCTTCCTTGTATAAATCTATTTGATCCTATTGGGTAAACATAATTTTTAATACAGGTTTCCCAGGATCTAACGAGAAAGCTTCAAATATTGGAGAGATTTATTTTCTTTCAAAATGTACTATGTTTTAAAAATAAATGTTATGTTATGATAAACGTGTCTCGCGCCGTAGTCGGTTGGTTTAACGTATGATGCTTTGGAGCAGAAAGGGTAGAAATTTTTCTCGTGGAATTTCTGTCAGTGACCGGAGAAATGTGGGTACATAATATAAGTACCGAACCATCGATGCGACAAAGGTCCTGACAAGGCTCATCACACAAAGGATCACAGAAGAGGTAGATCATAAAATCCCCGAGGAACAATTCGAGTTCAGAAAGGGGAGAAACACAATGCAAGCAATCATAAATCTCACTGAAGACGCAGAGGCCGCTATACGACACACTAATGGGAAATTCCATGCTGTTTTCCTTGACTTCTCGAAAGCTTTCGATAAATTTAACAGGAACATCATCTCCTCAAAACTAAAATCTATCGCAGTGATAAACGAAGATCTCACTTGCATGATTCAAAATATCCTGAGAGGTAACAATGTTCAGATCTCGGACAACACAACGACGTCAACAACAACACACAGACAAACGGAGTCTTACAGGGGGATCCTCTCAGCCACATATTATTTAACATTGCAACCCATGACGTCGTACAGACAAAATGAGAAAAAACGCCAGATGTCTTACTTACTTACTCACTGGCATTATCGAACCCGTACGTTCATGGCCGCGCGGACATAACCTCTCCATACACCCCTATCCTGAGCTAATTCTTTCCAATCATTCCCTGTATAATCTACATCCCTCAAATCATAGTTAATGTTATTCTCCCACCTCATTCTTGGTCTACCAACTGGGCGTTTTCCCTCTGGCTTTCCTATAAGAAGCTTCCATCACGTCTTTCATTCACCATACGTGCAACATGTCCTACCCATCGCAGTCTAAGAGACTTAACTGTTCTTATTATATCTTGCTTCCTATAAAGACCATGCAATTCATTGTATATAGTCTTCTCCATTCACCTGTTTGTTCATCTCTCTTTGGTCCAAAAAATTTCCTAAGAACTTTATTCTCAAAAACTCGTAATATCCTTTCATCCCTTAAAGTAAGACTCCATGTTTCGCACCCATATAATATAACTGGTAGAATAATAGTTTTATATATTTTCAGTTTAACGTTTTTTGTAAGGAGTTGGGACATCAAAAGTCTCTGCAATGCATAATAGCACGCATTTCTAGAATTGAGCCTATGTTTAATTTCTTTGTGCATCTCATTCCTATTTGTGATTTTTGTTCCTTGGTATTTGAATTCAGCAACTTCCTCGAAATTTCCCTCATTTGTCATTAGCTGTCCATTTCCATTATATAATGCATTTCTACGTGTGACCATATATTTAGTTTTATTAGATGTCAAAATTTATATTTATGCCGACGACATGGTCATGGGATCTCATGGCAGAAGAAATCTCCAAGAAGCAATGTACGTAGTGGAAAACGAACTACAGATAAACGAAGAAAAGACTGAACACACGATTTTTAGATATGGTTAGAAACTATCTGAGGAAGACAAAATATTCCTAAAAGTAGAACCGCTACAAACTGCTAATCACGTCAGATACCTTGGCTTGACCTTACAGACAGTAATAATTCATTCTGAATACACACTAAGTAAAAAGCAATAAAGGCCACAAAAGTTATACATGTCAGAGGACAAAGAAGAGGGAGAATATCTCGCAAGAATTCTTCACAACGGAAGCATTATGAACTGGACCTGCACAGGCACGAATCAACATCTTCGCCACTTCCTGACATCCCTAGCGGTTCACGGATACCACCACAAAAATGTGTAAATAAATCATTCCACGAGGCAAATGGTAAATGTGCGTGTATTCTGTGTGACAATATCAGTGATATATACCATATCTTAATCTACAGAAATTTAGTAATATCAGTGATTAACTTTTGCACAAATAAGTAACTAATCAATACATGCACAATTGTGAGCATTATTATTATTATTATTATTATTATTATTATTATTATTATTAATTATTATTATTATTATTATTATTATTATTATTATTACTACTACTATTGAAATAAGTACCGGCTACAGGTTGAGGAATCTAGCTACATATAACGGCTACTGAATCCGACACGCTAATCACATGCAATCCCTAAACTATGTGAATTATCATCCACCTCTATGACTAACACAAGTGGATGTGAGGCCAGCAGCCGGCTGTTAGAACAAGAGCTTTCTAGGCCTGTCGCGCAGTGAAGTATGATGAACATATTTTTTTAAATATAAGATTTTGGAACAAAAAATAAAAATAATAGCATGATCATTCTTTCTTTACCTTACTTTAGCCTTTCACTTTGTAAGTAATTTTGCATGCCCCCACACCTCGCGGGCCTCACAGTGACACGGCTGTCGGGAGAGGATTTTAAATTCTTAATGCACGCAATGCTTTTTTGACTACACATGAAGGATATGGAGAGCCTCATTTGATGAGAGATCAGCTCAATTCCAAGCCCACCTCCGAGACAACACGAACATTTAAAATAAGACTCACCATTCACTTGAATTAAACAAGATAAATATGATAGTTTGAATGATTGTCATGGCCAAATAGTGTTCAATGATTATTTGGGCCTTAAATATTCCTTAGGCCTGAAGGGGGTAATAGTAATTACTTTAATAGTCTAATAACTGTAACATTATTCGTAAAGGAACTGAAAAATAAAATGTAATTGTATATTGTTCTATTACATAACTAGGTGTACATAAAAATACAAATATAAACCCTACTATAAACTAACATAAAAAAATAGTGTTTCTAGTACTTTGGTTTGATCGAAATTCGCCCGATATTTGGGTAATACCGATACTTTATTGAAAGCTAAAGAAAAACCTGAAGTACACATACATGCAGAAACGTCCACCACACTGCAGAGATGCTGTTCAACTAACATTTTCATTATACACAGTGCTTGAAATACTTCGCAGGAGATGTTGACAAAATTCAGATCGCTGTTCTAATAGTGGTTTCTGAATAAAATCGTTTTCAGAATTACCTCCACGGTGGAAATTCCCACACGTTACCCCTACATTTGTCTTACAGACGAAGAAAAATATCGATAGAAACCTTCTTCCAGGAAACTTGTCCCGACATGAGGTCGAACCCAAATCAACAGCGTCTGAGGTAACGGCGTTACCACTAGACACCAACGGCGGACATTAGCATTATATGGGTAGAAAATTGCGTTTCAGGTCACTGAAAATGAAAGGTTATGGTTTAAAAATGAACTTTTTGTGAGAATTTTGAACATGAATTACAAATTAAACAGGTCAGTATGTTCAGGAATTATTACTCTACAAAGGAATTTACTGTGAAAAATTTGCTTTTAAAAAGTAACAGGTTTTGGAATTAATCTACTCATTTATTGTGCTGTTACTTTCAGTTATTGAATGAAAAATATAGTATGTCAATTGATATACTTTTGCAATAACATTTGTCGTATTTTGATGCCTGCCATTTGCTGCACCTTGAGGTGATATACAGCAGATGATCACTTGACGATACCTAATAGTTTACTAAAATACAAGCTGATATGTAGATAGTTAACTGGATATCAAACATGCATTAGCAAGAGTTATGCAATAACCACATTTATGACTCGACACAGCGATATTTCATATAGAAAAAGTGCGAAACAACAGACTCAGAGATGGCGTACTTACGCATTCAAAAACTAAAGACTAGTACGGCATAGTATACTTTTTTTGTTGTGTTATTGCGCTTCATTTTGGTTCTTACCCTGTGTTTCCTTTGTAATATTTTGCCACTTATTTTGAAACACTTTTCTAGATAGTAATACAACTTGGTAACTCCCTCCTCATGATTTTCCAAAAAAAAATGTTCCGATATCTTGTCCGGTTTCTTCCAACTGCAGTCTAATCATCTGAAATTAGGACGCCTCTAGGCCTTTTAGCGAATTCTGAAGGATTAAAACTATGGAAATATTCTTGAAAAATGTACTCTCCATGACCGATACTATATAACAGTCACCGAAAATATCCATGACCGAAATAAATATATATATATATATATATATATATTTCATTGAAACCATATTAGGCACATAGCAGTTAACTAAAAAAGTAAAGGCGAGTACATTAACCAGAAAAATCGGACCATTAGGTCCAGGAGTTCACCTGTAACAAACATTTTCAAAACACTATATCTGCCCGCAATTGTCTACTTTTCATGATGAACCTGGTAAGCCTATGAAAATAAACCGAAGAAAGTATTGTCCAAATATCAACGAAATACAAGTATTAAAAATGGAGATCTGTGTAAAACCCGAAATTAAAAATTAATTCTAACGGTCGCCATGTTTGGTTACTCGTAATTTTACCATATAGTTTAACTAACCCTAAATTGGCAATGTATCCAATGAAACATTAATATAATTAATGTCATATTTTGAACATAGTATTAGAAAAATTAATTAGTAGAGAGTATTTACATTGGTGTCAAATTATAAGTTGTATAATTGTACAACAATATGGAAATAGGGAATAACTTACGTTACACATGATTCGTAAACCAGAAATATGGGAACATAAATTAGACTTGCTGAGGAATTCGCTTATATTACGAAGTTCCTGTGTGATGGACACTTGTTGTTCGAATTTCACATATTATTGTAGCGTAGAACCAGTATTCTTTGATTCTAGAAGCGTGACCTTCCCATATCCATGCGACTTCTTTCGCCTAATTTCGTCTTTCATTTCGCTCCTAGTTCCGATTAAGGCAAACTGTCGGTTAAATATACTTTTGATTCTTCTTTACACATTTGGCATACTCTCGTTAAATTCATAGGCCTACATGTCGTCAAAATGAAATATGATTTTGCCAGATATAACACAGACATTTAAATCTCAAATCCAGCATTTAGTCTTGAGGGATTAGCGGTAACCACTCGTCTTCCCGGGCTTCGAGAATCGGATATTCAAACTTTGCTGATACAATGAATGTTCAAAGGCGCAAAATACTAAACATGGTTTGATTCGAATGCAAGTAGATCTGGAGATTCCATTTCCTATATTTACGATTTATTTAAGAACCTAAAGCCTGAAATAAGAAACCTAAGAACAAAACTGTATAACAGGCAGAGGGAATTTTTCTCGCACTTCTCGAGCAAAACTTCACCTTCAGTTAGATTCCTTCATTATAGTTTGGGGGAAGGTGTGTGTGTGTACATATGCTTGTATTTGATAGCCTTTAATGATATCATAAGAAAATTGTCTTAGGAGATTTTAATGCAAAAATGGGGTGGGAAGATTTATTCAGACCAACAATAGGCAAATTCAGTCTTCATGAAGATGGTAACGACAATGGGGTCAGATTAGTCGCCTTTGCCACATCCAAGAATTTCATTGTTAAGAGAAAAACATTTCAGCGTAAGGATATTCATAAATACACCTGGACCCTTTCATGATATCATATGAAAATTGTCTTAGGAGATTTTAACGCAAAAGTGGGGCGGGAAGATATATTCAAATCAAAAGAGGTAAATTCAGTCTTCATGAAGATGGTAACGACAATGGGTTTTGATTAGTCACCTTTGCCACATCCAAGAATTTCGTTGTTAAGAGAACAACATTCCAGCGTAAGAATATTCATAAATACACCTGGACGTCTCCAGATGGCGAAACTCGGAACCAGACAGATCATGTAATAGTGAAATAACGCTGGCACAATAGTATAATCGATATTAGATCAGTTAGAGGGACAGATTGCAATTCGGATCATCATCTGATCAGAATGAAAATTAGACAACATCTATCGCTTATGAGAGGAACAAACGTTAAATATGATTCTGAAAAATGTAGAATTAAAAACTTGTAAAATAATTAAATTCTACAATAATACCAAATAAAAATTGCTAATAGATTTGAAGTACTGGAATCTTCAAATGACAATGTGGTAAACGAAGAAGAAACTGATGCAAATAAAGAATGGGAAGCTTTAAGCGATATTATTAAATTGTCAACATCAGAAAGCATTGGTTATTTAAAAAAGAGGCAAAACAAGAAATGGTTTATTGAGGAATGTGCCGACATTGTAAAAAAAATCTAGCAAAAATGAAATGGTCATACGAGCCAAATGCGGTAAATTTAGAGCAATTGGGTAAGTATTAAACGGGAAACCACCAGGTTACTAAAGAGTAAAAAGAGGGATTAATGATCTTGAAATGAATGCCGAAAATAGGAACATTGGAGAATTATATCAAGGAATTAGGATAGAAAAGAAAGGTTTCAGGCTGGAACAAACATAATTCGGAATGAAAATGGGGATATGATTGCAGATTCTAAGGGTATATTTAATAGATGGAAAATTAACTTTAATCACACAATAAATGTACATACAGAATAGGATATTGAAGAGGATAATTTACAGAGAGCAGAAATGCTATAACCAAATTCCAGATGTCTTCGGAGCAAAGCAGTTAGCCAGACCTCCCCTTCATTTAAAATGCTGGTGCGTCATTGGTTGCGTTGCAAGTGTCTGGTGGGAAATCCCACATCATAATTATTCACAATGTTACGATATAAGTCAGAGACTCTTGTCGTCCCAACTCCTTTAAAAAAAACGTAAAAACGAAAATATATAAAACTATTATTCTACCAGTTATATTATATGGATGCGAAACATGGACTCTTACTTTAAGGGAAGAAAGGAGATTACGAGTATTTGAGAATAAAGTTCTTAGGAAAATTTTTGGACCAAAGAGAGATGAATAGACAGTTGAATGAAAACACTACATTACAGTGAACTACATGGTGTTATAGGAAGCAAGATATAATAAGAACAGTTAAGTATCGTAGACTGCGATGGGCAGGACATGTGGCACGAATGGGGAATGAAAGAGGTGCATGGAAACTTCTTATAGGAAAACCAAAGGAAAACACCCAGTTGGTAGACCAAGAATAAAGTGGGAGGATAACATATGATAACTATGATTTGAGGGAAGTAGATTTTACAGGGAATGATTGGAAAACTTTAGCTCAGGATAGGGATGAATGGAGATCTTATGTCCGCACGGCCATGAATCTACGGTTTCGATTGTGCCAGTGAGTTTGTTAGTTAGTTATTACAGCACAAGTCCTTGTTTTTTTCCTTAGTATCACTTATGTGCTCAAGTATTCATGAAGCGTTATGTTCAATAAAATTAAATAAGTGTTGAGCCTACAGTAGTGAATGTGACATATATAGCTGGCGTGTGCAAGTGTTTTTTTTATTAAGTGCAGTATCCCTTCCTGAAAAGATGTCCGATAATTCTATGCCAGGTCCTTCCGGAGTGTCTCCTGTCAAGAAACATAAACAGAGGAAAGGATTTTGTTCGGGAGAAATACAAAAAATTATAAACGTTTATAAAACGTTATTGAAGGAGAACCCTCATAGGGCGATTAGAGATTATTATTATTGGTATTTATTATTAATATTAATATTATTTATTTTTATTATATTATTGGTATTATTATTGGTATTTATTATTATTTATTAATATATTATTATTATTATTATTAATATTATTATTATTATTATTATTATTATCATTATTAATTTCATTATTATTGTCAGTATTATATTTCATTGTTGTTCAACCAATATGTTATGAAACCGTAATTGCGTGTCGATGTACTCGTAAGTTTATCCGCTTGTGAAGCGCGCTTTTTTGCCGTTACAACCACTGTTTACATCTGCTCCGTAGACATCTGGAACCGCGTATATGTTATAGTAGCAGAACCAAACGCATCAGAGGTTGAAATGGCGATAGAAAAATTGAAGATGTATAAAGCATCAGTTTCAGATGAGATCCCAGCAGAACTGATAAAATCACGGGGAGAAAAATGGATTGAGAAGATACGCCGGTTGCTTAATATGATTTGGGAAAAAGAATATCTTCCAGAGAATGGTAAGAATCTATAATTGTACGAATTTATAAGATAGGAGATAAAACTGATTGCAACATTGCATCTCATTACTTTCAACTTCGTACAAATTTCTAACAACTATATTAGAAAGCAGACTTACTGGTTATGACATAGTAAGAGATAATCAATGTGGATTTAGAAGAAACATGTCTACAACAGATCAGATTTTTAGTATAAGACAGATATTAGAAAATAAATGGGAATACAATGATACTGTACATCAACTATATGTAGTCTTCAAAAAAAGGCATACGATTCAATTAAGAGGGAGAAGTTATATAATATCATGTTTTAATTCGGAGTTCCTAGAAAGTTAGATTTACACGAAAGTGTGTACATGGAACAGAGAGTAGGGTGTGTGTAGGCAAACAGTTTTCGGATACTTTTGAAATCGAGAATGGACTGAAGCAAGGAGATGCACTATCTCTCCAAAACTCCAAGCCCGACAGACCTAGAAGGCACTTGGCCTACTATCCGGCTGCTGACCTCACATCCACATGTGTTATTCACAGAGGTAGACGATCAACTAGCTAGTTTAGGTGTGATATGTGGTCAGCGTGTCGGGTCTCCCAACCGTTATTGGTTTTCTCAACCTGGAGTCGCTACCTATTGTAGCTACCAAATGCATCACGATGCTGGCAAGGCATCGGTCCCATACTGGCCGAAATTCCATGAGAAAAATTTCTTCCTCCATGGGGATTCGAACCAGTGCAAATCCCATAGTTCTGCGGCAAGGCATTTTTCCTTAGTCACTTGGCTACGGTGCGGGACTACATGCACTATCTCATTTACTATTTAATTTTGTACTAGAGCATGCCATCAAATCTTTAGAGGATGAAGAAAGCCTACAACTCAATGGTATTAATAAGCTGTTAGTTTAGGCTGATGTAGTACTGTTGGGCGATAACGAGGAGATACCAAAGACCAACACGCACACACTATTGAGTAATAGGTGGACCCACTTACCACCCCTGGGATACCTCATGATACATTCCCCTACTCCCCTCCCAACTGATTTTTTCTCCCTATGTCTACTTCTAAACTACATTGGAACTTCATAAACTTAAAACCAACACCCGGGAGAATGTGTTGGAGTTACCAATTCGGGTAAATTGGTGAGCTACATAGTACATCAGTTCGCACTATTGAATAATTGGGACTGGAAGTAAATATCAATAAAACTAAATATGTGGTCACACATTATATAATGGAAATTGACAGCTAATGACAGATGAGGAAGATTTTGTGGAAAATGCTGAATTCAAATACCTAGGAACAATAATCACAAATAGAAATGAGATGCAAAAAGAAATTAAACATAGGCTCAATTCTGGAAATATGTTCTATTATGTATTACGGAGACCCTTGACGTCCCAGCTCCTTTGAAAAAACGTTAAACTGAAAATATATAAAAATATTATTCTACCAGTTATATTATACGAATGCGAAACTTGGTCTCTTACTTTAAGGGAGGAAAGGAGAGTACGAGAATTTGAGAATAAAGTTCTTAGGAATATTCTTGGACCAAAGAGAGTTGAACAGACAGGTGAATGGAGAAAACTTGTTAACAGTGAACTACATGGTGTGAATAATAAGTCAGATGTAATAATAACAGTAAAGTCACGTAGACTACGATGGGCAGGACATGTGGCACGATTGGGGAATGAAATACATGCATGAAAGCTTCTTGTAGGAAACCAGAGGGAAAACGACCAGTTGGTAGACCAAGAATGAGGTGGGAGAATAACATTAACCATAATTTGAGGGAAGTAATTTATACAGAGAATGATTGAAAAACATTAGCTCAGGATAGGGATATATGGAGAGCATATCCGTGCGGCAATGAATCTACGGGTTCGATAGTGCCATCGAGTTACTTAGTTATATATATATATATATATATATATATAACCTATCGTTCGTTACTATTTATCGGGTTGGACCTGTCACACTCTGTATTAATTTAGCCATAAGTTTTAAAATGTTGAAAAATAACTTTGTGGTAGTTTCCATTGAAATTTAGGCATAGAGTCTGTAAACATATTCAAGCACTGGTGTAATAATGTAAACGTATACCGTATTTTATTATAAACACCTGGTGGTATTTGAATATTTCAAAGCGAATCCGCAATATTGCATATGAATACAATTTGTTTTAGTATTATTTTGTTCCTTGAACTGAAATGAAACAGGTGGAGGAACAGATTCAAATTGAAAATACTGAGATTCCATGTGTTACCTTAACTATATTAGAATGACTTCTTTCAGAAATAGCCTCATCTATTTGTATTTACCAAATATATATTTAAAGATCGTGCTGCTGCGCTCCTACATAGTATATCGAAAAGTTATCCACTTTGAGTAGCTGACTTCTTACCACAATTTTGAGACTTGGTCACATGATAAGTCTGATAAGAATCCCTCTCCACAACACCTCTCTTTATTCTATCTATTTTACAGCAGCCCCGGCGCGCTCCTGGAATATCCTCCCACAAGTATCAAGAATTGCCGCACACTTGGCAGTTTTAAATTACGCTTATGCAATTAAACAATTAAGTTTTGTTCACAATCAAATTTATTCTATGTCATTAATGATGTTTGTTACATTTTCTTTATAGTGAACATGTTATATTTTATTCGTTAAATCTACGATATATATATATATATATATATATATAACTCTTACTTACTTACTCACTGACATATTCGAACATGTAGCTTCATGGTCGCGCGGACATAATCTCTCCATACATCCCTATCCTGAGCTCATGCTTTCCAATCAATCCCTGTATAATCTACTTCCCTCAAATTATAGTTAAAGTTGTTCTCCCACCTCATTCTTGGTCTACCAACCGGGCGTTTTCCCTCCGGCTTTCCTACAAGAAGCTTCCATGCACGTCTTTCATTCTCCATACGTGCAACATGTCCTGCCCATCGCAGTCTACGAGACTCAAATGTTCTTATTATATCTTGTTTCCATAAAGACCATGTATAATTCATTGTATGTAGTCTTCTCCATTCACCTGTCTGTTCAACTCTATTTGGTTCAAACATTTTCCCAAGAACTTTATTCTCAAAAACTCGTAATCTCATTCCCTCCCTTAAAGTAAGAGTCAATGTTTTGCACCCATATAATATAACTGGTAGAATAATAGTTTTATATATTTTCAGCTTAACGTTTTTTGAAAGGAGATGGGACATCAAAAGTCTCTGCAATGCATAATAACACGCATTTCCAGAATTGAGCCTCTGTTTAATTTCTTTGTGCATCTCATTCCTATTTGTGATTTTTGTTCCTTGGTATTTTATTCAGCCACTTCCGCAAAATTTCCCTCATTTGTCATTAGCTGTCCATTTCCGTTATATAATGCATTTCTACGTGTAACCATATATTTAGTTTTATTGATATTTACTTGCAGTCCTAATTCCTTAGTGTTACTCAATAGTGTGTGCATGTTGTCCTTTAGTATCTCCTCGCTATCGGCCAATAGTACTATATATATATATATATATATATATAGAAGATATAAATTTTATTGTAGGCTAGTTCAAATTTAAAAAAAATAAACGTCGTATGACGTAGCTGTATTAACCTTTAAGTACTACAGATCGTTTTCAGCTTTCATGTTACAACGATTAATTGTCAGTAATTGCAAAGTCCAAACACATTAGATACATCCTTATTACAATCTCCAACCTTCTACAAAATACAGCTTCAATTATCTTTATAAGTAATTACAAAGACCAAACATAATCATGAAGTTTGACTTGACCTTTCATACCGGTCTCTAGCGGATTACCGCTATTTGATATAGTTCATTAAACTCAAAGCCTGGCAAAGACAAAGTCCAAATTCTTAATCTGTTTGCATATTCACATTAGAACTGGTACCTTGATCCCTCAACAGGATTTCGGTTCCCCTATCCGTTAAAGCTAGATTTCTCATTCTGTGTCCACTACTTATTATAGCTACACAAATTCTTCCTGACTTTGAGTGGTCTCATACTGGAAATCTATGTATGGTTTATCGTTTTTGAAAGATTGCTATGAGATCCTCTTACATCCTGTATAACTGAATTAATGGTATTGTAGTTACATTACCCAACAATACCATCTTAATGGATTAAGTCTCATGAGACTTCTTCCGGTCTATTTTTTTTTAACTCCAGTTACAGATATGAAATTATTAAAATAATATCTTTATTAAAATCTAAAATAAATAATCAAACAGATGGTCTTAATAATATTATATTTAAGAAGTGCAAAGGTACTATGTCTAAATATATTGCTAATTTCATTAATTATACTTTTGAAACTACATTTGCCACGTAAATGTAAAATTACAAAAATTATTCCAATTTTTAAGAGTGGAGATAAATTGATTATTGATAACTATAGACCAATATCTATTTTATCAACTATATCTAAAATACTTGAAACATGTGTAAAAGATAGATTAGTAAAATATTTAAGAAAAAAGAAAATATTATATAAATATCAATATGGATTTCGTGAAACATCAAGTGCACTTAATGCTGCAAAGGATATAGTAACACATATTGAAGATATATTAGATAATAATAAAATAGCACTTGGTTTATTTTTAGATCTTAAAAAAGCATTTGACACAGTTAATCATAACCTTTTATATGACAAATTAGGAAAAAATGGTATTAGAGGATTAGCTTTGGAATGGTTTAAAAATTATTTATCTGATAGAATACAATTTTTATCTCTTGACAATGTTATTTAGAGTTATGAACGGACAGTATTATGTGGTGCTCCTCAAGGATCAGTTTTGGGACCTTTATTATTTCTAATTTATATTAATGATATCAGTGAATTAAATCTTTGTGGAAAGATAATGTTATTTGAGAATGATACTAGTATATTTTATATAGGAGATAATGCTAATATCATTATTGAGAATTTATTGCATGATATAAACATCCTTGAACAATGGTTTCATCTTAATAAATTATTAATAAATACTTCAAAAACTTTTTACACCTTATTTAAAAAATTACATTAAAATATAATACTAAATCAGGATATAATGATTAATAATAAAGTAATAAATAATGTAAATTCCGTTAAATTTTTAGGCATAATTTTAGATAAGAATTTAATTGGAAACCTCATGTTGAACAATTATGTAAACGGATATCACCTGTTATAGGTGTTCTTCATAGACTTAAAAATGATTTACCAAATATTTATATTAGAAGTATACATTATTCTTTAATACATTCTCATCTCCCTTAAATGCTACCTATATGGGGAAATAGTTTTGATTACATAACTCACCCTCTCCAAGTTTTACAGAATAGAGCTATTAGAATACTATATAACTTACATCCTCATACATCTTATAACTTTATTTATACTTTTTCAAATATTTTACCATTAAAGGAATATATATATATTATATATATATATATAATATATATATATATGTTTAAAATTAGTAAGAATCTATCTCACCATAACATTCCCTTCATTTTTAATACAGATATACATAATTATTATACTAGAGGTTGTACTTTATTACACAAAGATACTAGTTTCTCAACAAAATATGGTATAAAAGGAATTCGTTATGCATTAGTAAATCAGTACAATAATTTCCTATTGAATATCAACATTTCACGGATGTTAAACATTTTTCTAATTGTATTAAACTGTTTTTCATTGCTTTCTTAGTTAATTTTGTTAATTTAATTATTATTATTATTATTATTATTATTATTATTATAACCATCCTGTTTAAATATTGTATTTATATATATATATATATATATATATAGGCCTATATATACACATATATATATATATATATATATATATATATATATAGTTTGCATCCATAGTAGTTTGTATCACTTAAACTTATGCCTGATTTTGTATTCTTGTTTTTATTGTTAATTGTTTCATGGCCATTACTTTTTGTATATTGCCCCTTAATATGAGCAATCTTGCTCTTTGTGGTCTTTGAAGAAATAAATAAATACATAAAACACTGTTGATCCCATTTTATCTTCTGTCTACCGAGTTTTCTTCTCTCTCTTGAATTGTAGTCCATCATCAATTTTGGTAAGAGTTCTTGGATTCATTTCATATGTTATTTCTAATCTGTAGATAAACTACATTTCATATGTTATTTCTAATCGTTTCTATAAGTTTTATTCTACTATTAGTTTAAAAATCTTTAGTTCCCTTATTTAATAAAAATAGTATTAAGATTTGTCAATATATTTACCTAATGTCTTTATATATATATATATATATATATATAAGCGATAGATTAATTCATTATAGTTTATTACATTGTATGTTTTTTTGTTATTTTCTGGTATATTTGAGCTGTTATTCCTTTGTGTATACATTCCTTCATTAGTTTAATTTTAATTGTATTTAATTTTATTGTATTATTAGACACTTATTTTAATTATTGTTCAGTTTGACAGATAATTGTTTAGTATATACTATTATTGTAAGCTTTAATATTTAAATGTAGCATATATTTGTTCTGGTGTTTGGAAGAAAAGGCCACTTGGCCTTAATTCTCCCAGGCTAAATAAATCTATTGTAAATCTATTTTATATCTTCACTTTTTATTTGTCCAATATAGTGTGGACAAACTACAGATCTGAAGGGAATCTCGTATCTAATCTTTCAATTCTCCTTTCATATTTTTGCTCAAGATCCAAATTTAAGAATCATAAAGAAATATTGGCTCTGTCATTGTCTGTCTGTATCCGTACATTCCTATATAGGAAAAAAGTGCCCCATTGCGGGAGTTATTTAACCAAGCTAATATTAGTAAACGCTTTTCCTTACAGATATCAGCGAGTGATACGCGATTAGCTCATCCACTTAAGGAGAGATCTAATAGGCAACTAAGAAATTACTTGGATGGAAAAGGCTTATAAAATTTTGCTTAGAGAATTTAATTTAGGTTTGAGGTTGTATTATGAGTACGAAAATCTTCAGATTACAATTCATGGCTTAACGCCCTCCCCTTCCCGAAGACTTGTGTCTTCGACTTTTAATTCCTACAAAATTAATCGACCTACCTTGAGCAAGGTAACTAACCTCTAGCCCAAAGATTCAACACCGCCAATATTTTATAAACTTTTATTTTAGTTTTCTTTCTAGTATTTTTTAGGAATCAATCACAACGCATACATAGGTGAATGCATTTATTCTATATACTAATATCTTCATGTCCTTTTGTATCGGAGTGAATCTTGGATTACCACTACCAAACAAGAAAGTAAAATCCAAGCAGCCGAGATGGAATTTTTAAGAAGAGTAAAAGGCTGTACTAGAATGGACCAGATAAGAAACGAGGATATCCGTGAAGAACTGCAGATCTACTCCATAAAGGAAAAGATATTTAACAAGAAGATACAGTGTAAAGAACATGTAGAATGAATGGAAGAAAGTAGATTACCAAGTAAAATCTTCCATTATTTTCCAAGAGGAAGAAGAGATGTCGGACGTCCTCGGTAGAGATGGTCTTAGATCAATTAGTGAAGACGGAACAGGCAACTCTTGCCTAAACCAGGAAGTGAAGAAGAAGAAGAAGACTAATATCTTCATTGTTCATGAAATAAATATATAACCTGGGTAATTCAAGTGATCCGTTAATTTTTTTCTTTCCACAAATATTTAGGTTCTAATAAGTCAACCGTGTTATCGTAGCGGAAGAGACAACTACTTGTTGAAGGAGGATATGACGATTATCCGAGAGATGGCTGCTGGATTCATCATCTTACCTTACGAGTTGCTAGTAACATGTCCGGGAATATTTTCTTTAGTAAAATTCACACAAAATATAGTTATATTTTCACCTCCCGTACGTTTGTAGGCCTAACTGATTATGCCTTTCTATTTCTATTTTCTAGAATTTGGAGAAGGAGAAGTAAAACTACTACAAGATATAAGTCTACATTGAAAAGAAAAGCATTTTTTTTGTAACAGCACGATGAGAAAATTCAAAATGAACAAATGACGAGCGAGTACATCAAAAGCAGAATTTCTCACTTTAATTTACTGACTTCTCCTTTCACGACGTAATAAAACAGATTTGTTTCGTGACGCAATGTTAAATTTCTTCTATTACAATCTCTTGTTTTCCTAACTTCTCTTTTTTCCCCTCCTTAACATATTATTTGTGCTCTGCAAACATTTCTCCACTTTTATTTTAATAACGTGTCCAATTTCATATTGAAATTACAAAACACACATCCAACAAGCCGTGCATTCATAATTATTAATTTAAGAATTATTACTGTTTAAAAAAGGTAATCTACACATTAACTCAATTTTAAAATGCCCAACTTACTTTAACCATTATTGTAGCAACATAGGAATGACGTGCAGAATCCTGGAAATCCATGCTATTACGCATTACGTGGTCCCAATATCTCTCAAGGAACGTTAAACTGAAAGTATATAAATAATTGTTATTCTATCAATTATATTATATGGATGCAAAACATGGACTCCTACTTTAGAGTAGAATATAATAGAATATATTTATTTAGAATAGATTTATTTAGCCTGGTGGAGTTAAGGCCATATGGCCTTCTCTTCCACTCACCAGGACAAACATATGTTACATATAAATACAAAAAATTACAATAATAGTCATACTAAACAATTAATTATCTACCAAAGTGAATAAAGTTAAATACAATTAAAATTATACTAATGATAGGATGGATACAAAAAGGAATAACAGCTCGAATCTACTCTACATAAACAGAAAGGAAAGAAAAAATGCAAAGAAAGTAATAAACTATAATGAACTAATCTATCGCTTATGATACAAGGCATTAGGTAAATATGTTAATAAATCTTAAAACTATTTTTATTAAATAATGAAAAAACAAATTATTATTTTTTAAAAAGTAATATTAGTGAGTTATTTCTGTTAATATTTTTATTTTCAATTTGTTTCTGAAAGATGGTAAAGTTTGGCAGTCTCTGACATAGGGTGGAAGGGAATTCCAAGTTCTAGCAAGAGAAACTGTAAAAGAACTTTAAGAATGGAGAAAAGAAAAATTAGTATTTGAGAATAAAATACTTTGGAATATTTTTTAACCAAAGAGAGTCTCATAGACTCAGTGTTCAGCCGAGTATATTGGAAATGCATATATTTACACCATGAGTGAATAAAAATCAATACATAAATATAACATTGATACTAGTAAAATTCATGATGATTTTCCGTTGAGGTATTAGTTCACAGTAATATAATGTACGGTTAAAAACTATAATATAGTTACCTTGTAGGTCCGTCTCCTCAACTTAAGTTCTTTTAAACTATGTAGGCCTTTCGGGACTAGTCCCATCATCAGCAGTATGCATTAGGTCCGTTCTTGTTGACCCTTGTTGAAGCACTGACTTGGTTGTGAGAATTTTGTAATTCAAGCTGGACACCATATGCATAACATCGATAACACCCTCACAATAGTACATAGAGAAAACATTCCAACGAGAATAAATATAATGGAGGAAATCGCAATCCTAAGAGAAATCAACAACAACCTGATTCTAAATGAATACACACCTAATCCACACAATCCTCTATACAAAATTCTCACAACCAAGTCAGTGCTTCAACAAGGGTCAACAAGAACGGACCTAATGCATTCTGCTGATGATGGGACTAGTCCCGAAAGGCCTACATAGTTTAAAAGGACTTGTTGAGGAGACGGACCTACAAGGTAACTATATTATAGTTTTTAACCGTACATTATATTACTGTGAAATATAACATTGACTATAAATTTGATGTATTCCAAGTATCAGAATTTTCTAACTCGGAAATATTATAGGTTACTGAGCGCCCTACGAGACAAAGATCATAGGATGAATAACAGCATTTTATTAAAACCTATTGATTTTAAAAATTGTATTCTTATTTTATTCTTCAGAATTACGGCCCTTTAAAGTCTAACCTAAGCTTCTTGATGGCTGCTCATTCTGATCTAGAACTCTTTTCCTCCATCTCTTCACTCCCATGGCCCATAGGTCTTTGTTCCACATCACCGATACATCTAAGGTCTGAGTCTTCTTCTCCTATCTCCTATTTTTTTATAATAACTATTCACTGATCATTCATTCGTTCAACATATGAATATATTTAAACCTTCATATTTTTGGAAAAGCTACAATAATTTAGCGTATTGTATTTATTCATGATTTCACTTATAATCCATATTCACTATGCGTAATTTATCATATATTGACTGATATATTTTTCTGAGTATATTTCCTCTTCCAAATAAACAGCACTTTTTTATGTTTTAACACGATCAAAGGCAGAAATGTGTGGTAGTATTTGAATATGGTGAAGCACGTTAGCTACGATTTCAAGAAGAGTGATTATAAATTACACTTTTAAAAACATATAAACGTAATAGAGACGTGTTAGTGTTAAGTTCATCGACATGAAGAGACGTTTTGAAGCGAGTCTTGGTGGTAAAAGCTATCACTCCCACTATTTGGTATGATTTTCGTGCATCAAAGTTTGTTCGTAATAGTTTACTAGAATTGTAGCCTCCAGTTTAAACTTTAAAGAGCGAATTTGTGACTGTGAGTAATTTTATCATTAGTAGTAGTAGTAATATTACGGCCTGCTAGTAGAATTAATTGACCTCATCTATAACAACAGTGTGCACGGACCTGTCTATTTTGCACGATTAAAGAACCATATATGTACATATACACACAGAGTGTAAATGAATTATACCGCATAAATTTAACTGCTTACAGAGGGGTATTCTACAAGTAATTTGAAATAGGGGACCAATGGTCTACGAGGAAAAATGGTTACTACTATAATTAGGATCATGAATCCAAACGTATCTTTAATGGAAAAGTAAGTATGGAAGGGAATGTTATCAATATTTCTATTTAAACCTAGGGGATTATTTGTTCCTGTTTGATGTTTATAATTTATTATTCTTTCCTTCCCTCTCCATATTCCGAAAAAAGTAATAAGTTTTAATATAATAATCTGAATATGATAACAAACTTATTCTCAGTTTTTTATCCTTCTTGGATATTGCATTTTGGAAGATCAAATTGTATGTATTATTTGCATTATATTAAAATAGAGTAGAAATAGAATTAATTAGTTATAGGGAATCAAAGTAATCGACAATTAATACAGATGAATCAATAAGAGAGAAAATTATAGTAGAGATCCTGGTAATAATTCCGAGATCCTGATTGCTAATAATTCATCAACAACGTTTAAGAAATATTGGGTTATCAAATTCCTTAAAATTTCGAACTTAGCAGATGATTGCACGCCACTGCAGTGGTTAAAAAGCATCGATACAATGAGAGTCGTAGCTCAGAGTGAACACACAGAAACTCAGTAATTAATGTGTATTTTAATGGTAAAAGCGATGGATTTGAGTTTGAACACTGATGGTTCAAATCACGGCAGGCTACTTTCTTTCCCACCTTTCCTTCTTTTTTTTTTCTCTCCCTGCGTGTGTACTGTTATATATTGACACTGAAATTTGTTCAGTATAGGCATGCGCAAAATACCTATTCTCATATTGGTTATTACATAACATCTGATTAGAAGACGCATTACATGAAAGCATCTTGGAACATCTTTACAGTTATGCTGAACTTTCAACACTTTTATAATTCATATTAAAACACTGTTGGGTTATGTGATGATATATTTTAACCAGTTAAAATGCACAATATGGAACATTGTTTTTGAAAGGCCACATATTGGAACTATTTAATGATGTTTAATAATTTAGTTCAGGACGACTGACCTACCAGGCACCAATTTCATATTTAATATCATATGCTGAACTTACCGAAATGCATCTTATTTATGGTAGAGCATAAGGCAATGGTGCAAGAGCTGCTGTCATGTATGTGGAGTGGTATCCGAAGAGACGCCATCCTCACCGAACAACCTTAGAATCTCTTCATAGGCGTTTGCGGGAGCATGGGTCGTTGAAGGTAAACGAAGTAGACGCCGGTGAAAGAATTACGCGCTGCACTGCAGACTTCGAAGAAAATGTTCTTCATAGGGCGGAAGATGATCATCCTAAGAGTACCCGTGCTGCTCCATGTGTAATGTTCACGAACCATCAAAGTGTATGGGAAACCCTGCACGAAGACCAGCTCTAGCCTTACAGCCAGTGGACTTCGCTCAACGGGTACAATTTTGTAATTGGGCTTTTTTTCAGCCACCGCACTTTCCTCTGTGCTATTCATTGACGAGGCACTGTTTAATACGGATGGGGTAGTTCTGAACTGAAAGAACAGTAATGTGTGGGAATACGAAACTCTTCATGCTATTTTCGAGAGGTGTCACCAGCAGAGATTTTCGGTGAACCTAGGGGTAGGCGTAATTTATGACCATGTCATTGGCCCCTACCTTCTTCACCAGAGATTAAATTGTGTCGTTTATAAGACATTTTTAGAGCACGTCTTACCTAGATTGCTAGAAGAAGTCCTCTTCACATCAGGCTACTCCTCATTTCTGCCGGAATGTGCAAAAGTCATTTGGATAAAGTGTATCCTGGCCGTTGGATATAGGAAGAAGTAGTTCAGTGGCCACCTCGCTCTCCAGATCTCTGTCCACTTGATTATTTTTGTGGGGAAAACATTGGTGCATGCGAACCTTGTTGATACAGATTAATGTTAGTTACATGCATAATCGCAGCATATTATGTAATCCGCGAGACACCTGGTATCTTGAACGGGGTACGAGAATTCTTTAGTCGCCGATGTCGTCTGTGTTGTGAGAATGGAGGTGGCCAATTTATTTTAATGAGTCTGCAGATGTTTTATTTGTTTTCTGGTTAAATCAAATGTATTGATTTTTATTTCTCAATAACATTATATATGTCACGTGTACATACACTGTATCTCTTCATGTTATTTTTCTTGTGATCACTGCACTAGCATTATCTAAGTACATAAGTACTGTACAGTACAAGTAAACATTTATTTGGGAAACCTTTTGTACTGTACAGTATTTGTGTTATTATTACCAACGTTTCAAACAATTGTCTGTACAATACGTACGTAGATAGTTTTGTAACTCTGTATATTACAATACCGCATTCTGTAAAATAATGAATGAATGAATGAATGTAGCCACTATTTCCCATGAAGGGCTAGGACCTCCTACAAGAGGGGGGCTCTATTTTAAAGTTTTAAGTGGTTCACGTGGTGAGCTAATTCACGTGAACATTATGTTTATAGAGTCTTTCACTTATGCACTTCACTGCAGTTTATTAAAAATTTTAGTCCATTCTCAGATTGTTCGCTAGTTGTTTCCACTTGTTCCTGTTGCGGGCTGTGGTTGACCAATGTCCTCCCAACATCGGTTTGAACGTGTCTGCCCATCTTCTTCTTGGCCGACCTCGTGTTCGTCTTCCAATGTAGGGGTCCCACATGGTGGTTTCCCGCGCCCATCCGCCTTGTTGTTGTCTTGTTACATGACCACCCCTTTTTTTTCTTTCTTTATTCAGCATGTTCCATAACAAAAAATGTAATACTACATGCTATGAATTACAACATTATTTACATAAAATTATTTACAAAGAAATAAAATGTTTTTCCTTTAATTAATTTTCTATAGCCACTTGTATTTTTTTTATTTGTTCTGCTCGTTGAATTCGCTTTATTTTGTTCTAAAATTCGTCTAATTTTATGAAATTAATGAATGAGATTAATTGCAGTTGATTCATTAAATTGTTACTGTACATATGGTGCATTATTCGATTTATTAATAGTTTTTCTAGTACTTTTGCTGTTACATTTAGGAGACTGATTGGTCGGTATTTTGATACATCGTCATTGACTTCTTTTCCTGGCTTTATAATTGGTATAATATTGGCATGTTTCCATTTTTCACCTGGTGCTTTACTGCCGTTCATTCTTTTAATTACCATTCCGATTTCTTCTTTTGTAAATAACCTATCGTCAGATGTATTTAGCATTTTTCTTACTTCGTTTCCGACTTGTATATGGTGATCATTGTCACAGCTTTCGTCATCCTTGGGAGCGAAAGATTCCATCATGAATTCCATCGTTTCTTCCAAGTTTCTGGTGTATGTTCCGTTGGGTTTACGAAGAGTTGTCATTGTTAGATTTGATTTTAATCTGCCAGATGCGATTTTATAGGCCGCGTTCCACGGGTTTGTTTTGTTAGTTAATGTACAGTAATTTTTCCACCCCATGTCCACTTTGTTTGGAGGGCTTCTTGAGTAATGTTCTTTGAAGATTTAATTTGCTCTAGCACCATATTGGAAATCTTATCCCAGAGTGAGACACCCACTATCTTCCTCTCCATCTTTCTTTGGCAGATTTCAATACTCCTCCTTTGCCTCTCTGCTAGGACCCATAAACAATTAAACCAGAAGTAAATCTATGTACGTAACTAATTTACAGTACTCACATAATAAAGGAAGGAAGAGAATAAAAGTATACACATACTGTACGTAGTTTCGAACGTGATGCATCAATCTTAATATGCGTTGGTAGTAGGACTGCTATAACCACTGAGCTAAAGGGGCATACTTGTTGTAAGTTACAGTCTCTGTTTCATATTATTTCAAATTTTAATTTGAAATAATAATAATAATAATAATAATAATAATAATAATAATAATAATGATTTATTTTAGCTGGCAGAGTTAAGGTCATAAGGCCTTCTCTTCCACTCAACCAGCGAATAGTAAAATTATACAAAAATTACATACATATTACAATTTTAAGATATTAAAATACAGACTAAACAAAATACAATGATAATGTGATCTAATACTAACAAAACATAGAATATAATAAAATTAAAATGATATAAAATAAAGTAAGTAGCTTCCTACATGATTGTTAATGGAATGCTCTATATAGTTGTCAGGCAGTTAATGTTTTCATTGTGTCGAACTTAAGATATCAGTTAATTTGGATTTAAATAATGATAGCGATTAACAGTCCCTGACATGACTGGGAAGTGAGTTCCATGCTCTAGCCATAGATATTGTGTAAGATTCAGAGTACAGACAGGTCCTGTGGCGTGCCAACAATTTTACAGATTGAATCATTACTTACTTACTCACTGGCACTATCGAACCCGTAGATTCATGGCCGCGCGGACATAAGCTCTCCATACATCCCTATCCTGAGCTAATGCTTTCCAATCATTCCCTGTATAATCTACTTCCCTCAAATCATAGTTAATGTTGATCTCCCACCTCATTCTTGGTCTACCAACTGGGCGTTTTCCTTCTGGCTTTCCTACAAGAAGTTTCCATGCACGTCTTTCATTCCCCAAACGCGCAACATGTCCTGCCCATTGCAATCTACGAGACTTAACTGTTCTTATTATATCTGGCTTCCTATAAAGACCATGTAGTTCATTGTTATGTAATCTTCTCCATTCACCTGTCTTTTCATCACTCTTTGGTCCAAAAATTTTCTTAAGAACTTTATTTTCAAATACCCGTAATCTCCTTTCCTCCCTTAAAGTATGAGTACATGTATTGCACCCATATAATATAACTGGCAGAATAATAGTTTTATATATTTTCAGCTTAACGTTTTTTGAAAGGAGTTGGGACATCAAAAGTCTCTGCAATGCATAATAGCACGCATTTCCAGAATTGAGCCTGTGTTTAATTTCTTTGTGCATCTCATTCCTATTTGTGATTATTGTTCCTAGGTATTTGAATTCAGCCACTTCCTCAAAATTTCCCTCATTTGTCATTAGCTGTCCATTTCCATTATATACTGAATTTCTACCTGTGACCATATATTTAGTGTTACTGATATTTACTTCCAGTCCTAATTTCCTAGTGTTACTCAATAGTGTGTCCGTGTTGGCCTTTAGTATCTCCTCGCTATCGGCCAGTAGTACTACATCATCAGCATAAACTAACATCTTATTAATACCATTCAGTTGTAAGCCTTCCTCATTCTGTAAAGATTTAATGGCATGCTCTAGTACAAAATTAAATAGTTCATTCGTAGACCATTAGTTCATTATCTCAAATGCTTATACCCCTCTATAAGTAGTTAAATTTGTGCGGTATAATTTTTTTCACCCTGTATATATGTGTATATATATATATATATATATATATATAGTCCCGCGCCGTAGCCGAGCGGTTAAGGTAGGAAGCCTTGGCGCAGAGCTACGGGACTTGCGCTGGTTCGAGTCTCCATGGGGGAAGAAATTTTCTCATGGTATTTCGGCCAGTATGGGACCGGTGCCCACCCAGCATCGTGAGGCAATTGGGTAGCTACAATAAGTAGGGGCTCCAGGTTGAACGGCTCCTCTGTGATTGACACATGTGGATGTGAAGGGCCAGCAGCCGGCTGGTAAAAGGGCAACCGCTGAAAAGTGGAAAGACCCTCAATCGGAATCGGGAATATATATATATATATATATATATTAATTTAATTGTTTTTACCAATGCCAATAGGTAGTTCATACGACAGTTATATATTCAGAAGATCTTACCTACATTTACGCTTCGATTCTACCAAGAACATAGATTTTTTTAAACAGCCAGAAAAAGGATTACAATACAGGTAAATGTGGGTTACTATTTAGCAAGGAACTTTCGGCACATGAAGCTCACAAGTTGTGCACCACTAAACATCAGCAGGGAAAGGGAAAAATTAGAAGTGATTGACTCTTTCAATTGAGAGGAAAAGTTTGTTTCATCCTTCTACTTTTTTGACGGTTAAGGGAAGAATTAATAATAAAAGGCAGACGACTGAATTTGGAAATGGGATATTTCTGTTTCCAGATAATAGTAATAATAATAAGAATAATAATAAAAACGGCAGATGCCAGAATTTATAGATTGGATATTTATTATTCCCAGATAATAACTAAAATAAAGGTAAAATAAAGCTATTATTATTATTATTATTATTATTATTATTAGTAGTAGTAGTAGTAGTAGTAGTAGTAGTATTATTAACAACAACTATTATTATTATTATTATTATTATTATTATTATTATTATTATCAACAACAGAAGGGATAAATCTGAATTTCTAGATGGAATATATGCTGATTCCAGAAAATAATAATAATAATAATAATAATAGTAAAAAGGTAGTAGCCAGAATTTTACTTAATAATAATAATAATAATAATAATAATAATAAAAGTAGAAGCCTCAATTTGAAGATATGATATATGCTCTTCCAAGATAATAACAATAATAATAATAATAATAATAATAATAATGATAATGATAATAATAATAACAATAATAATATAATGCAAATTAAACATGGATTAAATTCGGGAAATGCACGCTATTATACAATACAGGGACTCTTGTCGTCCCAACTTCCCTCAAAATAAGTTAAACTGAAAATGTATAAAACCGTAATCCTCTCAGTTATATTATATGAATGCGAAATGTGGACTCTTACTTTAAGGGAGAAGAAAATACTACGAGTGTTTGAGAATAAACTTTTTAGATCAATGAGAGATGAACAGGTAGGCAAATGTACAAGACTACATAACAGCGGGTTACCGTATTTTACGAATTATTAGACGTACTTTTTTCTTCGAAAAATTGCTTCCTAAATTCAGGTGCGTCTTAGACTCGACATTGATACAAAAATGTTCAGTGTTTGATTTAAAATTCCCACCAGTCTTAAAATTGACCATATATTCGATACAGTGGGGATTATCTCTATCTGGCAACGTTGGATTCAACCCTCAGCAGCAATGCACCGATGCGACGAACACGAGTTGCTAGGATTCAGAAGTTGCTAACACTGTCACCCTCTCGCCCTGCCATCACAAACCCAGAACACTGTCCAGCCCATGATGCGTCATTGCAGTCTACGATGCCAGTGAACTTGAATAAATGGACGATGGATGAAACCCAACATGAATTCACGTCGAAGGGAGCTTTAAAACGACATACAATCAAACAAGTGTGTCAGTGCATAAAACAGTGCTAGTCTAGAGTGAGAGAAGATATTATTATTAAATCTTTCAAGAAGTGAGTCGTAAGTAACGCTCTCGATGGCGGTGGAGACCATCTTATATATGAAGAGGACAACAATGACGAAGAAGAAGAAGAAGAAGAAGAAGAAGAAGAAGAATAAGAAAGTTCAGATGATGATTCTCGGGAATTTCAAAGATGAGAACGGTTTTATAAACTAAGAATTTCTTTAGTCTGACTTAGCAATCTAATATATAAAATGGTAAAAATGTTATTTCAAAAACTGCCTAAAAATTCAGGCGCGTCTTATAGTCCGTAAAATACGGTACATGATCTTTGTAGGAAACCAAATATAATATGAACAGTTAAGGCTCGTAGTCTGCGATGGACAGGACATGTGGAATGAATCGGGATTGAAAGAGGAACATGGTAATTTCTTGCAGGAAAGCCGGAGGGAAAACGCCCTGTTGGTAAATCAAGGATGAGGTGTGACAATAATATTAACCATGATTTGAGGGAAATAGATTATACAAGGGATGATTGATAAAAATTAGTTCAGGTTAGGATGTATATAGAGTTTGCAGTATGTCCGTGTGGCCATGAACCAACCATTGAGTTAGTTAGTATCTGTTTATAATTTTTATTGTATAATATTCCCTCTTCAGTGATGTATTCCAAAGCCTTTGGTTCGACGTTATTTTTTTCACATTAAATTTCCAGAATGATGGATAAGAATTTCGTGTTCCTGTTGAGTCGTCACGTTCAATAAAATTGTCATTCATTATCGTCACATTGTGAACGGCAGTAATGAAAAACATTATTTTTATAGTTCCTATATAATAAAAAATATATAATACTTCAGTATACAATAGCGATGCAGTTAAAGTGTCAAAAAAGCACCGTGCTAATCGACGAACACCTAGGGCCTCTATGAGTATTTCATGAAAGTGGGACTTCAGTCCGGACCGATGCCCTTCCTTTACAAAACGCTAACATTCCGACCACAATATTATAATGAAGTAAAGGTTGGATTGATTTTCTTTCTTTATAAAACGACGTGATGAATATTCAAAATAGGAAATTCAGGGTTAATTGAATTTCTAAAAAAAATATGACTAATGTCCTTTCTTTTTGAAGCGATTCATTTAAGTTGTTCTGTTTCACTACAAAATGTCATAGGATGTTCCAATTCTCCAGGCCGTAAGACAAATACACTGAAGAGGTAAACACAATTATTATAGTGCGAATTTTCCTGCAAGTAGATTTAATATCAATTTATAAACATTCCTTTCTTTTATTATACGGTATACAACTTTACTCGTTAGAGGATTGCCTCAAGGACCAAGTGATACACACAAAATTAATTTTCAAAGGTGATGAAATACATTTTGTAAATACATTAAAGTATAAGAGTAGAAAGTATTATACAGTATAAGTTTATAAAATGTATAGTAGATCCGTACACTTATACTGTATTTATAAGATACAATATGACATGTGATAACTGATTCGCTTTCAGTGAATTCCAAAGGAAACGTTTACGCGTATTTGAGAATAAAGTTGTTACGATCATTTTGATACCGAAAACAGAGACGAACAGACAGGTGAATAGCGAAGACTAAATAACAGTGAGCTGATTGATGGTTACTGAAAAACAGATATAATGAGAACAGTTAACTCTCATAGACTGTGATGAACAGTCAAAATGTTGGTTATGATTAGAGCGAAGAACATTGTACAAAAATATGAAATCATAAAGATAATATGTGAAAAATATGAAAATTATGACACAAAAATATTATGAAGCTCCTATGTTCTAAATTGTTTACATATATTTATATTCATAGGCCCATTATAACTTATAAGTGTACATACCAGCACATAAATGAGACAAGTAGACCTTATTTATAGTTCAAGAAATCAAGATGTTCACTGTATTTAGATTTTAATTAGATTTTTTCATTAATTCTGACCCAATATAAATATAATGTTCATGATGTGAAACAATTTTAATGGATCACGCCATAGCATAGTTGTATATGGAAACGTGGTTCAAGCAGGAAATTCGTGGGTTTGATTCTCAATTTGATCAAGATTTTTAGGTGGACCAGACCTTCTGGTGGCATTGTGGCCCTGGGGTCGACTCAGCTCCTAATGGAAATGAGTACTATAGATGCATGTTCTGGGCACAAATGCGGCCATCAGGCAGATGTTATGTTAAATTAAATTATTTTTAGTCTGATCACCTTACCTTAATATTGATGTTGATTTCTTCTTGAACATGTTTTGATTTTATAATAATCATCATCAGCAGATGTGAAGTTATTAGTCCATAATTAATTCTAGTGACTGCTTCAGAACTCTCTTTGCAATTACAGTTACATTTAATATTGAACTACATACATGGTGAAATGTAGTTAGAATTATTTTAACATTTATTTTTTATGAAATGAGTCCAGCACAGTGTCTAGTCTTGGTCTACTTGTGGTTTGAACAATACAATTATCAATTCTGTTCGTAATACACAGATGTTTTTTTTAATTTTCTGATAGTAAACTATAATGCCTGTCTGTCAGAATAATTTTGCTTCTTCTTCTTCCTTCCAAGTATTAGGCCAAAGCCTTTTACGATCCTCTAGAAAATTTTCTCTCCAGCGTTTCATAGGGCGGCCCAGAGATCTTCTTCCTCTTGGTATATAATTATAAACAGCTTTGGGAATCCGATTTGAACTCATTCTTTCAAGATGGTATTTCAAATTTAGTTGGTACTATTTAACATATTCCAAAATTGGCGTAGTCTTCAATTCTTTTAAGATATCGGTTTCCTTTTCCGATTCCATCAGGTGTAACCCGCTGTTCTGCGCATGAATCTCATTTCACAAGCCGTTATTCTGCTTTCATGTTGAATATTTTTGCTGGATGCAAAATTATTCTCAACATCACACGATGCTATGGTAGCTTACTTGTATCATGCTATATTTGATAGTTTGATGTAAGTGAGAAAACGTTCTTATCTACATGAACTTTACTAATTTCATAAAGCACTGCTTCAAATTTAGCAGTAGCAATCTTTCCTACATTTAAATGCTATATTCTAATCATAAAGTAAGGACTGTCCTCAAGTAACAAGAACGAACTGACAGCTACCTGACGACAGAATATTCCCATATTGTTGTTCTACTTATTCATCTAGATTCATGTTCTTGTTCTGGGGAATTAGTTTCGGACAAAAACCCCCATCTAACTTGGTCATTCTGTGGTGACTGAACCAATTATTTGCTTTATAAAATCTATTTATCTTGTTCAGAAGGGATATTGAAGAATTTTCACTTGTCTACCTTATTAAACTGTAAAAAATTATATAAATACAATCATTTAAAAAATATTTTAATGAATTCCTAGAACTTTTATTGAAAAAAAAATATCAGAATTTGAAAGTTGAAAAATATGAAGGAGTATGAAATGTTCACTAAAATATGAACTTTTGCCAAAATATTATGAAATATGAAGTTTTTTGTTGGTCTTATTTGATTCTACATATCATGAAATGTAAAGATACTTACTCTCACCGCTCTCTGACTAATAGTTTAAAACGTGAAATTTCATAACATTCCTCGCTCTAGTTATGAGTAATGAATGAGGGAGACATGGGAACGTTTGTAGGAAAACCAGAAGGATTGCGCCCACTTTTTAAACCAAGAATATTAAATATAGACCTACGAGTATATTCGCGCTGCATTGAACTCCCAGGTTCGATAGCGCTACTCTGTACGTTGATTAATCCGTTAGTTAGTTAGATTCTCTTCCCTTAAACTAAGCATTTTGTAAAGATTTGCTATTGAGGTTGCTCTCATGAATATACTATTGAAAGAATGTTTTAAATGTTATACGATCCGAATGAAATGGCCTGTGAGGAAAAACGTAACCGACCTTCCTCCAACCAAGTAATATCTTAGTTTCCTTCTAGATGTCTCCTTGAGTCAACCACATGTCACTCGCTGATATCTATAGGCAAATAAACGTAAATAAATTAATCTGATTAAGAAACGTCCTACTAGATCAGTACCCATGTCCCCAGCGGGACGAACGGGTTCAATGGATCATCATAAGATCATACATAGTAGACAACAAAAATAACGAAATGAAAATAAGTGAATAGACTAGACTATATATAAAACTTGAAAAGAAAAATAAATGCCCGATCCGGGATTAAAACCCAAGACCTCTAATTAGATACGTTAGTGCGCTACCACCTACGTTATCTAGGCATCTTATCACAAACATGTATTTTTCATTTATATATATATATATATATATATATATATATATATATATAAATTCACTATGATGAGAAGTAGCGGAAACTCGGTTTCACAATCCTCTCGTGGCTTTTATAACAAGTAAGCAAATATTTAAGAGAAATTTAACTTTATAGCAGTGATTCTTCTTTATTTCGACGTTATAAACACATTTTGATATTTAGCAATGAAAACTAAATATGACATGAAAAAGAAAAATAAATGCATGAACCGGGATTTGAACCCAGAACTCTAATTAGATCCGTTAGTGAGCTACGACCTACGCTGTCCAGGCTTTCTGAACCAACATCGGAATATAACAATCAATTTAAAAAAATGAAATTGAATTTTTAACCACCATTTTGGGGTGTGTGTTCACCTGAAGCAAAAATGAAAGGACAACGATTTTCATTTCATCTCTTTTTTCAAATGAACAAGTTGTATGGCGTTAAAAAATGAGAAAGGTATTCTCCAAAGTTAATCGAAACCAGAAAGTTATGAATGGGGGTTTTTTCTGAAAGCCATAATTTAAAATCTACACTAGCGGCCGCCGTATTTGTTTTCTCAATGTAAATGGATATATACGATTTAATTAACAACAGAAATATAGGGCTATTCAGAAAGAAGGAACAGACTTCAAACATTTATTTCTTTCATCCAACAAAAAATTGGAACACAATTCCAACGTTCCTGAAAAGAGAAAAGTTTGAAGTTTCTATCACAGTCGCATTGGTGCTGTTGGTTGTTTGTATTAAAAAGGCAACACAACAGGATGTTGGATTGGAGTAGGAGTAGCAGAAGATCAACTTAATTACCGGTGGCCTCCCAGGTCACCTAACCTAACCCTGTGTGATTTTCATCTGTGCGATTACGTAAAATACCGTGATTTTATCCCCCTATGCCTGACACTCTTGAAATTCTGCGACTTCGAATTGTTTAAGCTGTGAATTCGATAACTAGGGACCATCTGATTCGTGTGTGGCAAGAAATGGGCCACCGTTTTGATATTTCTCGTGTAACACATGGCGTTTTTATTGAATGCATGAAATAGTGAAATCTGAACTTTTCTCTTTCCACGAATGTTGAGATTGTGTTTTTATTTTTTATAGTTTGGAAGAAATAAATATTTGAAGTCTGTTCCTTCTCTCTTAAAGAGCCCTGTATATATTACGCAAACCATGAAACTTTGACCATAAATTCAACTTGCTAAGGAGTTATCTTATAATATAGTCCTATATATGTGTTAGAAATATGTTAACATACCACATATAAAAAGCTCGATATTTTTGTGTTAGATAACTCATTCCTAAAACAGAGTGAAATCATCATCCTGTCTGATATTTATATCAGTAATTTCTTTTGAGAGAGGAACAGACTGATGGATGGGGGAAACTGAATAACAATGAGCTACATGATCTTTATGGGAAACCAGATAATAGACTGCAAAGGACAGTACATGTGGCACCTATGAGAAATGAATAGGGAACATGGAACTGCTTGTAGAAAAGCCAGAGAAAACGTGTACATACAACAAAATGAAGTGAGAATAATTTAACCATGATTATAGGATGGTGAATTATACAGGGAAGAGTTAGAATGTACTAGATCTTACAGCTTATGTCCGCGCGACTTTAAACCTCCTGGTTCGATAGTGCCAATTACTTAGTTTATTTGTTAGTTTTTTTTCAAGACTTCAGTGAAAATCCGTAAACTTAGAATGTATTCTTCAAGATCATTTCTCATAAGGCTCCTTATGACGGTTTTCAATTAGCTATTATTATTATTATTATTATTATTATTATTATTATTATTATTAACACAAAATAAATTTAAAGTAAATTACGGCTGAGGTGTTAGTCACAATACAAAAATTATGTTCTTGTTACCGAGTTGTTACTATTGTTACATGGCCAGTAACTACAAACCAATTTCTTGCTGATGATGGGTATATTACCAAAATATCTAGAGTGAATTAATACTTTTACCAGTAGAAGAGATACAAATGCAAGGTACATTATTTTATATTATAATTGTGTTATTATTTTAATTGTTAATGTTATTACAGTTATTATTCTTAGTGAAACATCTTGTAGCCGCGGTAGTCTAAGTCCTTAAGTTTCTTGTCTCTAGTCCCGAGAGTCGTGGTTTCAAACCCGGCGAATGATTTCTTGGATGGAAGAATCCAAAGGACAAGTCCGCCGGAAGGGATTTTAAACAGTGAGTCCCAAATTTCAAGATTTTCAGGCTCGTATACAATCCTCAAACGTGCAAAAATAGGCCGCAGAGAAAAAATAACCGACTTTCTACCTACCAAATTTAAATTTAGTTAGTCTTCCTAATATATGTCACTTGAAACTATATGTCACTGAAGAAATATGTAGGGAAATAAGCGTAACTTAATAAGATTGGTAAAAAACCGAAGGGAGAACTTGGAGAACATACTTGGTCTGCAAGAACCATATGATGGAGGATTATAAAAAATCTTAAATGAGAATTAAATAAGAATAAAAATAATTTTTAAAACATCTAAAAATTGTAATCATGCACACATGTGGTTTCGTTGTTCCAGCTGCTGTAAATGGATTTTTCAAACGTAAAATTGCTGAGTATGGATCCGTTGGAAAGGAACTAAAGCCTTGGGTCCCGTTTCGTAGTTTTATAAAAAAAACATACTTCTGAGCACAATTTGCCGGCTCTTTCACTCCGAGATAAAAAATTTCGAAGTGATGAATATATCCGTTAAATATCGTTATAAAAATAAACAACCGGCAATAAAAGAATATCTACTTTAGGAAGTGTCTTTTGTTTCTGTAAGCTCATTATATTACAGTAGTTGTAAACCAATTTACTTTTCAGCGAAACAATGCAATATAAAACAAATGAAATCAGTTAAGCAAATTATTTAAGAAAACCCAATTAAAAACTTTCTGCTCCTCGCACAGTTAGCCGTCTTCTTGTAGTTTGTATTATCTCGTTAAAAATCGCAGAATCGTGATATTCTGGCTGTTGCTTTACAACTAATTGTGTTAACTAGAAATTATATATCTAGTAATAAGGAACATAGACTTTTCAAAAAAAAAAAAAACTCGATATCATGAATTTTTACCGACATAAAATTCTGTCACGCAGGTAATGCGTAAAAAAAGCGAATTCGTCTGTAAGATAAGTTTAAGGTCCGATTTTTTAAGGAATATGTAATTGCATTGTTAACTTAAATCATATAGATCCGTCTCATTTCTAGAACGCAAATTCGGCAGCCGCTACAGTCAAGAGTGATTCTGAATTTCAACTTTCAAGTAAATCCCCAATTTGTCGGATTTCGCTAATTCTTTTGGAGAATGCCTTTCTCAATTCATTTAAATAGCTAACGCCGAACTTATTTGCGAACACGGAAATTGAAGCCGCTAGAGCGTTTTTTATGCCCTTCAAATTAATTCTACACCACTCTGAATTGGTCCAATTTTTCTGGTTAACGAACGTATCTTACTTTTCTTAATTCATTGCAATATGTAGTGTTTGGTTCCCAAAAAAAAGAAAGTTGCTGCAACTGAAACATAAAGACAAACACACACACACTCAAATATATATATTATTCTTCCGGTGTAGAAACATGGGAATTAATATTATGAATAATAGTAAATTAATTGCCATTGAAATTCACTTTTCTAGGCGTTTAAAACGGTTAGGTAATCTAAAAAGAATGACAAGACAGATTTCCATGGAATACAGTGCTACCTGGAACAATAAGGAAAGAACGACAGAAAATATGCGTATTTCAGATTGAGGGTCTTTCCACTTTTCAGCGGTTGCCCTTTTACCAGTCGGCTGCTGGCCCTTCACATCCACATGTGTCAATCGCAGAGGTAGATGATCAACAGCCAGTGCAGGGGTGATATTTGGTTAGCATGTCGAGTCCCCCAGCCGTTATGGCAGGTTCCTCAACCTGGAGCCGCTACTTATTGTAGCTACCCAATTGCCTCACGATGCTGGGTGGGCACCAGTCCTATACTGGCCGAAATACCATGAGAAAAATTCTTCCCCCATGCAGACTCGAACCAGCGCAAGTCCCGTAGCTCTGCGCCAAGGCTTCCTACCTTAACCGCTCGGCTACGGCGCGGGACAATAATGCGTATTTACGTTTTTTAAAAGCGTGAATGAAAGGGAATTGGAAGATGGATATTGGAGTGATATAGATCTGTGGTTGACAATGACAAATTGTACAAAGAAAGGTGTGAAACATTGTGGACCTGCTACATGCATAATTTTTTTATTGCGATCGGTTTATGGTTGGTACGATCCAATAATATTTTAAACATATTTTCAAAAATCCTTTTCCTTCTGAAATAACTAAAATGTATTGATGCTTTAACTCATACCATAAAAACTATATTCCGGTTTTCACTTCATTTATAGACGATTTAACATCAAGGTCATATAACGTCTTAGGGTTTTTAGATTTAACCAATAGCGTGTTTGTTCTCTGCATTGCTTAAAAAAAGGTGAATATAGAGTGGATGATTATGACAACCAGATGGTGATCGGGAATTATTTGGACCTGAACGTTTGTTGACATTTGTCGTAAAAAATGAAAAAAAAAACTCCAAATATTATTAAAATTTTACCGACCAGGTTTGGAATCCGGCTGTGTCTGAGACATCGATGTTATCCCTAGATTACGGCGTGGAAAATTCTAATTTTGTTATATTTATCAAATTTCATGGTCACAGAGCTGACTCAGTCTCTAACATAAATGTATATCAGACTATGATTTGGGAGTAAAGACGGTTGTCACGCAAGGGTGAAAAGCCTCTTACATATTTCGTGCCGTCTATAAAGTTGGGAGTCTTAAGCTCTTTAATATCCTTGGGACCTCGTAAGGTCTGTAGTAGGATCAGATCTTACGAGAGCAACGAGAACTTCATAGCTCGTAGAACCCATAAGATCAGCCAAATAAATGAATTTCATAGCACACGTACCTAGTTCCTTAATTAATAAATTTATAAGCTACAGATTTAGAAATACCCTCGCCATATCAACAAGCTGCTGACCTCATATCCACGTGTGTCAAGTCTATAGTTGGAAGTTCATCCACCCGTGATTTTATAGAGTTGGCATGAGTTCAATACGATGAGGGATTGAATATTAACTAATCAATCCTCACCTTCAGTACTTTGGCGAAGCTTTAATTCGAGGAAAAAGCGTATATACTAGGTTCATAACCAGCAGTATTACACTGCATTTGAAATATGACCAAGGCTCCTGTCATTGTTCAATCCAAACCCGTCGGGCCCCAGCAACAGGGCGCGTCCCCGGGTTGCGGATAGGGGAACGGTCGGTGGTTTGCTTGCATTCCTCCCGGCTAGGTCCAGTCCGGACCCGCGGGCCATTTGTGAGGTCGTGAGGACTCGAGCGACCTGACGTACTACATAGCTCGTGCTGCGCCCACTCCAGCAGCAAAACGCGTCCCCTCGGTGGCGTAGTGGGGAAAAGGTCGGTGGATCTACTAGTCAGTCCTCCCTTCCAAGTCTGATGGACTCGCGGACAATGAGTGGGGTCAGCAGGGAAAATGAGGGCCCTGCTGTCAAACCTTTGCGTCCCGGCCCACAAGCGGGAGCATGGGCCGCTGTTAATGGAGCGGTGGGAGACTGCGGATCAGAAGCCCCTTTCTCTTGGTTCGATGGAACCCGAGACCATCTGTGGGGCACCATGGGAGATGAGCACCCTGGATGCCTACATTGCTCAGTGCGCTGCCTCACAGCAGCTACACGACTAGGCTCAGTCTTGCGAACGGGCTGGTTGGGACAATACCGGGCGTAATGCTGGGAATTACCACCAGGTCAATAAGCTCGGGAAAGGAGGAAGCGCGGTGTTTGTTGGTGGGATTCAGCGCCGACTCTGGAACCGAGTGACCCAAGGACAATCTGTGAGGTCGTCAGGAGTTGAGCGACCTGACGTACTATAGCTCAGGCTGGACCCACTTCAGCAACCAAACACGTCCCTAGCTGGTGCACTGGGGGAAAGGTCGGTGGATCTGGTAGAGAGTCCTCCCGGTCAAGTCCAAGGGACTCGTAAACCATTAGTGGGGTAGGCAAGAGTTGAGCGCCTTGTCGTACTATTTGCTCATCTGTTGGAGCTTGCGAGCTCTGTGCTGGCCCACAACAGCTGCAGAAGGCGTCCCTGGGGGCACACCAGGGCTCGGCTCGGACCAGTGCAGAGGGGAGCAACTGTACTGGTTCCTGGCTCGGTCTACGGGCCCGTCGACAAACTGTGGGGTCGCCAGGAAATGAGCACCTGGCTGTACTAAAAGTCTCACACTGTTGGGCTTGTAGCCCTAGCCGGTCTCACAACGGCTGCAGGACACGTCCCTGGAGGCAGAACAGGGGAATGGTCGGTGGATCTGCGACAGCAGTCCTCCCGGCTAGGCTACTGGAGCCCGTGGTCCAACTGTGGGGTCGTCAGGAATGAGCGACCTGATGTACTATGTAGCTCAGCAATTCCCAGAACTTGCAAACTCCAACACCCTCTCCCTGGGGTGTTGGTTTAAGGACCGTGAACTTGAACGTGGACGTGAACATAGGATAGGGAGGACAAGAACTAGGACTTGGGAGTATGGTCATGACGACCGAGGTATCCCAAGGGGTGGGGGAAGGGCCTAGATGTCATTGTTCAAACCAGATTTTTCTGTGACTTATTTTGGTTCTAATGAAAATTCTGGGCCATTTCGATGAATGCTCAGAGCTCATACCTCAATGAAGGTGTATCGGCGCGTAGGTTCAAAGGGTAACTTTTAAAGCAGTTAGGCCTAACGCACTGCGCACATCATCTCTTTTAGTGAACTTCGGAGAGAATGAAGTTATAACTTATTCATAGATATGTTTAAAATTAATTTAAAAAAAATCGATATTATCTATAGGATCAAGCATAAAACTCATAGCTGTTAACCCATTAGCGGTCGCAATTTTGTTTTCTTGCAACGAAATGTATTATACAGCTAGTGTTAAAAGTGATCACACTGTAGGTCATTTGATCATTTAATTAGTTTATTTTCTGTAATTGGCAAAGTATTTCCTTTCTGCCACACCTACACGATAACTATTTTCTACTAATAAATTATGAACTGTGGAATAACTTCCGATATTACTGATTCATCATTATCATCTTCTTCACAGATTGAACTGCAAAAGGTTCCTAACCGTCTCAACTGAAAACTGATATCTCCATCGTGCTCTTGGCCATCCCACTCATCTCTACTGTTCTGGTATATATACGAATAACTCTTTGGATCAATTTCATATGTGACTGACTGATATTTACAATACACTTTTGCAGCAAAATTGTTGCATAAATATTACAATTGATTGAAATTAGGGGAGTTATCTACGTGATATGATAGAGGAGTAGTGTATGGTTAACACTGCACTTAAATATACAACTTTTGAAGAAAAACAGTGTTATTTATTACACGCTTTATATTAGCTTGACCTGTATCTATCTATGTAACTGAAACTTTTTAACGCGATTTGACCCACTTAAAATCATAGAATCGACTTGATACTTTGTATACTTGTAAACGACCCGTGACAATATAACAATTTCATATTTGCTTCTAAAATCCTGGCCAGAATCGTCAGAAAATCAAAAAAGTGTTTTTGTATCTATGTGACGGAATCTTTGAACACGATTTTCACCCACTTAGAAATATTGGATCGACTTGAAACGTTGTGTACCTGTAAAGGACCCGTTACAATACAATAATTTCATATCTTGTTTCTAAAATCCTGGCCAGAATCATCAGAAAAAAAAATGAAAACTGGTATAATAGGTTGCGGACTTGTCGATGTTTTAGTCAATCGTTGTAAGAGCTCAATTGGTAGAGCAGTGAACTCTCGTAGTATATAATTTCAGTAATCCATACGTCGCTGGTTCAAATCCGACTGGGAGGTTTTTTTAGAAGAGTATTACTTTTAGCTCATACTACAATAGTATAGAATTTGAAGATATTTACATTTTTATCTTTTTCTGTAAAATATTAAAACTAAAAAAATAAAAAATAAATAATAGTTTTAAAAAACTAAAACAACACGCTTTATTAGAAAACCGAACTAAACAAATGAAAAATAATTTTAATTTCCAACCGCTTGGGATAAATAATTTTGCCATCAAAAGCGTGGGGTGCTTTTTATAGGTTTTACATTTTCTTCTTACAGACTTTTACCAATATCTGCTTATTATCAAATATATTAATTTATAAAGAGCACCTCACGCTTTTGATGGTAAAATTATTTATCCCAATCGTGTTGGAAATTAAAATTATTTTTCATATTTTTAGTTCGGTTTTCTAATAAAGCGTGTTGTTTTAGTTTTTTAAAACTATTATTTATTATCTATCAAAGTATGTGTGACTGACTGACATAAATGTAAACTCATCATGCAGCTTAACATGTCCATCTGCATGATTCTCTGAAGTGTGATTCCTAATTCACTTTTCCAAAATACCCTTTGGAGGACACATTTCATGTTACATTCTCCATAAAAATCGAAACAAAAATCACAATTGAGATCAGAGTTGTAACCTAATATGTGATGTGTGACTAACTGACAACTTTCTGTGACTGACTGACATCTCTGAATTTTATTAAGACTTTAATATTGTGGAGCTGCAAATATTATACAAATATTACAAAATAATATGAAAATATAATAGATAAATTCACCGCTGGGATAGCGTGTAACTTATACATAATGATTTAATGCATCTTCAGTATGACCAGTTACCACTTGATCGCCCGCAAATAATACAATACGATTAATAGTTTTATTTATTTTAAAATGTGTTTTTAAAACATTCTTTCGGTCATTTCAAATGTCGTCAATAGATCTTCTTAGTGTGGCAAGCCAACTAAATTGGAAACACCATCCAGAAAGAATGAGTTCAAATCGGATCCCCAAAGCTGTTTAAAATTATATACCAAGAGGGCGAAGATCACTGGGTCGTCCTATGAAACGCTGGAGGGAATATTTTCTATAGATTAGTAACATGCCTTGACCTAATACTTGGAAGGAAGAAGAAGAAGAAGTGTGGCGGTGTGTAAATTCATATACTCCTTTCAACGGCCACAAAGAAAATGGACTGTAGTACTAGAATAAAGAATAAAGAATACTCTAGTCAAATTTACTTTGGTTTATTTTTATTTCACTTTAAAGAAACACTTTAAAGTTTCCCATCGGGACGCCTCCCCAGGCGACGAATAAAGGAATGCTCACCAGATATGGCGGGTACTGGGGAAATAAAATACCCAGGACGGACCAAAAGTTCTGAGTGAACTAAACATTTTCCCTCCATGGTATCTTTACCTTGTCGTGGTGGAGTGGCTTGCGTGCTTAAATGATCATGAGAGCTATGCCGGCGGTAGCATTGCTGCCGATAGGGTTACCCATGCCGGACTGGTCGAAGGTGATAAGCCAATCGAGAAAAGTACCTTGGTCCAAAGAGTGACGATCTTTCACCGTAAAAATTCATCCATCAAGTAATGCGGACATGGGTTCAACTGGGGTAAAATTTTCCGGGAGTCAAATAGTCCCTCATTCGGTTCTCCGGGCGGGGACTACATCAGGGAACCCATGCCAAAGGCTCAAACACAGGGACATGTTTCTAGGAACATGGAATGTTAGGACTTTATACAATAGCGGAGCACTAGAGATATTAACGCGGGAATTAGATAAATCGCCCTTGGGTATAGTCACTTTACAGGAAGTTAGGTGGCCAGGAGAAGGTAGTCAGGAATCAGGAAGCTTTGCATTATACTACAGGGGTGCAGAAAGACCTGCATTTGGAACGGGTTTTTAGTCAGAATGAGGATCCTATCCGCTATCCGAGATATTAAGTTTGTTAGTGATAGGATATCATACATAATTCTAAAGGGTAAACGACATGATTTTATAATTGTAAATGTACATGTCCCCACAGAAGATAAAGATGACAAGATCAAGGATGAATTCTATGAAGAATTAGAATGCTTATTTGATAGCCTTTCACGATATCATATGAAAATTGTCTTAGGAGATTTTAATGCAAAAGTGGGGCGGGAAGATATATTCAAACCAACAATAGGCAAATTCAGTCTTCATGAAGATAGTAACGACAACGGGGTTAGATTAGTCACATTTGCCACATCAAAGAATCTCATTGTTAAGAGCACAACATTTCAGCATAAGGATATTAATAAATACACCTGGACGTCCCCAGATGGTGAAACTCGGAATCAGATAGATCATGTATTAGTGGATAAACGCTGGCACAGTAGCATCATCGATGTTAGATCAGTTAGAGGGACAGACTGCAATTCGGAACATCATTTGGTCAGAGTGAAAATCAGACAACGGCTATCGCTTATGAGAGGAACAAACACTAAAGACGATTCTGCAAAATTTGAATTAAAAAAACATGAAAAATGATGAAATGAGGCAAGAATACCAAATCAAAATTGCTAATAGATTTGAAGTACTGGAATCTTCAGATGACAATATAGCAAACGAAGAAGAAACTGATATATATATATATATATATATATATATATATATATATATACAGGGTGGACCGCTCGAATGGACCTAATTTCAATTGCTTGTTACTGGCAAACGGTTGAAGATAGAAACTTAAAACAACGTTCATATTACAGAAAAACTCACCAAGTTTTGATATCCAGATCACCACATCTCTATATGAGCCCCAGCAGTCACTGTGACGATATCAAAGCGATGAACAATTTCTTGCCAAGTACGTTGGAGTATGTCTTCTGGAATATTCTCAATAGCCTCTATGATGCGCTCACGAAGATCACGAAGGTCTTTGACTGGGGTGGTGTAAACTTTATCTTTGACATAGCCCCAGAGAAAGAAATCCAGTGGTGTTAAATCGGGAGATCTCGGGGGCCACGCGATTGGTCCTCCCCTACCAATCCAACGGCCAGGGAAAATGTTGTCCAAAGTCGTACGAACTTCATTGGACCAGTGGGGAGGAGCACCATCTTGCTGGAAAACGATTGTTAGGCTGCAGTTGTTCAATTTGTGGAAAGAAGAACTGCTCCAGCATGTCAAGATATGTGGTACCACGAACAGTTTTCTCGGCGAAGAAAAAACGGTCCAATGACCTTATTATGTGACAAACTGCACCAAACATTCATCTTCGGACTATCACGAACATGCTCTTGAATAGCGTGAGGATTCTCCGATCCCCAGATCCGCACATTATGCCGGTTTGCCTTGCCTGACAAATGGAAAGTGGCTTCGTCCGAGAAGAAAATCTTGGTCATGAAGTCAGGATCAGCGCCGAGACGGTCCAGCATCGTATTGGCGAATTCCACTCGTTTCGGCATGTCATTCGGCTCCAGACGTTGCACTAACTGCACTTTATATGCGTGCAGTTTGAGGCGTTTGTGGACAATCCGTTGTAATGTCGATTTTGGTATTTGAAGTTCCCGCGAAGCTCTTCTTAATGACTTCCGGGGGCTTCGCTCAAATACGGCTTGAACATTTGCTACCATTTCATCGGATGCTCTGCGACCACCACCATGCTTCTTCAACACAGATCCTGTAGCTAATAATGTATCACGCCACTTCTTTATGCTTCTAGCAGTTGGAGCATCACGGTTAAACACACGCCGGAACTCCCTTTGAACTCTAATGATTGATTTAAACTCCGCATACCACAAAACAGCTTGCGCTTTCATCTGCGGAGTCGCCATTTTCACAAACAATTAAATCTAAGAACGAGAAACGTATCTTTGTGCCATCTACCGACAGGATTCGAAACTTGGTGAGTTTTTCTGTACTATGAACGTTGTTTTAAGTTTCTATCTTCAACCTTTTGCCAGTAACAAGCAATTGAAATTAGGTCCATTCGAGCGGTCCACCCTGTATAAAGAATGGGAGGCTATCAGATATACTATTAAATTGTCAGCATCAGAAAGCATTGGTTGTTTAAAAAAGAGGCAAAATAAGAAATGGTTTGATGAGGAATGTGCTGATATTGCAAAGAAAAGAAAGCTAGCAAAAATGAAATGGTTACACGAGCCAAATGAGGTAAATTTAGAGCAATTGGGTAGTATTAGACGGGAAACCACCAAGCTACTAAAGAGTGGAAAGAGCGAATATTTGAGAGAGAGGATTAATGATCTTGAAATGAACGCAATAAGTATGAACGTTAGAGAATTATATCAGGGAATTAGTATAGAGAAAAGGTTTTCAGGATAGAACTAACATAATTAGGAATGAAAATGGGGATATGATTACAGATTCCAGGAGTATATTAAATAGGTGGAAAAGTTACTTTAAGCAGTTATTAAATGTACATAGAGAACAGAACACTGAGGAGGATAATTTACAGACAGCAGAAATGCTAGTCGCAGAACCAAATGCATTAAAGGTTGAAATGGCGATTGAAAAATTGAAGATGTATAAAGCATTAGGTGCAGACGAGATAGCAGCAGAACTGATAAAATCTGGGGGAGAAAAATTGATGGACAAAATACGCTGGTTGCTTAGTATGATTTGGGAAAAAGAAGCTCTTCCAGATGAATGGTAGGAATCAATTATCGTACCAATTTATAAAAAAGGAGATAAAACTGATTGCAACAACTACAGAGGCATCTCATTACTTTCAACTTCGTACAAAATTCTAACAAATATATTAGTCAGCAGACTTACTCCCTATATTGATGACAATCTAGGAGATCATCAATGTGCATTTAGAATATACAGGTGTACAACAGATCAGATTTTTAGTATAAGACAGATTTTAGAAACGAAGTGGGAATATAGGTACATCAACTATATGTAGACTTCAAAAATGCATATGATTTAATTAAGAGGGAGAAGTTATATAGTATCCTGCTGGAGTTCTGAATTCCTAAAAAGTTAGTTAGACTTATACGAATGTGTCTAAATGGCACAAAGTGTAGGGTGCGTGTAGGCAAACAGTTTTCAGACACTTTTGAAATCCAGAATGGGTTGAAGCAAGGAGATGCACTATCTCCTCTACTATTTAATTTTGTACTAGAGCATGCCATTAAATCTTTAGAGAATGAGGAAGGCTTAGAACTCAATGGTATTAATAAGCTGTTAGTTTATGCTGATGATGTAGTACTATTGGCCGATAGCGAGGAGATACTAAGGGACAACACGCACACACTATTGAGTAACAGTAAGAAATTAGGACTGGAAGTAAATATCAATGAAACTAAATATATGGTCACACATAGAAATTAATTATATAATGGAAATGTACAGCTAATGAAAAATGAGGGAAATTTTGAGGAAGTGGCTGAATTCAAATACCTAGGAACAATAATCACAAATAGGAATGAGATGCACAAAGAAATTAAACATAGGCTCAATTCTGGAAATGCGTGCTATTATGCATTGCAGAGACTCTTGATGTCCCAACTCCTTTCAAAAAACGTTAAACTGAAAATATATAAAACTATTATTCTACCAGTTATATTATATGGGTGCGAAACATGGACTCTTACTTTAAGGGAGGAAAGGAGATTATGGGTATTTGAGAATTAAGTACTTAGGGAAATTTGTGGACCAAAGAGAGATGAACTGACAGGTGAATGGAGAAGACTACATAACAATGAACTACATGGTCTTTATAGGAAGCCAGATATAATAAGAACAGTTAAGTCTTGTAGACTGCGGTGGGCAGGACATATGGCACGCATGGGGAATGAAAGACGTGCATGGAAGCTTCTTGTGGGAAACCAGAGCGAAAACGACCAGTTGGTAGACCAAAAATGAGGTGGGAGAATAATATTATCTATGATTTGAGGGAAGTAGATTATACAGTGAATGATTGGAAAGCATTAGCTCAGGATAGAGATGAATGGAGAGCTTATGTCCGCGCGGCCATGAACCTATGGTTTCGATAGTGCCAGTGATTAAGTAAGTAAGTAAGTAAGTAAGTAAGGACGGACCAAAACTAGCGCTGCTGCCTTGCAGTAAGGTACTGGACTATCAAAGGCTAGAGGGAAAAAACCTTGAACAAAAATTACCCGTCCCCCAGGTTGGGGTTGATGCATCGGGCCAGCTCCTCGTTCATCATAGAAAGAAAAAATGCTAAAAAAACCAAGCATCATGCCTCGGAAAGACACTCTAGGACGATTAAAGCTAAGAAAAAAGACTTTGAAAATTGGCACATGGAATATTCAAGGCTGCAGAAATAAAATGGAGGAAGTAATTAAAGAAATATATACAATGAAACTAGATTTGGCAATTTTAATAGAAACAAAGAGGAAAGGCAGAGGAAATGAAATATTATGCATTTATATACACCTTTACAGAGGCGTAGATAAACATAAAAGAGCAAAAAGAGGTGTTTCAATGTTGAGTAATAAGAAATGGAAAGGCACTATAAGAAATTGGGAAGCCATTGATGAGAGAATTTAATATTAGATTTGTATATATGTTAACATTTGTTAAAATTTTTTGGAATATTCGCACCAATTAACGGTAATGGAATGACAAATATAGAAAATTATTTATATTTTGACAAAGTTAATGAAGAAATAGGAAAAATTAGCGCCGGCAAACAATTGATATTATTGGGAGACATGAATGGAAGAACAGGAAGTAAATTTGGAGATCCAGTAATAGGAACGTTTGGAGAAAACATTTTAAATGAAGATGGAGAAGGGTTAATTGAATTATGTAGACAGTCATCTTTAGAAATATGGAATGGCTTTTTAAATCATAAAGATATCCATAAATACACATGGAAACGCCCAACACAAAATCAAAAATCCATTATCGATTACATAATTACATAACAAAATTCAAAAATGAAAATACAAGATGTCAGAGCTTATAGAGGACTAAGTTGTGGGACAGATCATAAATTAGTAATTGGAAAATTTGAATTTCCTAGCATTCTTAATAAAGAAAACAACCACGCAGAAAAAGAAGAAAAAGTTAGAACAGAAACGGAAAGAAAATATAATGTAGAAAGCCTACAAAACGAAAGTGTAAAACATTTATATCAATAAAGATTGAATAAAAAATTAACACCGAGTGAATTCAGTGATACAGAAGAAATGTATCAGTATCTAAAAAGGTGCATTCATGAAGCCCGCCTATGAAGCATTGGTTGAGAAAGACAACTATAGAGGAAGGACAACACTGTTTTGGAACGATGATATAGGGAAAGAAATACAGAATAAGAAATAGTTATTTTTAAAATGGTTTAGTACAAATAACCAGAATGACAAAATACAATATTAAAAAGCACAAGCAAAAGTGAGAAGAATGGTTACTAAAAACACAGACACGATATTTGGGATAATAAATATACAGAAATACAAACATATTTAGGAAGCAAGAAGAGTTCTGAATCATGGAAATTTATAAAGAGTATACGTTCATCGAATAGAAATAAGAATCTTCTCAACCTAATAGGGATACATGAATGGGAAGAATATTACAAAAAAACTTTTAGTAGAGGATCGAAAATAATTTTTGGGAGAAAATGACGATTTATCAGAGATGGAAACAGGAAACATAATCAAAATTGATATAAATACTGTAAAAAAGGAAATTATTAGAATTTAAAATGTTAGTAATGCCGGCCCAGGAAATATTGCTATAGAATAAATTAAAAGTGGCAGTCAGAAGTTATTGGAAATAATCACTGTACTGTTTAATAAAATAATAAATGGCGAAGAAGTGCCAGAAGAGTGGAAAGTCGCTATTATAACATCGATACATAAGAAGAGAGACAAGAGAAAACGTAAAAATTATAGAGGCATATCAGTAATGAGTACATTAAGTAGAATATATCTTAACCTTGTCGTGGTGGAGTGCCTTGAGTGCTTAAATACTCCTGAGAGCTATGCCGGCGGTAGCATTGCTGATGATAGGGTTACCCATGCCGGACTGGTTGAAGGTGATAAGCCAGACGAAAAAAGTACCTTGGTCCAAAGAGTGACTATCTTTCACCGTAAAAATACAACCGTCAAGAAATGCGGACATTGGTTCAACTGGGGTAAAATTTTCCGGACATCAAATAGTTCCCCATTCGGTTCTCCGGGCGGGGACTACTTCAGGGAAACCATGCCAAAGGCTGAAACACAGGGACATGTTCCTAGGAACATGGAATATTCATGTAAAGTAAATCATTCTGAATAGCAAAGTTTCCTGAAACAAAACACACAAAAACAAAATTCAAATAAATAAACTATTATATGAGTCACAATAATCTTCATTCAAATTCTTGATGTAAAGTTTTAAGTTAAGTTTTTTTTTCGAATTTACTTGTAAATTCACAAAAGTTAACTTGTTGGAAAGTGGACTAATTTTACAATGGGCCTTTGTAAAATTGTATTTGTTGCAACTTTGACAGTGGCGACTCTTACTAAACTATCTCTACCATGAGAAACATTTATAATTCGTCCTGTACGCCAGCAGAATGGAGGTGTATTATCATATATAATGTTCCCTAGCTGTCCAATTTCCAAATTTGGTAATTGTTTGTTCAACTTGTTTCTCTGCTGTAGATTTAGAAGATAATTTCTGGACTAAGTTTTCGAGAAAAATTGAAGCATGTATTGAATGTGTTGCCACCTGCCCTAGACGCCGATTTTCAAGTGACGTATGGAAGGTGCAGGTCAAAGCATTTAAGGTATGACCAATAAGGAAATGTCCTGGGGTCAGAGGTTGATAACATGACACATAATCAGAAATTTCACTTAAAGACCTATAATTCAATGTAGCCTCAATTTGGCATTATAAAATATTATATTCATCATAATTGAGCACACTTAAACCAATTACTTTCTTTAAATGAGTTTTTATACATTTAACTTCAGACTCCCATAGACCACCCATATGAGGAGCCCCGGCTGGTGTAAATTTACAGTCAAAATTATTAGAAATATAAAAGTTATGAATTTCATTCATTATCTTAGAATCAGAAAGAAATTTCTTGAGTTGGGCTGCAGCTCCAACAAAATTAGTACAATTGTCACTCAATATATCTCGTGGAAAGCCCCTACGAGAAATAAACCTATTTAAGCAGGCAATGAAAGAATTGGCTGACAAATCAGTAACAAGTTCTAGATGTATACATTTATTTTATTTACCAATTGTTTTAATTATTTATTACAATCTACTGACTTTTTTCTTTCTGATTTGAAGAAATACAAGAACTGCCTGGTATTTAATGTGTCTTATAGATTTTCCCAACCATTCTTAATATTCCTTTCTACCACTGAATAAGTCTCGTTTCGTATAATCGTCTTATACTGTTTTCCTGTTTTAAATTTACTTTAAATAAATTTATTGGTGTCAAATTAGTTCTTACTGAATTTTTTCCACCTTGCTGGTGCAGATATTTTTGTTACAAGAACAAAATGAACCGATTGAATATATTTTCCTCTATATAATATTGTGTAGTGGACAAGCTTAAATAGTTTTTCATTTGTTAGTACATAATCAATTATGCTTCTACTTTCTCTTGCATACAAAGTTGTCTAGCATCCGCTAAGATTGTTTTCTCGCATCTAACTGGATACACGCGACTTAATTATCAAAAATAAGTTATAAACCATAGACCAGTAAATCGGACAAAATCTTCCACTTGCTCAGGAATTCACATAAGCTTCACAGTTCCTATATCATAGACTTTTTCTGGATACCTGTAGCCCTATTTTGTTGGCTGGTGTTATTATTAGGTCACTTGTCCGTAGAATCTCGTTGATGAAAAGGTGTAATTAATATGGTTTAATGTAAGTATGATGTAATGTGACAGGAGAGGACAAGACAAGCTCCTGTAATTACTGTTCATTCTGCTTTGTAGACCTACAGCTTAGTAAGTCTTGTTGCAGATAATTGAGATTAGTCATCAAAGCGTGACTTTTGGGTATTACGTGCACTAAACACCTTTGTCCTCTAATTAAATGTTTACAGTCCAAAGCAGAAGTAACCGCTTTAATGATGGATATTATGTTTATTACGATGTAGCAGCATTGTTTTAATTAAATGGGAACAACATACGAGTATCTATGAGTTCACTGCCTGTTCTCTATGGTAATTGAGTCAGGTTTCGAATTGTATTATACAAGTTGTCCTAGATGAATAGTCTTTTTCTCTAAGTAATGTGAAGGTGTGTTTGCTTTTATGTTTGTATCGTAGGTTACAAGTTAACTTTACAAAGTACCAAGACGCCTTTAAAGAATAACACTTAGAAAGATGCTTGGATGAAAGAATGTTTATTCCTGCTCATTTTATATACGTGTGTAGGTGTAAATATTGTAAGTAACTAACCAATTCATTGGCACTATCTAATCCTAAGATTCATGGCCGAACGAACATATGTCCTCCATACATTCCTATCCTCATCTAATCCTTTCAAATCATCCCTGTATAATTCACGTCTCTCAAACAATCGTTAAGATTATTCTTCCGCCTCATTATTGACCTGCCTACTGGGTGCTTTCCCTCACAATCTTCTAAAAGTAGTTTCCGTATATCTTTCTCATTCCCAATGAAGATAATGTAGCTCACTGTTATATAATGTTTTCCATTCACTTGTCTATTGATCTCTCTTTGGTCCAAAAACACTGTAGAAAATATATTTGAAGAGAAAAATTATACGCTCAGACCGGGACTTGAACCCGGGACCCTTGGTTCTCTAGACCAAGTGCTCTACCAACTGAGCTACCTGAGCAAGTACCGATCTAAACGCAAATCTTTCTCTATATACATTGTAATTCCCATCCACCAAATGCTGTGAAGCCATGCTTCTATCTTGCAAATGGCGGCTCCTTTATTAAGAAGACATATTTGGGAATTATACATAACAGCCAGTACGGCTTTTTCCAAGTTCTTATTATTGATTTCGTACATCTCAATGATGGATAAATCATATTTGAAGAGAAAAATTATACGCTCAGACCGGGACTTGAACCCGGGACCCTTCGTTCTCTAGACCAAGTGCTCTACCAACTGAGCTACCTGAGCAAGTACCGATCTAAACGCAAATCTTTCTCTATATACATTGTAATTCCCATCCACCAAATGCTGTGAAGCCATGCTTCTATCTTGCAAATGGCGGCTCCTTTATTAAGAAGACATATTTGGGAATTATACATAACAGCCAGTACGGCTTTTTCCAAGTTCTTATTATTGATTTCGTACATCTCAATGATGGATAAATCATATTTGAAGAGAAAAATTATATATATTGGTGGATGGGAATTACAATGTATATAGAGAAAGATTTGCGTTTAGATCGGTACTTGCTCAGGTAGCTCAGTTGGTAGAGCACTTGGTCTAGAGAACCAAAGGTCCCGGGTTCAAGTCCCGGTCTGAGTGTATAATTTTTCTCTTCAAATATGATTTATCCATCATTGAGATGTACGAAATCAATAATAAGAACTTGGAAAAAGCCGTACTGGCTGTTATGTATAATTACCAAATATGTCTTCTTAATAAAGGAGCCGCCATTTGCAAGATAGAAGCATGGCTTCACAGCATTTGGTGGATGGGAATTACAATGTATATAGAGAAAGATTTGCGTTTAGATCGGTACTTGCTCAGGTAGCTCAGTTGGTAGAGCACTTGGTCTAGAGAACGAAGGGTCCCGGGTTCAAGTCCCGGTCTGAGCGTATAATTTTTCTCTTCAAATATGATTTATCCATCATTGAGATGTACGAAATCAATAATAAGAATGTAGAAAATACTTTTTTTTTATTTTACCTGCATAGAAACAGCGTTTTTTAAATTATTATCTGGAATATGTACTTTCCTATATCCGTACAGCAAATATGAATTTTGCAGTACGCATTCCGCAAAATGTTCATACCGGTGCAATCAATAGTTATTTTAGCTTGCTATATTGTTTATTACACAACATCAATAATTTTACAAAAATAATAATTTTAAAATATAGAAAAGATGTAGAAAGTCATACGTTATTTCGTATTACTAAAATTAATCATGCTGTTAAGAATATCCAAAATGTTATGCAACCATCCCCATATAAACCATAAATTCCGATTAAAAAATGCAAGCATCACCTTTTCCGATACATTTTCTATTCAATCAAAAAAGATTGATACTCTTTAAGTATATATTCCTAAATTTCTCTGGAATTAAACGCAAATCAGCTTCTTTGCCGTTTTTTAAAATGTCTACAGAAGTAACATTTTTTTTAAATTTCCGCTCATTTTAAATTTTTCTATTAATCGAAACAATAGTTATAATTGTATTAAAAACATAACCTTAGATACAGAACTCATGACGAAATCGTGACGTCACCAAGCAACATTGCCACAGCCAACTTTACTAGTACAACTACTCTTGATTAGGGAACCATGAAAAATACAAAATAAACTTGATAAACTACAAAAATATTTTCGTATTAATAGTATATTACGATGCGAAGTTGGCAAGTGTCTTTTACAGAATCGAGGAAAAAGTTTAAATCCGAGCTATAGCGAGGTTTCTAATTTCCAAGAGTCTGTAAAACACTTCACAAACGTGCTTTGTACAATATTTTTTGCGCGATGGTGTTTTCAAAATAGTAAATAATAGTAAAATATATAATACATTTTTTGGAAATTTTTGCAATCATTATAAATAATGACTAACGTTAACAGTGTGTGGCAACGTTTATTGATTGAAACAATAGAATGCCGTGAGAACAATTAGTGATAAAATAACAGGAGGAAGTGAGACCAATTAGTGATAAAATGGCGTCAAGTACGTATTTATTGTTTTATATTGTTTCAAATAAAGTTCAGTTCTTTTAAAATGCTGTGCTTTGTTTCGTACAATGTAGAGAAACTTCGGGTAATTTTGACCCCTGTTTTGAATTTGTTGTTTTTCTTCATTTAATTAGGGGATTTAAATTCTTTTAACTATCGTGATTATCAATAGTGTTGCAACTATGAAATAGCATTGTTATTTTATTCAAATTGGAAATATTTTCATAATTTATAAAGTCTTTTTACATTACAAGAAAGGTTCACTTTAACCTCCATATTCGGATGAAGTAGACCCCAAACTCCACCTTGGCTTTTAGTATATTTTTAAGTTTATTTACTCTATTAATTTATACAGACAGGCAGAGATTAATCTGAAAATATTTATGACTGATCATAATTATTTTTATTTTTGCTGGTTGAGTGGGAGAGAAGGCCTTACTGCATTAACTCTGCCAGAATAAATAAAACTTTATTATTATTATTATTATTATTATTATTATTAATATTAATTAGAAAACGTTAATATTTATAAAATGTTTTGAAAAAATATTGTCGACTATTTAACTCTTGCCCCTAATGGGAGTCAATGACCGATCACGTTTCAATGAGTTTTGATTTACAATCAAGCACAGCCGTGTCTCACCTTGCTATTTATCGAATTCTGTTTACCAAAATAAATAAAGATCCTTCTTTTAATATTCTGAACAGGTCAGAGCATTATTTTTCTGAGACTGACTCTCTAAGTAATACGTTTAATAGCAATTTATATATTGAGATGTAAGAATCGTAGAACATAAGTGACTCCCAAATTGAATTAATAGTGCACGAATGTAATAATAATAATAATAATAATAATAATAATAATAATAATAATAATAATAATAATAATAATAGCTTTATTTTACCTGGCAGAGTTAAGGCCTTAAGGCCTTGTCTACCACTCAACCAGGTTTAAAAAAATACAAAAGAAAAGTCTTAAATCTAAATTACAATATATATATATATATATATATATATATATATATATAAAGGATTACAAGTTATGAACACAATACAATTAATATTTATAATGTATTTTGATTTACTCTAAATTTAACGAATTAAATATATAATATGTACAAGATATATAAAAAAAACGAGGAAAAGATTAATGACATAGTATAAAATTAAATAAATAGAGAAAAATTAATTATTAGACAACAGGTAACTGTATAAGCGTGACTTAAAGGTGCCAAGTGTGCGGCAACCCCTGATATCTTGAGGAAGGAGATTCCAGGAGCGGGCGGAGGCTACTGTGAAGGAAGTAGAATAGGAGGAAGTGCTATGAAGAGGAATTGTTAGCAGACTGCTATCTTGTGACCTAGTGTCAATATTGTGGTAGGAGGATAACTTCTCAAATCTGGACGCCAGGTAAGTAGGAATGTAGGAATTCAGAAGCTTGAAAAGTAGCGAAAGAGAGTGCAATTTACGTCTGTGAGTAAGATGTAGCCAAGAGAGGTTATTAAAGTGTTCGGAAATATGGTCATAACGGCGGATATTGAAAATGAATCGAATTCAAGCATTATGAACACGCTGCAGTCTCTGCGACAAGGCATAGTTTAGATCATTATATATAATGTCACAATAATCGAAGTGTGGTAACACAAGATTCTGCACTAGTATTTGTTTTAACGAAACTGGGAGAAAATTCTTTAAACGTCTAAGATAATGTAAGATGGAGAAAGTCTTTTTACATATGTGTTTCACTTGTGTTTGCCAGGTTAAATTTGCGTCTAGATGTAGTCCAAGATCTATTACTGAAGAAGAATAAGGGATAATTATATTATTTATAGTAATGTTTGGAAGTGTAGATATGTCAAAGGTTGTAAGCAGTCTTTGTTGTCCCATTAGAATTACTTGTGACTTGTTAGGATTTAGATTTAGACCGATACTTGAAGACCAGTTAAAGATGGATATGAGATCGTCATTCATTTTCATCAAGCTATTATAGAGAGAATGAGGAGGTGAATGTAGGTAAATTTGGAGATCATCAGCATAGAGGTGATAACGGCAGTGCTTTAGTACAGTTGGCAAATCATTTATGTAGATTGAGAAAAGAAGAGGTCCGAGAACACTGCCCTGGGGGACTCCAGCCGGCACGTTACGCCAAGTCGAAGATCTAGAGTTTAATGAAACGTATTGTTGACGACCGTGCAGGTATGAGTCGAACCAGGATACAGCGCTATCAGACAAATGTAGGTGCTTGAGCTTTATCATAAGTAAGTCGTGGTCTACTGTGTCAAAAGCTTTGCTGAAGTCAAGTAAGGTTAAAGGAGTCAATTGACGTCTGTGCACAGCTTCACGAATATCTTCGGTAATTTTTAGCAAAGCTGTGGTTGTGCTATGACCAGATCTAAAGCCGGATTGATAAGGATCAAGGAGGTGATTTTCTTGGAGATAATCAGTCATTTGCTTATGTACAATATATTCCAGGGCTTTAGATAATGTCGGAAGGATGCTAATCGGTCCGAAGTCATTACAGTTAGTAGGTGTACTTATTTTTGGTATAGGCCGAACTCTAGACTGTTTCCATACAATAGGGAAGATAGAAGTTATAAGGGAAGCATTGAAAATATGAGTCACTGTGGGTAGAATAATGTCAGTGATTTTATTTAGCATTAAAATGCTGATGTTATCTGTTCCTTGCGCATTGGATTTAATCCGCTTGAGTGCTTTTTTAACGTCTATAGGCGAAATGTCGTAAAAGTAAAATTTATCTCTTACTATATGTGGGGATGGGGATAAGTCTTTAAGAATGTCTATTTTAGTCTTGTTTTCTGGAGGTGTCATGGGTATTGAGGTAAAATGTTCATTTAAGTCATCTACAGAAATGTCTATAGAGTCAGTTGAGGGATTCAACTGTCTAAGTCCCATTGCACGGAGCTTTCGCCAAGTGTCCCGTGCACTTATTTCAGGTCCGATTATACTGTGGGCGTGTCGTAGTTTGGCATTACGTATAGTTTGTGTAGTTGTGTTTCTAAGTTGTTTGTACAGTTGCCAGTTCTCGTCATTTTTATGTCGTCTGTATGTTCGGTATGCTTTGTCTCGTTTTGACATAAGTTCACGTATTTAATCATTCATCCAGGGAGCAGGGGAGCGGGAAAATCGTCGAGTTTTTACTGGTGCATGTCTGTCGTATAGTTGTAGTATCAGTGTATTAAATGTGTCTACTTTTTCATCAACTGATCTAAGATTCCATATTGAATACCAAGGTAGTTCTAAAGCGTCTGATTTTAGTTTAGTATCGTCTATGTTTTGTAAATTTCTGTACGTAATTAATTTAGAGCGTCTTTTAGGACATTGGAGTGAGTATTCTACGAATACAATGTCATGAGCAGATATGCCAGGAGCAGGAATTTGTCCATATGACAGTACTTACTGTTGATGTGTAGTCACAATTAAGTCCAGTAGAGTGTCGGAAGTCAGAAAGCATTGGTTGTTTAAAAAAGAGGCAAAACAAGAAATGGTTTGATGAGGAATGTGTCGATATTGTAAAGAAAAGAAAGCTAGCAAAAATGAAATGGTTACACGAGCCAAATGAGGTAAATTTAGAGCAATTGGGTAGTGTTAGACGGGAAACCACCAAGTTACTAAAGAGTAAAAAGAGGGAATATTTGAGAGAGAAGATTAATGATCTTGAAATGAATGCAAAAAATAGGAACATTAGAGAATTATATCAGGGAATTAGTATAGAGAAGAAAGGGTTTCAGGCTAGAACAAACATAATTCGGAATGAAAATGGGGATATGATTGCAGATTCTAGGAGTATATTAAATAGATGGAAAGGTTACTTTAATCAGCTATTAAATGTACATACAGAACAGGACATTGAGGAGGATAATTTACAGACAGCAGAAATGCTAGTCGCAGAGCCAAGTGCATTAGAGGTTGGAATGGCGATTGAAAAAATTGAAGATGTATAAAGCATCAGGTTCAGATGAGATCCCAGCAGAACTGATAAAATCAGGGGGAGAAAAATTGATGGACAAGATACGCTGGTTGCTTAGTAAGATTTGGGAAAAAGAAGCTCTTCCAGATGAATGGAAGGAATCAATTATCATACCAATTTATAAGAAAGGAGATAAAACAGATTGCAACAACTACAGGGGCATCTCATTACTTTCAACTTCGTACAAAATTCTAACAAATATATTAGTAAGCAGACTTACTCCCTATATTGATGACATTCTAGGAGATCATCAATGTGCATTTAGAAGAAACAGGTCTACAACAGATCACATTTTCAGTTTAAGACAGATTGTAGAGAAGAAATGGGAATATAATGGTACTGTACATCAACTATATGTAGACTTCAAAAAAGCATATGATTCAATTAAGAGGGAGAAGTTATATAGTATCCTGCTGGAGTTCGGAATTCCTAAAAAGTTAGTTAGACTTATACGAATGTGTCTAAATGGCTCAAAGAGTAGGGTGCGTGTAGGCAAACAGTTTTCAGACACTTTTGAAATCCAGAATGGGTTGAAGCTAGGAGATGCACTATCTCCTTTACTATTAAATTTTGTACTAGAGCATGCCATTAAATCTTTAGAGAATGAGGAAGGCTTACAACTCAATGGTATTAATAAGCTGTTAGTTTATGCTGATTGAGTTAGTACTACTGGCCGATTAGCGAGGAGATATAAAGGCCAAAACCACGCACACACTATTTGGTAACACCAAGAAATTAGGACTGGAAATAAATATCAGTAAAAGTAAATATATGGTTCACACGTAGAAATTCAGTATATAATGGAAGTGGACAGCTAATGACAAATGATGGAAAGTTGAGGAATTGGCTGAATTCAAATACCTAGGAATAATAATTCACAAATAGGGAATGAGATGCAAAAAGAAATTAAACATAGGTTCAATTCTGGAAATGCATGCTATTATGCATTGCAGAGACTTTTGATGTCTCCAACTCCTTTCAAAAAAAGTTAAGCTGAAAAGATATAAAAAATATTATTCTACCAGTTATATTATATTGGATGCGGAAAACTGGACTCTTACGTTAAGGGAGGAAGGGAGATTACGAGTATTTGAGAATTAAAGTTATGAGGAAAAATTTTGGATCAACGAGAGATGAACAGACAGGTGAATGGAGGAAGACTAAATTAACAATGAACTACAGGGTCCTTATCGGAAGCCAGATATAATCTAAGACCAGTTAAGTCTCGTAGACTGCGATGGGCAGGACATGTTGCGCGTATGGGGAATGAAAGACGTGCATGGAAACTTCTTGTAGGAAAGCCAGATGGAAAACGCCCAGTTGGTAGACCAAAAATGAGGTGGGAGAACAACATTAACTATGATTTGAGGGAAGTAGATTATACAGGGAATGATTGGAAAACATTAGCTCAGGATAGGGATGTATGGAGAGCTTATGTCCGCGCGGCCATGAACCTTCGGGTTCGATAGTGCCAGTGAGTTAGTTAGTTAGTTAGAGTGTCGGAAGTAGCAGTATGGTGTGTGGCAAAGAGAGAAACAATGGTCATATTAAAGCTTTGGAACATATTTTTAAGTTGTATGGCTGGTGAGTCAGTCTGAAGAAGATTTGTATTAAAATCGCCTGCGACAATAACGTGTTCATAATGAGGCAATGCATCGTTCAGAGCGTTTTCTAGATCCGAAAGGTGCCCAATTTTTGGAGGTTTGTATACAATGCATAAGAGACATTTTTTTATACTGGCTTGAATTTCTACGAATAAGAACTCGGGGCGAGCGGAATATACAGAAGGGGACTTGTGGACAATTCTTGGATTAAGCTCATTTGATATAAAGGCACAAAACTCCTCCACCTCTTTTATCTATTCTGTCATTTCTGAGCAGTGTATATCCGTCTAGGTGAACAAGGGACGAAGGTATGGATGGGGTGAGCCAGGTTTCCGAAATTAAAATGGCGCTCAGTCCAAGAGATGAAAATATGGTTTCAAACTCATCAAAGTGGGACAGAATGCTTTGTGAATTTACGTGAGCGATTTTAAGTGATGATTTGTCAATAGAAAATGCATTCCTAAGTAGACTGGTAGTTGTTTTTGGAGGGGATGGTAGGGATTGAGGAATGTTGCTACCTGTGTTAAAAGCTGTCTGCACAATAAGAGGGTGATTGGAGAAGGTGAGTGAGTCAAGGGTTGCAAATAATTCATCATTTGTCAGCTCAATGTTGCCAATAGCAGAAAGTAAAAATAAACTATGTACTGTAATAACTCTAATAAAATTAAAATAATTTAGCTAAACAAATAACTTAAAAAATGAAAATAAAAGAAGTAAGTTGTCCTAAATAAAAAATAATAAACTTAAAACTTACCTAAATTAGAAATAAATTAACAATATAATTGTTAGCAAAGAAAAGATAAATAAAGTAAACATATTTTACACTCAGGTCCTATCTAGTTGATATCCGTAGAAGATCTAATTTTGCGTTTTTCGCCATTTACTTTGGCTATGACGGCACCGTCCATTGTCCATACATTTTGAATACCGTATTTTTGTATACTGTCTTGTAGCAGGCGATAGCGACACTTCGTTAGGTCCTCGCGAACAGTGACCCCACTTCCTTTCAACTTTTTCTTGCTTAGAAAAACTTCACTGCGCTTGCGGTAACTAACAAATTTCACTATTATAGCCCGCGGTCTTTCTGCATTATTAACACCAACACGGTGACTTCTGTCAATGTCTGTCACTAATAGATCGACACCGATTTTTTTGGCCACCTCGATGGCTTTCTGGTCAGTGTCCTCTCCGGCCTCTTCTTTTACACCAAAAATTCTGAGGCATTGACGTCTCTGGTATTGTTCTAGATCGTCTAATTTATTTTCCAACACCTCAATCTTTCTGTCTTTTTCATCGAAGGTCTTTTTCAGATCCTCAATTACTTTAGGGTTGTCCTCGATGGTCTTCTGCAGTTCCGCCACTACCTGGTCCCGCAACATGGACACAAACACCTGCAGAGTGCTGGGATCCTGCAGCGCCTCTTTCACCACACGTTTCACTGCTTCCTCCGTAGAACTTGTCGAATCATTGTTTGAATTACGTGTGTTTTTACCCATGTTGTTAAATGTACACACTTTCGACACTAATTAATATAAATTTAAACTTAAACTGACTACGAATATACAACTTTAACTATGAAATAACGAAGGCACCTGCTGAAAAGTAACTTAAAACCTGGAGCGTAACTTGTGCGTGTTAGTAGCTAGCCGCCATAATGTATAAGCAAGTACCGCTTGCGATATATAATAGAAAAACATTTGTAGCAATTGATTATACCACAATAAAAATAAACCACTCTTTTCACTTTCTTAAACGTATTATGTCCCAGGTATTAACGTTCCATAGAAATATAATTGACATACTTACATCGTAGGACGTCAGAAATTAATTAATAACTATAATGTTGGTTATAATATACCGTTTGGTGTGTTTCATTTTTTCTCCTCTAGGGTGCTTTCTTACAATATTTATTTGGCAATAAATAATATTATCTGGTTGCAATGGATGAACAAATGAAACATAACAAACGTTTCTCATTTGTTTTCAAACATCGCTGTTTACATTAAATATATAAATATTTTAAAATAACTATATTTAAATAGTAATTTCTAAATAAACAGCTTAATTTTATTCGTTAAATAGTCCTAACAAATGACACTATTGATTTCTAAATTCTCTAGATAAATTTGAAAACACTCGTGGTGTAACTCCTGATTATAACACTCACACGTCATTCAATTGCAGAAAGCGACAGTTCTTGGGTTTAATAAAATTATAAGGATATTAAATAAAATTAATGAATTAAGTGACTGGTTTTTTACAGATAGCATCCTCATTGATAAATTATACGTATCCGTGTAAAGTGGACCCATGTCCACGTGGGAGGGTTCACATTAACCGAAATCCTTTGTTATGTTTAATAACTTTATACTGCCACCGTTTCACTATCAAACCAAACCCATCGGTATATTAAAATAACATATAGGCCCTATATAATATAATATATTTAGGAGTTTTTTCAACATTTGTAATATTCATTAGTAGAAATTAAGAATTGGTTCTTAGCTTGAAAAACTTTCATAAATATCACAAATAAACCCTTCTTCGTACAAATAATGAACTAAATTGGCCTTGATCCCGTCAAAGTTGATGAGGGGAAGAAGTTAAAATATTTTCTGTTCGAGGGCAGCACTAATTAAAGAAGATATTAACAGGGTCATCTCAAACAGAAGGGTCCACATTACCCGAACTTCCCTATATATCAACACTACTTTTTTGATAGTTTTGTATATAGCCTACATTGTATGTATTATACATAAAGGGCAGTGGTTTTACTTCTCACACGTGTATTTGTAATATCTAATATTACAAAATAGGTATTTTATTACGGTATAGTTATTAAGGTTGGCAACCCCGAAATGTAGGAAACTGAACTTTCATTCATGGTCATCTTTGCTGTAAGTACGACAAAACGCACTATCGCGCAAAAAAAGCTATTTTTACACGCTTATATTAGCTTGACCTGTATATATTGTATGTAACGGAATCTTTCAACGCGATTTTCACCCACTTAAAATCATTGGATCGACTAGAAATTTTGTATACTTTTAAAGGACCAATGACAATACAATAATTTCATAAATATTTCTAAAATCCTGGCCAGAATGATGAGAAAATGAAAAAAATTAAAACTGGTATAATAGGTTGCGGACTTGTCGACTTCTTAGTCAATCGTTGTAAGAGCTCAGTTGGTACAGCGGTGAACTCTAGTGGTATACAGTTTCAGTAATCCATAGCACGCTGGTTTAAATCCGGCTGGGAGGATCTTTTTAGAAGAGTATTACTTTTAGCTCATACTACAATAGTATCGAATTTAAAGATATTTACATTTTTATTTTATTCTGTAAATATTAAATCTAAAAAATAATAAATAAATAATAGTTTTAAAAAACTAAAAAACACGCTTTATTAGAAAACCGAACTAAAAAATGAAAAATAATGTTTATTTCCAACACGCTTTGGATAAAATTAAAGAGGTCTACAAAAAAATCATCTCCAACACATTTAGAATAAAAGTAGAGTTATCTACAAAAAAAATAAGTTTACCATCAAACGCGTGGGGTGCTTTTTATAGTTTTTACGTTTTCTTCTTAGAGATTTTATTTTACCAATGTCTGTTTATTATCAGATATATTAATTGATATAGAGCACCCCACGCTTTGATGGTATTTTTTTTGTTCATAACTCTAGTTTTATTCCAGATGTGTCGGAGATGATTTTTTGTTGACTACTTTAATTTTATCCCAAGCGTGTTGGAAATTAAAATCATTTTTCATTTTTTAGTTCGGTTTTCTAATAAAGCGTGTTGTTTTAATTTTTTAGAGTATTATTTATTACATTAATTTTCCATACAGGTCATATAAAAATTATGTATGTAACTAGTACCGGTAGTGAAAATGCATCGCGTCCTCGTTTCGAAATTGCTACCTCGGCAGTAAATGTCTCACTCGTTGGTGAAACTGTTACTTTCACTACTAGTTACACAAATATCTACTGTATACTTTATAACAGTATGCTCCATCTCTACTGTTACGCGGGAGCGTCTGTTAACCCATTGGAGACTTTTAACGAGTCTCCCTCGTGAGCAGGTAGAAAGTCCAAACAGCCCCACAACGAGGTAGACTCGTTGTTGTGTTATAACACTGTAAGACGTTAGGTTTCTTTAGTGGTTTACATTTTCGGTTCACCATCAGTAAAACGTGTTGTTTGTTTATGTAAAGTAAATATGTATAGGCCTAGTGTATTGTATAGTTTATTTTAGTTATTATTTATAGAATAGTAGACTATAGTTGTAGGCATTTATTACGGTAAAATATAAGTGAATATAAATTCAGTGCTTATTTGTTAAAATTCATAGTTTTAAAATTAATTTTTTTCTTGCAATATGTGCGTAAATAGGAGAGAACGTATTGCTTTTGAGAAACTAAGTGAAGTAGTGGATGAAATATTATGTGACAGTGATTGTAGTGAATTATTATGGAACGAAGATTCGGACGATGAAATAATATACAGTGACAACGTAACCGTGCATGCTACTGATGGTAGAAATATTAGGTGAGTTTCGTCCAGTTTTTATCTATAGTATTTTATAATTTACAGGTCGATATATAACTATGATAATTAAAGAATATACGAAGAACTTTTCCTGATTTTATAATGTATAGGTCTATGCTTATTTTATTTCATATATTTATTTTTATTATGTACAGTATTATATTGCGTTTGTTATTTTTTTCGGTCTTGTTTGAACATATGATTTGTGTTTACTTTCAAGGCAATGTTCGAGAACTTTTACAAAAAGATGGTTTCTGAATTGTTTGTCAACTTTCACAGCCTTGAAAATAACAAAACATAACGGTTTACAATGCACAAAAGAGGGTAGCAGGTAGGCCACATTCCTTTGCTATTCGTAAAAGTACAAGATACTAAAAGAAATTCAGGGGTAAACAAAATATCTGAAATCATAAGTGATAGAACAGAGTATGTGTATTTAAAGTCCAGCGCAGCGGAGTAGCGGCGCGGAGATTTAAATGGGTTCCCAGTGAACATGCTAGGCACTTTAAACGTGTCTCCAATGGGTTAAGCCCCTGCGAATTGGTAGCGTTAAGTTCCCTATTGTTTAAGTTGACTTAGGCCCGAGCGGTTGGCCTTGGTTTTGGAGGAGGAGTTCTACAATTAACATATTAAACCACAGTAAACGAATAATAACATTATTTATTAAAATAAATACCAAACATAAAGAAAATCAACTCAAAAAAACACTGTTATTAAAGTCAGCTGAAATCGCCACATGTCCAACGTCAAAAATATCCAGATACTAAAATGCTAATAGTTAGAGAGAGATATCCATTATTTTAAAAATGTTCAACTTTGTTAGTTATTTTGATTTACTAGGACCATTTGGTCCCATATTGATTCTAAGTCTTAAAATGACCAAAGAAATGACAGATGAAAATACGTTACCCATGTAGACGCCACCGGCCCGCTGGGCCCTCCTGAGGGGACCGCAATCAGTCCCGCTCCTCTCTCTTGTCCATTCCAGACACACATATTTATACATATCGAATCATAAGATAATACTATCATACCAGTCCTAGCTATTATGATGTCATCTTTAGTAACAATTACACATCCAAGGTCAGGATGATGCAACTTGGATTTGAAGAGGAATCACCATCCCTACTTTGAACCTTGATAACGATGTTTGGTTATTATGAAATGTTTAACATTTGATTACAAATTTCTAAACTACAAGTTTTTCTTAACAAGAATTATTAACTATTAATATGGGTATATTATTAAATGTCCATCTTTTGTCTTTATTTTTATGATATCTGTAGTCCGGCCCTGTTGTATTTGGCCCGGTTGTATTTGTAATATCCCCCCCTTAAATAAGACTGTAGGGTTGAAAAACCGAAAGTCTTTTTTCCTTACAGGATATCTCTCACCTCTCGGGGGTTGGTCCTAACATTTATCTTATCAACTTAGCCTTAAGTGGGAGTGCACCTGTCGTCGTCAATTGGCGATTCCATCTGTCCTGGAAGTATTTTGTTCTCATCCTAAGAGGTTAGATCGTCTTTTACTTGTAAATTGCCCCGGATACTTTAAATTGCGTCGAAATATCGGCAAGATCCGTTTACTTAGTGAGAACACCATACTTAAAAAAAAACAAAAAATCACAATATAGCAAGCCTTCGCGGCATTAATACAATATGCCTGAGCATTGTTTCAGAGAAAAAATAATGTTTATTGCTGGAAAAAAACAAAAAAAAACCAATATTGAAAAAAAAAATCTTCTTGTCTTCGTTCTTCTTCCTTATTTAAACCTTCTGTGGTTTATTTTAGAAACGACGCACGTTCACTGTTATCCAATATCCGACGCACTTTATCAAATTTTGTTACTTTTTGTTATGTACTTCGACGTTTTCCTTTTTTCTTTTTCTATTCACTCTGACGGTTCTATTTCGTGAACCGGATCATTGATAAAAAATTTATAAAAACTGTGGTGTCTGCTGTGGCCAGCTTGGAGGTCATGTTTCGAGTCTTGCTTGCCGCGATGGAGGAGGCGATGTCCTAATGCTCGAGGTCGTTGTTCAGTTTCAGCTGCCGTTGGCCCAGGTAGGCCCCCTTTTTTTTGTCATGCCTAGTTTCTTTAAACAAAACCCAGTTAGGTCCAAGGAGAACTTGTGAAAGGTTTGATAGGAATAAATCTTGACGTGGAGTTTGTGTTCTTGACTCTACTAAGGGACAAAATTTGGCTGGAGGAAGTTAGGCCAAGGTTTGCGTTGGAGAAAGTCGTTATTATTTTTATAATGGCCTGGGTTTGGTTTTTACTGCTAATGAGGTGTTTTGTCTCAGCTGGTTGCGAGTCTGGACATTCATCCATCTCATGCTCTGCCACGAGATATGTGTTGATCCTGGCAGCTACCCTGCGTCCTTAGATGTACAGGGTGTGGTTGGTCCTTGCAGCGTTATGCTGCCCTCGTCCTCAGATGTATAGGGTACTCCGTTCGTCTGGCCATCTTAATCTGCCTCCCATCATGTGGTGTCGTGGTGGTGGCCGCAGTCCAAGCGTGAAGCTGCAATCTTATGCATATGTTAAAACTTGGGAGGATAACTATAACATTGATTATGGGTTTGGTGCTATCCCGTACTACATGGGTCCGCACCCCTCCTATCACTCCTGGTCATTTTAATTTAACTTCATTGCTTAGAGGCTTCATTTTCAGCCATCATATCTCTGATACTATATTGTATATTAGACGTCCTGGCTTTAGATTGCATGTTTAGGTTTGTGCACCCATTTTCCTATTTGACCCTTATAGCTAGTCTCAAGTTGCAAAGGAAATGCTCTTATGTTTTTGGTCTTATGATTCCTCATGAATCATTTACGCCCTTATTGCAATTCAGGTTTTACTAGGTTAACAAAATGTCAGTATCCTCCTGTATTGTACCGCTGGTTTTCACTTTCCATTGTTTGAATAAAATTCCAATGTTGCTTCTCCTACTCTAGAGTCCTGAGTTCGATCGAGTGTGCTCGTCTACACATAAATCGCTAGGGCTTTAAGGTGTAACTACTACTTTGTACGATTATGTAACCTGAATTCCGAATCATCATTCCCTCGTGAGGTCCTGATTGGGAGAGCATTTCCCTTCTTTAATCCGGGATGCGTATTGTATCTTAATTCTCGCTTCTAATACTCCTGTCGATTTCCCGTATTAACAGCCCACTGAGTTAACTTAATAAAAATGCGTCTGAAATGGTGTTGTTTCCTTAAGTCCTTCCTAATTCTTTTGCATTATTCCCTTATGCCCTTCCTGATTCGTTCGCAATATCTCATCTGGTTTCTTGAATTTCTGTATTTAATTTTCTTTTCATAACTCCTGATTGTGCGTGGACTTTATTCCGTGTCTTGGGTCCCCATCTTACCTATGGGTTTAACCTCTCCCTTTTTATTTCTTATCCTTTGGTTTCCTTTTAAATTCCATTTATGTTTTTGAGTTAATTCCTGGTCTCATACGTGTAGACTTATTCCCTATCTTACATATGGTTTTAACCTCTAAGTTCATGTCCAACCCTATGTGTTTAACTTTTAATTTCATGCACTTCCTTAAGTGTTTAACTTTTACTTTCTTGTATTACCCTATGTGTTTAACCTCTAATTCCGCGTACAACCTTATGTGTTTAACCCCTAATTTCCTGTAGTACCTTATGAGTTTAACCTCTATTTGCGTGTACTATCCTTATGTGTCTAACCTCTAATTTTCTGTAGTACCTTATGTGTTTAACCTCTAATTTTCTGTAGTTCCCTATGTGTTTAACCTCTAATTTCATGCACTTCCCTAAGTGTTTAACCTCTAATTTCCGCGATCTCCCTACCTAATGTGTTTAACTTTTAATCTCCGTGATCTCCTTTTATATACTACCTTATGTGTTCAACCTCTATTTTCCCGAGATCTCCTTTTATGTATTACCGTATGTGTTTAACTTCTGTTTTCCCGAGATCTCCTTTTATGTATTTCCTACTGTGTTTAACTTCTCCTTTTGTATGTAATAACCCTACTTAGGTCAATCTGTCTCTCTTGGCTCTACTCTTCGATCGCACAATCGTAATAGCTGTGTGTTTCCCTTTAGTATTCTTCTTCTTTAGTGTCCCAACGTATCTGACGTCCCTGTCTATTATTCATTATTCCTTCGTTATGACCATATCCATGTGTGCGTAGGACTTTTCTTCGCGGTTTTCCTGGCATCCTGGCATCCATTCTTTTGTATTTTCTTAAAAAGCCTGTTGGTGCCTCAACTTCCGCTACTGCATCCAGAAGGGAATTAAATCCTATCCTCCCAGACGGGGTCCGTCTCTTGCTCACCTCACTTCCTAACTTCGGGTTCATTAGAAACTCTGTTGGTTCCTCAACGTCCGCTACTGCGTCGAGAAGGGAATTAAATCCTATCCTCCCAGACGGGGTCCGTCTCTTGCTAACCTCAGTTCCTAATCCCGGCTATGTATCATTGGGGTGGTCTAGCCAATTCATCGGGCGGTACCTTGAGGACCAGGAATGGGCTGCCTCCCAACTTGGTGACTCGACTTTTTACTCGGGCTCGACCTCAAGGGAGAGGACAGCTAGTTCCACCCATGGTCGACAGTGACTCGAGTCATTCCTAACCCCGCCCCTCTCATCTTTGCGATTCCTGTCTCGCTATTTCTGTCGGGCGAGCCAGCGAATTCACCTTGCACGACCATGAAGACCAGGAATGGGCTCGACCTCCGACAACGGTGACTCGGTTATCCCTTGCACGACCACGAAGTGGAGGCCGGGGTGCTCCCATCCTCATCAACAGTGACTCGGTTCCTTCCTGACACCCCTCTCATCCTGCTGCCTCAGGACATTAACCTTAGGGAGAGCCGTCTTGGGCTCATCGGACGACGGCCTCATCATCGGAGTGGATTTGATCCGATTCTCTTCTGATGGTGATCCTACTATTGCCCTCATCACTCCCTAAACCCGGGTATCATGACAGTTTTCCGTGGGTCTCTTTGCCCGTAATTGTATGTACTTCCATTTTGTTTCTAGTTCCTCAGATGCCTATCTCTCCCTAAACAACGATGCTCCATATGGTCCCTAACGTCAGTGTCAAGCCGGCAAGGTTTTATGGCCAGTGCCCCAAGATCATTTTGGAGTTCTCAGTCTCTAGATCATGTCATAACGGGGGTGCCCCACCTTCCGACTTGCACCTGCCTAGCTTGTTGGCGAAGTGTTCAGGCAACTCGCCAAATTGTCGAGGGCCAAAGCCTCTCCAAAAGGGTCCTTAGTCCTTCCCAACTCGTATTCTTCCTAGCACGTTGGTGAAGTGTTCAGGCAACTCGCCAAATCTTCGAGGCCAAAACCTCTCCAAAAGGGTCCTTAGTCCTTCCCAACTCGTATCCCTGTGTGCGACTATGTAAAAGTTTCATCTCTGTTTGTGTATTTCTAACGTTACCTAGCCTAGATTGACCTAAGTTGTAGCCTATCCTTTTATTATCCCTCGTAGGCCTAAATATGAAGAGTCTTAAGCGATCTAGTTTTCATCTTTTATCGTAATATGTCATATCTCATATGTCATATCTCATATGTGTGTGTGTCTACTACTCGACTGGTCACTAGTCCCAACTGACATGCTATCAAGGTATACAGAGGGAGAGATCTCGGCCGCAGATTCTCTCTCTGTTTCCTCCTGTAGGCACCTCAGTCAAGCGTCATGATCGCTGAGTATAATAATTGTTGTGTACTTTTCTTTAGAAATATTATTCAGTGTAGCCCTTGAAATCCCAAATTTATATGATAATTCTTCCCACTAGACCGATTAAGACACCCACTATCGGTGAAGTATCCTAACCTCCATCTACTAAATTTCTATGGGGATAAATTAATTTGATTTCGATCATTTCTGCATTTCAAAAAGTTTATAAATTTTCCTAAGTTCCCAAGTCCTTCTCCCATTCTCTTTCGTAATACGTATATTTTTTTCCTCAAACCAAGTTGGATAATGCACATCCTCCCTTCTTAATCTGAACTATTGTTACTACTGATTTCTTGCAGTGTTAAAATCGTTTCTACCCTCCGTGTTGGCATAACTCCTGGGTAATTCAGCCTATCATTCGTCGTCCGCTGTAGGCTTGACATACTACGTGCCTTTATCTGGACTGCTTCCACGTTATCTTCTCGCGAACTAGCCTACTACTTATCCCGGAACCCATTCATTCTTATATGAGTCCTAATTGCTGAAAATGAGATTATGGTCTTCCGTTATCTTTCCTTTTATTCATAAACATAAGTCTTATTTCTGGTAGTTCGCTCCTATTTCGTTTTTATTATTATTATTATTATTATGGTTAATTAATTTACCGTGATTTATTATTATTATTATTGTTCTTATTATTATTCGTAATTCTCTGTGAATTATTATTAGTATTATTATTAGTATTATTATTATTATCATTATTTACTTTCCTGGTGATTTATTATTATTATGTTTTCACTAAGTTTCAGGATCTTCATTAATATTAATAGTTTTATTTCTCACGTGGATATCATAACTAGTCTCTAGCGTCCTACCCGTACTCGGCTTGAGGGTTATTCGTCGATATTTGGTTGTCAAGTATCCTAATTTTCACCCAAAAAACAAACAACCATGATACAGCCGAAAAGGAAAATATTTCTGGGAATAAGTCTACCCTTCCTTTATTACTTCTGTAAGCATCAGTCTATCCTTCTGTTATCATTTCTGTAAGCATCTTGTTTCTACCTCCCCTCCGTAATCTTCACTAGCGGAGCTCTATGATTATGCCAAATCTCCATTCCCCTCTTCTATTCGAGCTCTCTTATTTATACAGAATTTCCATTCTTTGTTTCCGAAACCTAAATCTGAATTACGGATCAAGCGAGTCCTCCCTTAATTGCGCTAGCCTCCTTGACATTACCTTTGATTTATTTGACTTATGATTTAGAAATGTCTCACATTGTAGTCGAAATTTTCACAGAGTGCGCCCGCCGGCATTGTTGTAAATCTCTCAACACCGCATGAGAGGTTAATAAAATAAAATAATTTTAAGTTATTATTTTACCTGAAGTTCGGTCGTCTTCCTTTCTATGAGTCTCGAATTGGAAATCCCTCAGTAATGTTATTTCCCTTAGGGAGGTGTGTGGTGTCGGATCTGTTTTATTAATCTCAATTCCCGCTTTTGATCGAGTTCTCTCTAATTTATCCGAAATTTCCATGCCCCCTTTCCATACTCTCGGTTTCGGAACTAGAATCTACATCCCTAATTAGGTACGTTGTTATTTTTGGTGTTTGCGTTAATTCTCCATTCCCCTCTCTTGCTCGAGTTCTCATTTATTTCTCCTAAGTCTTCATGCCCTTTGTTCATTCTCTCGGTTTTCAAATCTAAAATCCCTTTGATTGCTAATATATGCCACTTTATTTTCTGTTAATGTCATGGGTCTTTATTTAAGGTACGTTTTCTGATGTCTAGAAAAAAAAATATTTATTTCCCTGTAAATGCACATAGTATAAATTTTGTTCATATCCCTAAGGCAATCGGTTTTGGAGTCCTTATCTGTGTGGTTAATCTAACTATCACCAAAATAAACACATTCCAGAGCTTTGCTGAATTTTATCGCTATGTGACCTCCTAGGACACTCCGTTTTCGTGCAAGACGTGTCTCAAAACACAATATCTATAGAGATGGCGATTTTCCAATTTTCCACGCTGGTGAGTTCATATCTATTATTCAGAAAACTCCTATTTTCCCTAATATTATTATTATTTTATTTGTCATTCAATCTTTTCCATTATTTCGCATTATGAAAGTATGTTTTGTATCCGACTTCGTGTGTCGAGTATTATTTTAGTGTGTTTTTTTATTATTATTAATTTTAAATCACTCAGTTAGTGGTTCTTCCTGTCTTTATTTGCCTCATGCCCTGTCTTGTTAATGTCGCACGGTAGGCGGTAGTAACTTTAAGCGGTTTTAAAATTTCTTCGGTACTTTTGGTATGAGTATTTATTTCTACTAGCATAGTGGTTAAAGTACTGCACTATAAGTCGAAACGTCGGAGGTTCAAGTCCCGGTGTGTTTTAGGATTGTTAACCTGGTCTAGTCCTTCTGGCGCCACTATGGCCCTGGGGTCGATTCAGCCTCTAACTGAAATGAGTACCAAACTCTTGCTCTGGGGAAAGGGCGGACGTCACGCAGGGCTGATAACCCGGCTGACCTTAAGTGCCGATTGTCTAGAAATATTGGGAGCCCTAACATTTCCGTAGCCTCAAGATCTCCGGTAGGGGAATATGTTACTTTAAATGTTACTTCATTTTTCACGGTTATTACTCCATTTACAAATCCTCTGATTTTTACGTTGTTCAACTCCCTAACTATTTTCCTGCTAGTTTTCGGTTATTCTTTATTTTGTAATTAAATTTTTTATAGTCTTATTATTAGAATAATTGTTAATTTATTTTCCCAATATAAATCATTCATTGCAAGTCATAACGTGGTTCCTCGAGCCTCACGTGGGCCAAGATTAATTACCAGTGTGGATGCACGTGTTGCAGCATGGGGACTTAAATATCAATCGATTTATTTTTTCTTGCGTTTATGTCAATAATATTTGATTATTAGCCTGAATATAAGTAGAATTTTATTTGATTGAAGTGGATAGAGTTAGTTTCCTACGGGGTGGCTGTAATGTTTAATATAGACTCCGTTAGAAGGCTCTCTAGTCATCGTGCTATTTTGAAAAACAAAACAAAAATATAATAGACGTTAGCCAACTTCCTAGTTCTTTATCCAAAAAACTACCTAGTTAATAAACCATAAATTAATTTTTCGTATCCCATCTCTATCCAAATATCCAAGATCGCGTTTTACGTGAATATATATATAAAAAAAATGAATGTTTACCTAGTGCAAACGTGGTATGAGTGCAGTAGTGGCGTAAGTTTAAGATGTGTCCGCCATCTTGTCTGCTTAAATCTATTACCCTTTTCCAAAAATATAAAAAGTTCAATATAACAAAAATTTCCCATCTAGTGGCGTGTAAAGCAACCTATGATCCCTTGGGCTTATCTCTCGTGGTGATGCTTTCAGAAATGATTTACGTAGACATGTGATCGTGCCACGTCTTACCGATAGATGAAATAATAAAATATTGGCCGGGTGGGAGTACACAAGCTTTTTTTCTCTACCCACTTTAAGAGTATCTAATTACAATAAATATTAATAAAACACTATATTAAACGTATTTAGCTAAGAGATGTAATTATTACTACATTATTTCACTTGTAAATATGAAAATAAAGTGGAACTATTTCCTGTCATGACCACATAAGTTATAAGAGTCCTTACTTCTAACCAGCGATAAACTAACAATTTTCAAACTTTTAACCAGCGATATACCACAAATGAGCACAATGTGTACATTTAATCATGGGATTCATTTCTATGTACCATATCTATGGTTTTCAACAATCAGGTCCGGACTTATCCTTTACTTATTTAACCGCGTAAAATAATAAAAAGGACGTTCCCTGGATTTCACCTACGTTAGAGTAATTTATTTGTTACGGTAATTGATTTAGGTTTGGTTAGCTTTTAGGTTCCTTGCGGTTTAAATGTGATTTGATACGTAAAATAAATTACATCTTCATATTGGTTACTCTATGAAAAATTCAAAATGTCGGACGATTACCATGTTAAATTATATTTCCACTACTACATTTCGTGTTAATTATACATATTTAAACAGCGGTTACATCTCTTAGCAAAACTGATTCATTACCACATTACAATACTTTAAATTACATCAAAAATGGTACAAGTCGCGTAAGTAAAAAGCTTGTCTTGTACAACCCCACCAAAATATTGTCATTATACACGTACAACATTGGATGAGATATTGCCTAAATTAACACACAATAAACAAAAACTAAATCACTTTCATTACAACCTCTACAAATATTCTGAAAAAAAATAATAATCATAACCAAAATATAACATCGGACTGAAACAACACCAAATTAATTCATAAACCTTATGTGTATCAACATATCAAGTTCTAAAATGAACATACCATATAACATAGAAAAAATTAATGTACATATAAATGTCTGCCAAAAAAAATAACACCTAAAAAAATTATCAACAACACCAAAATTGTCGTATATATCCAAATGTTTTACCCATTGTAAAAAAAACTTAATTATGCCCAGAAAAAAAATAAAATATTTGTTGAAAAACATCAGTACCAAAAATATAACCTAAAACACGATATATCCAAAATTTACCCATTGTCTATAAGCCCAAATATTAGATCCAAAAAAAAATATAACCTAAAGCCAGTTAAATAATAATAATGTCCCAAAGTTGAAGATTTTCTGGTTTCTCTCTGTTTAACAAGACATATTTTATTCAATAGTACCGATGTGACTTCGATTGAAAGAAAAAAAACATATAGATTTTTACTGTATATGAATTGAAAGTTAATTTGTGGTCTAAGGTTCGTTTTTTTTATTCGTGAATATAATAATAAAACATTATTTTTACGAATATCCCACCGCTAGTTCACCAGAAATAACATTATTTATTAAAATAAATACCAAACATAAAGAAAATCAACTCAAAAAAACACTGTTATTAAAGTCAGCTGAAATCGCCACATGTCCAACGTCAAAAATATCCAGATACTAAAATGCTAATAGTTAGAGAGAGATATCCATTATTTTAAAAATGTTCAACTTTGTTAGTTATTTTGATTTACTAGGACCATTTGGTCCCATATTGATTCTAAGTCTTAAAATGACCAAAGAAATGACAGATGAAAATACGTTACCCATGTAGACGCCACCGGCCCGCTGGGCCCTCCTGAGGGGACCGCAATCAGTCCCGCTCCTCTCTCTTGTCCATTCCAGACACACATATTTATACATATCGAATCATAAGATAATACTATCATACCAGTCCTAGCTATTATGATGTCATCTTTAGTAACAATTACACATCCAAGGTCAGGATGATGCAACTTGGATTTGAAAAGGAATCACCATCCCTACTTTGAACCTTGATAACGATGTTTGGTTATTATGAAATGTTTAACATTTGATTACAAATTTCTAAACTACAAGTTTTTCTTAACAAGAATTATTAACTATTAATATGGGTATATTATTAAATGTCCATCTTTTGTCTTTATTTTTATGATATCTGTAGTCCGGCCCTGTTGTATTTGGCCCGGTTGTATTTGTAATATCTACGGAAATAAAAACATACTTAAAATATATGTTTACATCAATTTTCATTTATTTTACATAAAATTAAATACGACATACGTTATGTAATACAATTTCAGAATTCATTACTGTTTTAATTACATTTTAATCGTTTCAAACCTATACCTTTATTGAATCTTCAAAAATTAAAAATTAAAAACTAATTTATAAATGCATTAGTTGAAGCCGTGCTCCTCACTTTATGATTATTTCCTTCTCTAACATTCTACGTTCATATATTAAATGGCCCGACTTTTTCTTCCATTGTTACAAATACATGTTGGATTATCCACTATTTTGAAGCGTTGTACACGTGACTTTATTTTTCTGTGACCTATTATTTAGCACTGAGCTAATTCCACACATTGACACCACAAAATCACATACTTTGCAAGCTTAATAATTGCGGAATAACTATAATTAGCGTCGGAAAGGGCAGTAATATACTCTTCCCAAAATGGGTCTACCTGCTTAGGCATTATAAGAGCAACACGTGTGCGAGTGTAACAGAAGCAGCACACAGACTGGTTTGATCACCTCGTATGTTCCTGTACTGATGACTCACACTCCAACGTCACAATCTACTTGGCAAATCGTTCTAAGAAATCGGAAACAACCGTCCGTGTATCTGGTGTAATTAAAAGTTTGAGTTTTAGTCGCAAGATAACGGATGCGAAGAGTGTGTTGACATGCAGGTATTTGTTTATTTTATCCTTATATTGCTCATAAACCGTGGAACAGGAATATACACATACTGGCAAACGGAACCTCTGTCTTTGCAAATGCACGTATATCCTTTTTTCGAAAAAAAATGTCAGTAAATTTCCACTACTTTTATCTGTATGTCGAGATGGTTTTTATTGTTCTTCTTTGTCTAAAAGCAATGACCGTCACCGAAATCATGATTTTCTTATTTCAGCAACCCAATTCACTTATTGATAAACCTGGCATCCTATGAAATCTCATGCTTCAAAATAATCTTCCTTCGTATTCTTTCTCTTCATTCTATTCCAAACTTTGTTTAATTATTAAAAGACAATTATTACAAGTATATGTCCAAAAAAATGATATTGTCCTACTATTTATTTTAAAGATTAATGAACTATATTTTTCTCTTCCATCGGAACTTGCATTGTTTTCTCATCTATCCAATTTAGAATTGCTAATCGACTGTGTAATCAGATTTTTATTGTTGTCAGCCTCTATACATCACTTTCTTTTTTACTCAACTTTCACAGACATACAACAGCACACTCCAAATACAAGATTGTATACATTTATCCTCTTCCCAACCTAAACAAACAAATTTATCATCTCGTTATTCTCAGCTAATGCAATTATTTTCTTCATTTCATCTGTTGGTCAGTGGTCACTGGTGATTATACTGCCTAGGTAGCAACATTATTAAATTATTTTATTTTAAAATTATCAATATTTATATTAGTCATGTGATCTGATTTATGAACAACCTTAATTTTTTTTATTTACTTAAAATTTATATCGAGAGAGATATAACTCTTTAAGATCACTATTTTCAGCCATTTTAAATACTTCATAAAATGTTGTATTCATCGTGATCATCGACAGCATAATCATTACGTGTTAGGTCATTTTCATTGTTCCGTCCTTATAGTTACAGGAAGAAGATGGAATCAAATTAATTTTATGTTCCTATTCCGTGTAACATTGTAGTATTACCCTGCGAGGACATTTAACAACTCTTCTACCGAGCTTATATTCCACGGGCAAATACAATGTCTTTTCGAATATAATGTTTATGCTATCATATGTAAGATCGCGAAAAACAATGAAGGGAGAATCGAAATAAATAGTGAATAATGAAATGAAATAATCATAACAACTGTGAGTAATAAATAGTTACAAATAAGGATAACCGAATCAATCATTCCTGAAACAAGACTTCTTCAGAAAATATAACAAATATAAATAATGTAGCGGAAAAACTGCACTTAAACTAGCGTGAAATATTTCTATAGAACAACAGTGCGCATGTGCCAGAGTTTACAGAGCCAGCGATAACCCACAATCGAACCAAATATCGATTATCAACCGTCGCTATGAAATTTAAATTTGCAATAAATCCCCAAATCTATGTTAAAAAAAATATATCAATAATATTAATATTACCAAACGTTTATTAAAAATGGGTGTACACTTACTTTTCACTCCTTAACGCTGATCCAACCAGCGATAACACAAAACAGCGATAGAAAAATCATAGACTAAGTAATACGCTCTGTGGAGAAAATAGTAGTTTGCATCACAATATTGTCTAACTGTGTCATAATATTGTGATTTGCATATTTAAATAAACCATGTATTGATAATATTTTCTGTATTAGACAATTACAAGAGAAAATCCTAGCAAAAAATGACCTTTATTGATGTAGAGACAGCATATGATAGTGTACCTAGACAATTGTTATGGATGGCAATGAGAAATATGAATATCTGTGATAAATGGATTAATATTGTTAGGAGGATCTATAGTAATACAAAAGCTAAAGTAAAAATACAGAATAATTTAACAGAGGAATTCACAGTGAATAAAGGCCTTAAGCAGGGATGCAGTTTGTCGCCAATTCTTTTTAACATTTATTTAGACCAGGCTCTTACCTTATGGTATAAAAAATGTTCTGAAATGGGTATTCCTATAGGAGGAAAAGTACTGCACTCATTGTTGTTTGCAGATGATCAAATAATTTTTGCAGGGAATGAAGACGATATGAAATATATTATAAATAAATTAATGGAAGAATATAAAAAATGGGGATTGAATATAAATTTACAGAAAACAGAATGTATGTGTTTGGGAAAGGATGTGGATGACCTCATACTTTAAACAGGGAAAATAAAAAATGTGAATTTTTTAAATATCTTGGGTCAATAATTACAAGTTTAGGTACCTGTGAGAGAGATGTACAGGCTAAAATAGCAATGGAAAAAAATGCAACTAAGACATTACAAGGAGTAATTTGGAACAAAAATATTAGAAAGGAAACTAAAATGAAAATTTATAAGAGCATAATACAGAATATTTTGTCATATGGAAGCGAAACTTGGTCTTTGACGGAATTACAAAAGAATAAAATTAGAACAGTTGAATTCGATTATTTTAGAAGAAGCCTCCAAAAAACAAGACAGGATAAAATAAGAAATGAATTGCTTTGGAGAGAAATGAAGGTCACCACATCTGTTGTTAAGAGGATTGAAAATCAAACGCTTAAATGGTATGGCCATGTACAAAGAATGGAAAATGAGAGATGGCCAAAAAAATATATACCAATGATCACCCCCTGGAAGAAATAAACGTGGCAGACCAAGATGGAAATGGAAAACCTACGTCAGACCAATAATGGAGGATAGGAATTTGGAAGAAGGAGATTGGAATGATAGAGATAAATGGAAACTGAAGACGGCAAACCTATAAGTGGGGGAAAGCCGAAGAAGAAGAAGAAGAAGAAATAAATTCTTCAGAATTGTCTAATAATGTTATAAAAATTGTTTGAAAAAAATTAAAATATTAAATAATGTTAGTAAATACAAAAGAAGAGCTAAAGTTTACAACAATATAACTGAAAAATTAAGCGCCAGTAGAAGTGCAGTTGAGCCTAATGTAGCATACCATTTTAGACTCATAACTACATTCACATTCGAAAACAAAGTCCATATCTTCACAGCGAAGTAAAAGAAACACAAATGAAGCAGCTGGTAGCCGAGGGACTCGCACTCCGAATCCTTCGCCAAACGAAGGTTTCAAACTTTAGAAGAAGACTGTATAAAGTTTAGTTTCCGCATCGACGGAGATCTCCTGTCACCCCGAATAGATGCGCAGACAGACGGGAGGGGAATATAGGTGCGTTCGAGAAGGAATCAACGTAAAGCAGACATAGATAGCAAGGAAAAAACAGCAAAATCGGGGCAACAACGATAATTGGCGCTTGCACAGTTCAAGCTCATCAGGCTCTTGCGGAAATTTGAAAACAAACACTTTGAGAAATTAATAATTAAATTTAATGTAAAATGTATAGCAAAATATGTGTATAATGTATTAGTAATTTACGATAGAAGAGTAGAAAAAATAAATCTGAACGAAGTAAATAATAATGTGCATAAAATTATTTTTACTCACAAAATAGAAGTCAACAACATCATAAACTAGTTATATTTCACCAGACTCGTGGGCTAGTGATCAGAGTTTCTGTCTACAAGTTCATGGGGTTCCGGGTTTGATTCCCGATCAGTTCAAAATATTTCTTTTTTAAAGGTAATTATTCCTGTGGCCTCCCATGGTCTAGATTTACATTAAGTTTAAGTGTAAGTACCTCTGGCGCTTCATTTTATTCATATCATCGGAGTAACGTAACCGCCCCTTCCAGTCGCCCCAAATTAAAACGTGGCTATGCCAGGAGAGATTATCAGAAATGTCATTAAGACAACCTACTGTGATTGGTAAAGAAAATAACTATTTAGATTTAACAAAAAAAATTACAATGATAAACTAGAAACAGGTATTTATTAAAAACCAAAAGTCATTCACTTGCCATAAACAACAATGCTAGATATAACTGTATTCCACGTTTAATATGTATAATGTTGCAATTCCTTTTAAACAAAGATAATTATGAGATTAAAAAATAAACTATATTAAACACATGGCAAAAATCGACGGGTACAATGAACAAATATATCTATGAAAGTTTGGTTGCAAGTCCATTACGTACCTCTCAATGTGCTGGTGGGTGTCTATTTTCTGCAAAACTCTGCAACCATGCTCTAGATATCATCGTAGATGTCATTGTAGAAGCCATACGCAATGCAGATATCTTAACTGTAAATGTAAATGGAGACTTTCAATAAAATGCTCACAGCAATATGAATGACTGCAAAATGCACAGTGAAGAAAAACAAGTTGATCGCATGTCATATTTGTACATTCTATAATATCAGTGTTGAACACCACGTCACACTTTTGAAGTTGTCCACTGGTTCACCAATATCGTAGCAAGCGTTCTACCACGCGTAACGAAGCATTGGTCTATATACTCCCACAGAAAACTCATTGTAAATGACTGAATGCAAATTCATGATATAGAATCTGTCATACGATTTTGGCTGCATATTACTGGAACGTAGTTTAATAAAGTCTGTTATTCTCTTGGCATATATTTTGTATTGCCTGAAGAAATACTCATCCAGAAGTTGTGCATATTTTGTAGTTTTAAGTGGAATGATTTTTAAATGTACACTTAGCGACAAAAATAATGGGCCGACTCTTTATCTCGAATATTTAAAGTTCTAACGCGCGATCCACACAAGTAACATAATTGCACAGTAGAGCTACAACACGTTTCCCTTCTTCCTTTGAAGAGTCATCATCATCTTCTTCAAGGTATGTGCCTGTCGGCTCGTTCCGTTCCCCGGTGAACTATATGCTGCAGGTGCAGATCGTATTTCCAACGAAGTTTTGGCCTTCCTACATTTCTTCGGCCTAGAGGCAGCTGCTTTGATAAACGATTATTTGGAATTCTTTGAATATGTTCAAATCAATTACGTTTATTTCTGCGTATTCTCTCGTTTATATGATATATTTGTAATTCATATTTGTTATCTTGACTTCTCTTTTATCTCTTAGAGATACGCCTGCAACTGATCTGAGAAATCCCATTTCTATTGCCTCAATTTTATTTTTATCAGAGATAGTTAAAGGCCAAGTCTCAAACCCGTATGGTAACGTTTGAACGGCTACTGTTTTGTAAAATTTTAATTGAGTTTCCCTTGTGGTCTTTTATTTCTCAAATATCTTCTTATTGAACCACATATCTGTTGAAATGTCCCTAATTTCTTCTCCATGTCCAAATTTTGCTGGTACGATATCATGCATCCCAGATAATTGAAACAACTTACTTGTTCAATTATGTTTGCTCCAATTACAATTTTTGTCCTTTTATGCCGAGTTCCAAGTATTCTTTCTTAACGGGGTAAGGCAGAGAAAGCTTATCTCAGTGCTTAGTGGCTTGATTCGTGTGCTAGAGGTCACGGGTTCGATTCCCGGTGAGTTTTTTTTTTTAATTCTTAATATGCTTTCTATTTTATTCTGCACTATGTCCATTCTTAAAAAAAACGTACTAACTATTTCGAAGTATTACTATTTTTATTATTTATTTCTTGTTTATCTATAAACATGTTTGCATTGTAATAAAACATATTCCTATGCCCAAAGATTTTTAATTTTTATCTTCTTTCTCCGTACTTCTGTGTCTTCTCATTCCAATTCTTCCAGACCTAACCTCATCATACCTCTTTTTACATCATCCATCCATTTAAATCTAGGTCGATCCCTCTTTTCTTGTCCAGGTGGAATCCATTCCAAAGCGTGTCTGGGTAATCTTTCCTCTAGCATCCTACGTGTATGCCTTTACCATATTAGTTGTCTGTATCTCACAAGATCTAATATAGAATGTTGGACTTTCATTTGTTGTGTGATGATTATATTTCTGATTTTTTTCTATTTAGAGTGTCTAGTTGAGCGTCTGACACAATCCATTTCAGTAGACATAAGCTTCAAACTTAAATGTTTATTCAACTGCCAAGTTCCTGCACCGTATGTTACTGTGTTTCGAATTATGGATTTATAAATTTCTAATTTGGCATGTATTCTTATGTTCTTATCCCACAAAACTCTGATTAACATTGCCATTACCGATCTGCCTTTTCGAATTCTATATTTTATGTCATATTCTTGGGTACATTCTTCACATCATTTGATATATCCCATTATTATTATATTGTTGTTATTATTATTATTATTATTATTATTATTATTATTATTATTATTATTATATTATATTTTATTTGTCCACCGCTGTGGTCTAGAGGTAGCGTGCAGTTTGTCATCCAGCGGGCCCGGGTTCGACTCTCGGTCGGGACAGGCTCCTGTGTGAGGTTTTTTTTTCTCGAGGCTTTTTCTCATCTATAAGACTAATGTCAGGAAGCTTAGGGCCCTAACGTCCCCGAAAATCATCCGGCCATGATTATCATCAACATCCTTCACCGCCGTGGAAAGCAACGGGAAGCTACCACACCTATAAATACCTAGTAAAGCTACAAAACATAGCATGAAAATACAATGATTGCAGTGAAAGACCTGCCCTCGGGCAGAATTACTATGGATGGATTATTATTATTATTATTATTATTATTATTATTATTATTATTATTATTATTATTATTATAGATGATGGATAATGATAATAATAATAATTATTATTATTATTTTTTTTAATTAATGTCCATCATCTATGGGCTATTATTATGCTGGACTTGACATATGTAAATTAAATGTTTTATTTGAAGAGTGAAACTTTATCGGCACTAATATGTAATAAATAAATAAACTCATAAATATATGAAGCTATCTTCTTCTTCTTCTTCTTCCGAATGCAGTATTGGGTGATGATGCCCGTTCTGCGACTACAAAAACTGATCTTTGCATCGGTTGAAGGGTCTTCCGAGGTCTCTTTTGCCGTTAGGGTTGAGGTGGTAAATCATCTTTGGTAAACGGGAATTTGACATTCTCTGGACGTGTTGGAACCATTTAATCTGATAATTTTGTATATGTTCAACCATTTCCCTACTATTCCACTGCATCCTTATCTCATCACTTTTCATTCTATCCCTTAATGTTACTCCAGTTAGTGATCGGAGGAATATTTTTTTTCTCCAATTTTGTTTTATTAAAATAGCAATTCCAGATTTGGCTCTTTCTGTCTTTTCTACTCCTGAATAGATCGTATGATAATCTCCCATTTCTGTTGATCCTCTTCCTTTCTTTTTTGTCTCACTAATAACAGCTATGTCTATTTGTCTTTTCTTCAATTCCTCTACCAATTCTTCATCTTTTTTATTATGTCCTCTTACTTTCCAGGTTGCCAAATTCCAGTAATCATAAATCCTTTGTTCTTTGCCTGCCGTCATAGTATTATTATCCGCCTGCTTATTTCTTGTAGTCTTTCGAGTATTTAAAGTTTTCCGCATTATAGGTTACCACCTATAGTTGGGTAAGTCCAGTGGTGGGGTTGCCACCTCTATGCCTCTTGGACAGGCATGCTTTTCTGTAGGGGATGCTCCCTTAGCCTTTGAAGTTTCTCCTTCTCCGCAAGGCAGCGGTTCCTCTCTCTTTCCCTGAGTGAGTGTAGGGTGCCTCTTCCGCCAAATCTGCCGTATTAAGGGTATCCCTCTCCACTATATGAAACTATATTATATTTTATTACATACATTATAGTATTATTATTAAAACGTGGTACTGCACACACAATTAAATTTATACCGGTAGCCAAATAGTGTTACAGAATTTACGGAGGCAGGAATATTACTTAATATAATGTAAAGTGGACGTAGATTATGTGGCGGGAATTAAATGTTATAGGATATATTTTGCGAAAATACAAATGAATAAAAAAAATGACTGAGGATTCGAACGCTGGCTTTTACTTACATTTCATCTTGTTGTAAGTAGTTTAACGGTCTACGCTACTCGAACATCGGATACTAGTTGCTTTCTTTACTTTTACACTATGAACGAGAGTTGAACTTTATTTATCCCTTCAGAGCGGGTGGAGTTAAATGGCCGGCAATACCCTGTTACGGGAGGAGATTCATGGTTATTTAAACCCAGCCGTTCAGTGCCAGTATTCCAATAACGCATTTAAATGGAAATATCTTGAGTAATTTAAACGTTTTTGCAATTCGTTTATGGTGAACCCTTAATATAATATTTAATTAATTTAATTTCTTACGGTTCTCACGTAACATCTCTGCATGTGTAGACTTATTTATGATTGTTGTGCCTCAGTTGAAATAGGTCCTTTTTGTAAGTTTCTCACATAAGTAGCACAGTGAATTGTACTAGGAATTCTTTAAAGAATTCAGAGAACCGGCTCTACCTAACAACACAATGAAATATTCACACAAAAGAAGGGTCTTAAAAAAACAGAATGAACTTAAAAAATTGGTGTGATAACTCTTCAAAGCGTAAAGTAGCTGTTTGACACTCGGGCATCAATAAGTGTATTTTTCCCTCGTGTTTACTTTGTTATTGTTTATTACAAACACATTGCTTCTATGTGTAGACCTTCTTTCTTGTAGAGGTGCAGCTTTCTCAACATTTGTCTTCCTAACACTTTGGAAACACTATTTTAGGTCGCGTGCCTTCAAAAAATTGTATTTCTACACATGAGACCTGTTGTGCTAAAAGATCTTCATCAGCCCTAAATGTCAATGTCTTTCTTCTGGTTTCCAAGGTGAAATCAGTTGATGATATATGACTATAATAGCTTCACCGGAGGTGTGGACTTGAAAGATCAACATGCTACAATCCGGAAGATCGAGGGTTCGAGTCCCGGTGGATCGGGATTTTTAAACTGTACCAAACCTTCAGGCGGCACTGTGACCTCGGGGTTGACTTAGCCTCTAACTGAAATGAGTACCAGATGCTTGTTACGGACCGCCAGATAGACTTACATCAAGAACCTATCAAGAAAGAGTGGGAGCCTTAACCTCCTAATATACCAAGGAGCTCCCAGGGTCTGTAGTGGACCACTTTACCTTTTAGATACTTAGTGAATAGTAGACTAATTACCTTTCCATAATGTAAGGGTATCGTCAACTGAAATTATATATATATGAAATTTACTGTTGTGGTCCTGTGCTATAGCGTAAATCGGAAATAACTTTGTTGGGCATTTATATGTACTGACTTTTGCGACATTATTATTAAACGTGAAGAGATTTGAAAATAGATTCAATTTGATAGACATGGTAATCTACCAATAAAAGGCGAATTTATTTTTCAAAGAAATCCTTTATCAAATTATAAATATGAGAAAAAGTCAGAGGCTGCAAGAATAAATGCAAATATAAAATTATTTTATCTGGTTACTCAGGGCCGTCATCGATTAATATATGCACTAATATAAACTTTGAAGTCTCTACATAAAATGTATGTAAAAGGTAAATAGTTAATGTAAACACAAATATCATAATAACAGTTTAAAACAGTAATATTGCATTTGTCGAACACTCGTAAATATCTAGAAATATGTCTCCTTTGCGTGTTCTTTAACTATGTAAGACTATTAAAACATTTAACAATGTGTTACCTCGTGAACCGAAGCTATGGCTTTTCGAGCATGCGCAGTGGGCCATAAGAAGAACTCTGGTTTATGAAGAGGCTTATTCTTTTTGTCACTAAGTGTATATCTTTTCCGCCAGATGTTTCCAGTAGTACATGTTCATCCTTATGTCCAGACCAGGAATCATAAAGTACTAATGATTTTCTTGACAAATTTGGGTTCAAAACTGACAGAAAAAACGTCTTCAGATGTTGTTTTGTCATCTTCCCACTCACACTTGCATCGACAAAGACATTTGGAGGGCACCGAGTTTCTATTTCCCTTGACATACGGGGTCCAAACTTTCCACTAGGTTCTTGGAAGCAAATATATAATTTGTCTGCCAATCGTCCTTCCATTGATATAGCAACATCGAACGTGTAACAATGTGTTGCAGTGTTAACTGATTGCAACATCGAGACAGTGTTTCTCTCCCCTTTCATGGATAGCGTTATGTCAGAAGAAAGCTCATAGTTGAACTGACTCTGATCACAGTTCCATACAGAACTAATTTCGATTTCTTCTGTAGTGATCTGCTCATTGACGTTAGCAACACACGTTTGAGCTCTTTGAATAAGCTCTTCGTCGTCATCCTTATCTTTTCGTCCTTGGAGCCTAGTGATACGGCGTGATGTTATCCTAAACTCCTTTTTGAAATTAGTAATAAATCGTAGTGAAGCTGTAAAGTTTGTACACCCGAGATGTCTGGCTACGTCCAATGCCCTATGTTGTAAATGCCAATAATGAACGGTGGAACCGCATTCTCGCGCTTCATCGAATTTCGCCACTACACGCTCCTTGATGATCTTGAACTCCAGTGTACAATTTCCTTCTCGTTTCTTTGCCACGTCGTTCAGTATGTTTTTGATATTGCTTTTAGCCTTCAGTTAATGGTATATTTTCAGAAGCTTGTCGTATGTGTTGAAATCTCTTACGTGCTAATCATCGTATATGTTCTCTAGTGCGTTGTCATCAAACGCCATGATGATACTTGCAACATTAACCTTCTTATCAGGAGGGGGTTGGAATTCACTTTCACTACTTCCATCGCCTCTTCCCGCACTTGCTGTATCACTTTCAATGATTTGTTCGTCATTATCATCACTAGAATCATGATTATGTGTTAGTGTTACAACAGTACCTGTTTCTAACTTATGCTCATATTTCTGCACTATAATAGATACCAGAAACATGCGAATGATTCATCTTTTGCACCAATACCATCCTCACGAAGAAGAGTTCTTCGCAACTTCATCTCAACCAATCGCAATACATTAGCAGGATTCATTACCAATCGCCAACCCATCTGATGCTTCGCTATACAGATAACTTCACAAAACGCAACTTCAGAGGCACACTGCACCGTCCCTACTGGTCTCGACTGGCGTACCGGCAGGTCAATGTGCAATGAGGCATGGCACACGCAGAGGCCTCTAACGGACGACTGTAGAGTTTTGCAGATGAGCGAGTATCACTAGTGCAATAAGGGACCTTTAAATTATCTCTCACACGATTTTGGTGTATATACATTAGTTTTTTTAAGCGTGTATTTTATTATAAATGAACTAATTTATTTTACTGAATGGGAGGTATTGTGTAATTAATTCAAGTAGTTTGTTCGAGCCCAAGTACGTTTCTTGTTAGATATGAATGTGATAACCAGGGAACGTACCTTGATTGGCATTGTAGTGATCTATAGTGAGCACAAGGTAACTGAAATCGGAGTATGCATGCGATGTGACGACCCAAGACAGCAACGCAGCCTAGTGCGCAGCTGCGGTGTATACGAAAGTGAACTGAATGCAGACACAATGGTTCTGTGTGAGGTATATCTCATTTCCCAACCAACTAATGTACTTTCCCTACTGAAAACAATACAAATAACTGTACAACACTTAAATATTCAAGAAAAGAGACATCAAAATTAATCAACTCTCTAAAAAAGCTTGACAAAAATACTTAGAACTTGACATTTAGAACTGGAAATAAATTAGATAATAGATTTTCTTGCCAAATCAGCTGCTAATTCAAATATGGATTACTTTTACTCCTTCTGTCCTCTAACATACATTAAAGAAGTATTAAAAACTGACCTCTTACAAAAGTCGAATGCTGAGTGGTTAAACAGTATTAATGGTGCTTTGACAAGAACATTATTTTCCCCAACTGTTTTCGACCGAATAAAGTGCAAATACGTAGAACAAAACTTTGTATTAACACAATTTATGACTGGAAATGGTAAATTTGGACATTATTTCGAACGATTTAAAATAGATACAAATACTTGTATTTGTAAAACTCCAGCCAGACTATCTCACATCTGTTATTTGAGGTACCGCATTTGATTCCAAAAGACATGAATTTATTAAAACATTAGGTTATTGCCATAATAGATTTCAACTGCCTTTGTCAAATATATTATGTAAGAAGTGTTGCTATAGAAAGCTGTGTGACTTTATCCATTATATTTTTAAGAGACTTTGAGTTAGTTTTTTTCTTGGGTTTGTCAATTAATTAATTTATTTATTTGCTCATATTACGTTATTACGTAACGCTAGAAATTAACCATACTCTAAATTACTGTAAATAAATAATTGTATTGTACCTAAAACCCTAACATACCGGATGGTGAAATAGGGTTTATATTATTGGGGATTTAGTAATAATAAATAGCACAATAAACAATAATATCGAAGAAAATAATGATTTTAACAAAAAAGGAGTATATTTATTTTGAAGGCACGTCTAAAGACTGTAACGGATTTTATATAGGAAGAAGCGCCTGAATTTTTAATATCAGACTTAAAGAACATTTTAGAGATTTTAAATATGTAGAAGAGATATCCAGCCATATCAAACATATTGTTCAAACAGAACATCGTATGCTAGATATTGAAATCGCCTTTAAAATACTGTACAGAGAGAGTAATCCAGAGAAAATAAACAAACTGGAAGAAATATAAATTCTAGAGGAAATCAACAACAACCTGATACTAAATGAAAACGTGCTCACTACATAAAATTCTCTGTACAAAATCATCACAAATATACCAGCATTTCAAACAGGCGTACCTTCTGGTGATGGTGGAACTAGACCCGAAAGATCTACAGCAAACTAATATATTTTCTACAAGTTGAGACGGACCTACAGGTTATATAATTTTATAATTTTATATTGTGACAAACACCTCAACAGAGTTTTACCATGAATCTGCTTGTTGATTCTCCATTCTCCTGTCTTTTCATAACCTAAATTCTCCTAAGAACGTAATTCTCAAACACTCGTAATATTTTCTCCTGCCTTAAAATAAGAGACCAGATTTCTTATCCATTTGATATAACTGGACGAGAAACTGTTTTATATAATAATACTTCCTATGTATTTATTTTGTAGGTTTCTCAATGTTTCACATCATGTTCCTGCACCCATTAAATTCTATCATTCTTTTAAACATTTCTACGTTATTCTAATCTCTTTTCCTGCATGCTGCTTAGAACATCATCAATCCACGTTATGTTTGGACATTCTCTTCTTATTCTATCATGTGGCACCCATTTCAGAAATTTTCTTGGGAATCTATCTTCTGTAATTAATTTTATAGGACTATAATGTTTTATGAAATCCACAACTGAAATTTGATCATACATATTTTGATTAATTAGATTGTTTCTTACATTAATTAATAATAATAATAATAATAATAATAGCTTTATGTTACCTGGCAGAGTTAAGGCCTTAAGGCCTTGTGTCTACCACTCAAACCAGGTTTAGGATCTTCATGTTAGGCTCTTCATGCGTGATGAAATTGCTTGATTACGCATAGTTTCAATAAAACTCCAAATTACTAAATTTAAAAAGTTAGTTTTAATTAAAGAGTCAACCTTATTTCAATAGCGACGCTATCATTATCAATACTGATTACTGACTATTGGACTGAGTCATTAATCAGTCTTGAGTCTGATAATGCGATAGCGCGTTTTTAGTATTCCCCAAACGCGTTTGACACTTGTAGCTTATTAATTGTTATGATTGTAGTTCTTATTGACTATGCATAATACATTGTTTCTTGATTTTATCGTTTCTAGAACATGGACATACGGTTTTAGATTTCTTTTTAGTCTGAAGAATCGAGGAATCAAAACGAATTCAGAAGTGTTTTTAATTCATTGCCATGATTAATAACTCTAGTTCTGAGCTATCGTTGTTACCCATTGGGAAAAATATAATTCGACTTAAAGACATTGTTTGTATAAGAGTAGAGTATTTGTTTCTGCCTTGTGGTGTGGGACATAACGACTGATAACTCGCATGGGTTCGCTGCCTCGATTGTTGATGCTCGTGGTTTCTATATGGATTGGAGGGGGAGGAAAACATATTGAATGAGGCGGACTCTATAGGGAGGCATTGTGACACCACTTATCCTTATAAAGTCATAATCAGAGGAAAATAGTACTTAATGGCCCCCTCAGAACAGGAAAAACATCAACAAGCAATTATTTTCAAGGAACAGAACATTTGAATCTACATTGGGAATACTATTTTTATGAAAGGTGACATTTATCGGTAGCTATTTGAATTTGAAAACGCTGATTGACTGGGAAACGCTGCAGGACGTATACCTTATAAACAAATTTAATTTTCCATAACACGATTATGTTTTGTTAAAGAGGGTCATCATTTTATTAGATCTGTCGTCGGCGCCGGTCTTGAGTAATATGAGAATACTTAGAGCACAAAACACGTCAACAGCAAGAGCAAAGATGATGCGCAAATATTTACTTATTTTCTGACAATAACATATGTAGTGTTCTGCCCAAGAGCAAGTCTTTCACTGCAAACTCAGCATTCTGCACTGTTACTTTAACTCAGCTTCCCTTTTTCTAGCCACATACAAACCATTTATTTTAATATTGTCTATCATCTAATGTATTTTTCTGCCTCTAATCTTCTTTCCGTTAACCATTCCTTAGAGACCATTTATCAGTAGGCAGTTTCTTCTTAGACAGTGGTCAATAAACTTTCATTTCCTCTTCTTTGAGCATTGTTCTTCCTTCACCCACTCTGTCTAGTACATATTTATTTCTTATTTTGTCTGCCCATATTTATGCTCCGTCCTTCTCCATACTCATATCTCAAAATATTCCAGTCCCTTTTCCTCATTTCGTCGTAATGTCCAAGGCTCTGCACGATACAATGCTATACTCCACACAAAGCAATTCACTAGCCTCTTCCTTAATTATTTTGCCAAAGGTCCGCAGAAAATGCTTCTCTTCTTGTTAAAAGCTTATTTTGGCATTGTTATCCTCTGATTTCCATTTTGAAAGCAGTTCACGTTATACTACTGATAGAGTACAACCAATGTATTTGAAACTCTCCACTTGCTCAATGGCCTCATCTTTATTCTTCATGTCTATCTTTTTTTTTTTTTTAGTTTCCTTCCTATAATTATGGCCTTGGTCTTATTTAAATTTATCTTCATTCCATAATCCTCGCAATGTCATTTAGCTCCAACAGCACGTTCCTCAGTGTCATTGCATCTTCTGCCAGTAAACCAATATCATCAGTAAATCTTATGCACTTAATTCTTCTTCCTCCCACGTTTACGCCGCACGTATTCCTGAAGAAGTTCTCCATTAGGTCTTCCAGGTAGTTTGAAAAGAGTATGTGATAGAGGACATCCTTGCCGTACCGCCTTCCAATATCTCTTCTCTCTGGCATTTTTTTCTCCTATGTTCACTTATATTCACCATTTCATATAACGATTTCTTACGAGCCTCCTCTCCTTCCAGTTCACACCAAACTGACGATAAAATGGAAATTATATAATTACTAACAGACTCACTGGCACTATCGAAACCAAATGTTAATGGCTGTGCGGATTTAAGCTCTCCATACATACATACCTATTATGTGCTAATGCTTTCCAGTAATTCCCTGCATAATCTACATCCTTATATAATGGTTAATAATATTCTCCCACCTGATTCTTGGTCTACCAACTAGACATTTTCCTTCTGATTTTCCTAAACGAAGCCTTCGTGCACCTGTCTCATTCACTATTCGTGTCATATTTCATGCCCGTCGTAGTCAACGACAACTTAACTGTTCATATTATATCTGGCTTCCCATAAACAACATGTACTTCACTGTTATGCAGTCTTCTCCATTCACCTGTCTGTACATCTATCTTTTCCTAATAACTTTATTCTTAAATACTCGTAATCTCATTTCCTCTCTTAAAGTAGGATTCCATGTTTCGCTCCTATACAATATAACTGGTAGAATAACAGTTTTGTGTATTTTCAGTTGTCCACCGCTGTGGTATCGAGATAGCGTTCTGCCTTGTCACGCAGCGGGCCCGGGTTCGATTCCCGGTCGTGACACGCTCTTGGGTGGTTTTTTGGGGGGGTTTTCCTCACCTGTAAGACAAAAGTCAGGAATATTAGGGCCTATCGGTCCCCGAAAATCATCCGGCAATCATCATCATCATCCTTATCATAATCATCCTTCACCGATGGGGAAAGCAAAGGGAAGCTACCACACCTATAATTCCCTAGTAATGTTATAATGCGTAGCATTAAAATGCTATGAATGTAGATATACTAGTTATAATAAAAGTTTAGGAATTATTAATCAAGTTATGAAACCATCCCTTGTACAAAAAACACCAGATTACGATTATATAACACTTTGGCTAGACCAGTGTTGACCTATGGTAGTGAAGCATGGACACTAAAAAGACAACATGAAAGCAGAATAACGGCTTGTGAAATGAGATTCATGCGCAGAACAGCGGGTTACACCAGATGGGATCGGAAAAGGAACACCGATATCATAAAAAAATTGAAGACTACGCCAATTTTGGAATATATTAAACAGTACCAACTAAATTGGAAACACCATCTTGAAAGAATGAGTTCAAATCGGATCCCCAAAGCTGTTTATAATTATATACCAAGAGGACGAAGATCACTGGGCCGTCCTATGAAACGCTGGAGGGAAAATTTTCTATAGGATCGTAACAGGCCTTGGCCTAATACTTGGAAGGAAGAAGAAGAAGAAGATGAATGTAGAGAAAGACCTGCCCTCGGGCAAAATTACTTTGGATAGATTGGATATTTTCAGTTTAACGATTATTTGAAGCAGTTGGAGTCCCAGTAGTGCATAATAGCACGCATTTCCAGAATTGAGCCTATGTTTAATTCATTTGTGCATCTCATTCCTATTTGTGATTATTGTTCCTAGGTATTTGAATTCAGCCTCTCCTTCAAAATTTATCTCATTTGTCATTAGTTGTCCATTTCCATTACATAATGTATTTCTGTGTGTGACCATATATTTAGTTTTATTGATGTTTACTTCCAGTCTCAATTTCTAAGTGTTACTCAATAGTGTGTGCGAGTCGGCCCTGTATATTGTCGCTATCGCCCAATAGTACTACATAATCTACACAAACTAACAGCTTATTAATAGCATTGTGTTGTAGGCCTTCTTCAATCTCTAAAGATTTAATGACATGCTCCAGTACAACATTAAATAGTACAGGAGATAAATACTTCAACCCATTCTGGATTTAAAGTATTCGGAAAGTGTTTGCCTACGCGTACCCTAATCTTTGTGCCATTTTGACACTTTCGTATAAGTCTAACTAACTCTTTAGGAATTCCGATCTTCAAAAGAATACTACGTTTATAACTTTTGTTTCGTATTTTAATCTATGCCTTTTCTTGAAGTCTACGTATAGTTGATGTACAGTGTCATTATATTCCAATTCTTTTCTAAAATTTGTCTTATATTAATAATCTGATCTGTTGTAGACCTGTTTCTTCCAAATCCACATGGATGATTTAGACTGTCATCAATATAGGGATAAAGTCTGCTCATTAATATATTGCTTTGAATTTTGTACGAAGTTGAAAGTAATGAGATGCCCCTTCACTTTTGCAATCAGTTTTATCTCCTTTCTTATAGAATGGTACGATAATTGATTCTTTCCATTCATTTGGAAGAGCTCCTTTTTCCCAAATCATACTAGACAATCGACGTATCTTGTCCATAATTTTTTCTCTTCCTGATTTTATCAGTTCTCCTGGGATCTCATCTGAACCTGATGTTTTATATAACTTCAATTTTTCTATGACCATTAATTCTGTTACAAGCATTACTACTGTCTGTAAATTATCCTAATTATCCTCTTTAATATCATTTAATAGCTGATTAAAGTGACCTTTCCATCTGTTTAATATACTGTTCGAATCTGCAATCATATCCCCATTTTCATTCCTAATTACGTTTTTTTTAACCTGAAACCCTTTCTTCTCTATCCTAATTCTCTGATATATTTTTCTGATGTTCCTATTTTTTTACATTCATTTCAAAAACATTTATTTTCTCCTTCAAATATTCCCTCTTTTTATTCTATAATAACCTGGTGGTTTCCCGTGTAACACTACCCATTTTTACTACGCCTACTTCATTTGGGTCGTGTAAGCGAATTGCGTTTTACATGCTTTCTTTGCTTTACAATGTCAGCACATTCCTCGTCAAACCATTTTTTGTTTTGCCTCCTTTTAAATAACCAACACTTTCATTAACTGGTTGTGAGAGATGAAATCTAAATTAAAGAAATAGGATATATTATAATTAAGTATATTTAATATTTACATTTACATTGAATAAACATTATAAAATATAATTTGCGAAGTATTTATTTACATAAACAAAGATTCAATGAGAAATTGGCACAAACAACATTTGATATTACACAGAATCAATACCAATATATTTTACACAACTTGCATGAAGCAGCAAAGGAAGCTTCTGGTGGGAAATGTGAAAAAATGTACAGTATTATTGGAATGAAGAAATTGAAAACGAAGTAAAACTGAAGAGAAAAGTATATTTAAAATGGCTAAGCAGAAAAAGAAACATAGACGATAAAATAGAGCTTCGAAAACAACAAGCAAAAATCAAAAAGAAAATCTCAGAAGCAAAAAACAACATTTGGGGAAAAAAATCATGTCAAAATATAGACACGTTCATTGGGGGGGGGGAAAGAAATACGAAAGCTTGGAGGACCTTAAAAAACATTAGAGGAAATGACAGAGAAGTGTTTTGTAAATATACTAATTTTCAATCATGGGATAGACACTTTAACAAACTGCAAATATAGAGAACAGAAAATAATATATGAAGGACATCAAGGAAAGAATAAATGAAACGTTAGATGAATACATATATTTACACTTACAAATAGTAAAGGATGCTGTGAAATCACTCAAAAATGGAAAAGCAACAGGGATAGGAGAAATACCAGCTGAATTGTTAAAACATTGACCTGAAAAGTTATATCAACTGCTAAGAGATTTATGTGGAAAGCAACGGGAAGCTACCACACCTATAATTCCCCGGTAAAGGTGCAAAGCATAGCGTGAAAATACTATGAATGCAGTGAAAGACCTGCCCTCGGGTAGAAATACTATGGATGGATGCAAGAGATTTATTTGAGAAATGTTTAAATGGCGAGGATGTACCATAAGATTGGAAAATAGGATACATTTCCACAATACACAAAAAAAGGGAAAAAAAAGTTGATTGTCAAAATTATATAGCTAGTACAATAAATAGCACAATTAGCAAATTATATGGTAAAATAATTAAATATTTCCCGCAAATACAATACAAGGATCTAGAAGCAGAAGAACAAGCAGGCTTCAGAGCATGTAGATCAACTATTGACCATATATTTTGTTTGCAGCAAATAATAGAGGAGAAAAAAAGTAGAATACATCCCCTCCATTTGGTGTTAAGAGACATTGAAAAAGCTTATGACAGCGTTCCATTATCACAATTATGGATAATTTTAAAATTAAGCAAAATAAATTCTATTTTTATAACAGCTATTCAAAATGTATGTAAAAACTCGTAGGTGAAAGTGAACATAGGAAAATATTTGTCAAAAGAATTTGAAACCAACAAGGGATTACGCCAGGGATGCAGCATATCCCCCACATTATATAAAATCTACACAGAAAAAGCAATGGAAAGTTGGAAAAACAAATGTAAAACTATGGGAATTCCAATAGATGGGGAATGAACAATATATTTCCTCCAATTTCCGGATGATCAACTTATTTTGGCACAAGATTATGAAGACATTGAATATATTACCCGAACATTGATTCAAGAATATAATAAATGGGCATTAAATATGAATATGGAAAAACCAAGTAGCCTATATGGCCATAGGAGACATTCATCGAGATTTGATACTGGAAGATGAAATGGGGGTAATTAAACACATAGAGGAATACAAATATTTGGGAGTAAAAATTACAGAAGATGGGGGAAGCAGGAAAAGGAAATAAGTTCAAAGATAAACACAGGAAAATAAGTAATATCTGCCCTGAATGGAATATTATGGGATGAAAACATATCAAAAAAGGAACTAAATTTAAACATTTTAAAACAATAGTTAGAAATATCATGACTTATGGTTCAGAGGTTTGGACTATAAATTATCAGATGAAAAAAAAAATGCTAGCAGAAGTGGACTACTGGAGAAGATCTGCTGGGATATCAAGGAGGGAGAAAATTAGAAATGAAGTTTTAAAAGAGAACATGAATATACAAAATTCAATTTTAGAATTTATCATCAGTAATGCCACGAGTGATTTCCAAATTATCGATAAATTCACGACTCACGAAGTGAGGAGTGAATTTATGTAGAGAATTTGGAAATCAAGAGTTGCACTTGTTAGGACTTTTTAACGAATAAAATTAAGCTGGTTACTCACAAATAGTTATTTTAAAATATTTATATATTTAATATAAACGGCGATGTTTGAAAACAAATGAGAAACGATTGGTACGCTTCATTTGCTTCTTTTGTTTATAACTGCAACCAGATCATACTATTTATTGCCAAAGGAACGCAATATTGTAAGAATGATCTCTAGTGGAGAAAAAATGAAACGCATCAAACTGTATATTAATTCATTTCTGATGTCGTATAATGTAAATATGACAATTATATTTTACTGGATTATTGCCTGGGAAAAAATACATTTAAGAAAGTGCAAACAGTAGTTTCTTTTTTTTTGTATAATCAATTGCTACAAATGTTTTTATATTAACTCCTGCAAGCGCTATGTGTTGACATCCATTCACTATATATACAATCTGGTAGCCGTGTTTCTTACAGAGTCAGTCACTGCAAAATAATGGTCAGATCTGTTCAGAATATTAAAAAGGAGGAGCTTTCTTTAATATGGTAAATTTAATATTGAAAAATATTTGGTGAAACACGACTGAGATTGGTTGTAAAACAGAAATCATTGAAACGTGATTGGTCATTGACTCCCATTTGGGGCATGAGTTAAATAGTCCAAGAAAAGCAACTAAAATGGTACGGGCATATTAGGCGAATGGAGAATTAAAGATTACCAAAAACATAATTAATTGGACTCCATCGGGAAACGAGAAGGAAAGGACGACTGAATCTCACGTGGATCCAAGGGATTAGAGAAACTTCGAAGAACTGGGAAATAGACGAATAAATGTGTTATAATAGAGACGAATGGAGGAAAATTATAAAGCGAAAATGAAGACAAATCATTGGTGCCGGAAATTGTATGAACTTGGTTAAAACCGGAAATATATAAATTTAATATTTCATAGAACTACCGTAGAGCTTCAAAGTATCGGTTATCTTCTTGTAAGCCCATGTTTCCCTTAACAGAGATTTAGACGCTGTCCCCCTACAGGGAATAATTTGAACCATACTAATTAAGTTACAATTGTTTTCGTATAGATGTCATTTGAGTGGTCCGTGGTCGGCGTTCCGCCTCCTACTGACATCTAGGAAACCAAGGTAGTACTAGGACGGGAAAATTCGGTAAATTTTGCTTAGAGTCCTTTTCATTCAGGCTTAAGGATCTTTTACGAGCCTGAAAATCTTCAGACTCGGGACCCACGGCTTAAAGTCCCTCCCGGAGGACTTGCTCCGTGGATTTTTCCATCCTAAAAAAATCCATTGACCCCGGCCGGGTTTGAACCCGCGACCCTCGGGACCAGAGGCAAGGAGAATAACCACTAGTCCACCGCGATTCGATATTTCTCGTTTGGTTGTTTTTATTTTACAAATAATTTATTATTTTTGTAGCAGAGAGTGGAGCGTTAATGTGTTGAATTTGCTGTCAGATATTATTAATATCCAAACTTCAATTCTACGAAAACAATATTATTATTTTACAATGATGTATTCGCTGAAACACACACACACACACACACACACACATATATATATATATTGGCATTGCTTACATAAATAACTGATGTGGTTACTGTCGCTGAATAAGCAGAAGGTATAGTATTGTTTCACCGTACCTCCAGCCTTCAAGAGTCATCTGAGTATTATCCTACCGTTTAAGCCTACTTCTTCTTAATGGTCCTTCCCTCAAGCGGTTACTAAGAAAATTAATATTATCTGAAGAAAATGATGGTAACGGTATGTGAATCTTATAATTACTCTTAACAGTAATATATGCTATGTAAAATGGACTAATATGAGATCACAATGAATTAAGTTATTTAACTTTGTCATATATTAATGATTCTTTCAGTTCTAAATGTATTTTAGTGTATCTTAGAGTATAGTTGTACCTATAATTCATATATATGTATATATATCCATCCATGGTAATCTGCCCGAAGGCAGGTCCTTCACTACAATCATAGCATTTTCATGCTATGCTTGCAGCTTCACTAGGGAATTGTAGGTGTGGTAGCTTCCCGTTGCTTTCCACACCGGTGGAGGATGATGATGATAATGATAATAATGATAAGGAAGATGACGAAGATGATGGCCATATGATTTCGGGGACCGTTTGGGCCTTAATGTTTTCCTGACATTTGTCTTACAGGTGAGGAAAAATCCCGATAAAAACCTCACCCAGAAAAACTGCCCCGACCGGGAATCGAACCCGGGCCCGCTGCGTGACAAGGCAGCACGCTACCTCGAGGCCACAGCGGTGGACTATATATATACATGTGTGTGTGTGTGTGTGTGTGTCTGTATGTATCTATGTGTGTCCAGTGCCGCCAAGTTGTATATGGCATTTCTGGAATTCTTTCTTGGCATGAGCAGAATTATAGGTAACTTATTGGAAGGCGGAATTACGTCATCGCGATAATACAATAGGTGATATGTAATAATGAAGCACCAAAAAGCCCTTAAACTTAATCTTAATCTAAATTCCGGACCATGGGAAAAATTACTGTGGTCTTAGCTGGAATCGAACCAGGAATGTCATGAACTGTAGTCTGAAGCTCTGTCCACAGGAACTTGAGGCTGACCAACATTACATAACTTTAATATGACTATAATTAAGTTATTTTATTTAAACTTCTTTTCAGGTACTTTTTATAATTTCGTCAGGCAAATATCACACACACACACACACACACACACACACACACACACACACATACACACATATAAATAGCTATTTCTCGGGTCGTTATTCACACACTGCTATAATCATAAATGTGTATTTCTAGAGTTTTTTTCAAATGAATATTGACCAACATTTTCACTAGAATCTACGATTTTATAAAGCGTTTGTACTTTCGCATATATCTATTTACATGACTTGCCTATCTTAGTTTCCTATTCTGGTAATAATAGTATAGCGATATAATTTATGGAGCTTCTCCTTCGAGGAAATTATCAAGGATTCGCTTTAGAATTAGGCGAAATCGTAGAAAACTATGCCCAGAACAGAACAGGAGATTTGGTAATATTCCAAATGTAGAGTAATTCTGCTGGGGTATGAGCAGTAGCCAGGTTCAGGGCTTCGTCACACAAGTATTGAATAAGGAAAATGATGTTGATTCTCTCTTCTACTTTTAACGGCCGTGGTACACGAAATAGGAGACAATAGGAGATAAGAGATTCCAATCCATGATGTGTTTGGTTGTGAATTTTGAATCTATTTGTCCTCGTAAAATGGCGTTAAGTTTGCCCTCACCCGTTAGTAGGCGGGGCACTTCCACAGTTGCCGAACTAGACAGCGTCAGGAAGTTTGGAATCGAATCTTCGTGCTATACTTTTAGGCTATGTAGGCAACTCTCGACGTGTTTTAGGGAAGTCGTGAAAATTGTGAAAAAGTTTTAAAATGTGATATTATATAATGCCCATAGTATTGTTATAAATGAATATAGAATGTTTATAATGCAAAATATATACTCTTCTGCACAGAAAGAGAGTATTTATTGAAATAACTTGTACATTTCTTTAATTTTATGAATGGAACAAAAATGTTAATGATATTACATTTACTATACCCAGATATTAAATTCTACTATTGGCAAGGATATCGCATTGAATTGTTACCGACTAATGGGTGCGAAAGTTGGAGCGTAAATATAATATTATATATGACAGTAGGATATGAAACGAGGAACTCAGAAGGAAGACAAGTCTGAAAATGGTGGATCATCATAGCAGAATGACTCAAATGGAAGTAGGGTGGCCACATGTTTAGTATTAATGGCACTAATTGTACCTATAGAGTAACGATATAGAAGTGGCGACTCGTTCTTCGGATATTGCAGGTACAGAACTAAAAGTCCTAAACAATAGGAAGCTAGTGGAAACTTAATGGACAAAGTTAGCTAGAAAACAGTAACAAAGTATTTTAAACCACCCACCGGAGACAAGGATAATTGCCAACAGAAGTGAATATGAACAATGTTGGATAATTATTCTCCACGATTAACTCAATTAAGAAGTATACTTGAGCTACTCTGTCGACTGATAGGAGTCCTTAGTCCTTAAGGGATGTTATAGGCTAAATTATAAATGGCAATAGGAAGGTGTAAATCATCTGAATTAAAATGGCATATATTCCCAGTAATGACTAACATTTCTTTCTTGACCTTAGAATAATCTCTCTATTTGAGGTCCATTCACAATCCCACGGCATCTGGGCCTTACAGAGACTCGACCTGTCGGCCGCGGATTTTGAACTCTGTTCATAAATATTATATTGATCATACATGGGGATGGGGAGCCTCCCTGAATAAATTATCATAAGTAATGCCACGAGTGATTTCCAATTTATCTAGAGAATTTGGAAATCAAGAGTGGCATTTGTTAGGACTATTTAACGAATAAAATTAAGCTGTTTACTCACAAATTATTGTTTAACTATAGTTATTTTGAAATATTTATATATTTAATGTAAACGGCGATGTTTGAAAACAAATCAGAAATGTGAGGTTATGTTCATTCACTGCTGCTTTGGTCATATTACTCGTATTTATTGCCAAATAAGATCGCAATATTGTAAGAGTGCACCCAAGTGGAGAAATAATGAAACACATCAAACTATATATCATAATCAACATTACGGGTTATTCATTTATTTTTTTAGTAAACAACTCGGTAAAATCAAGGAATCTTTTCATTATTTGCTACATTCAGTGTATTTGTTGGAGAAAAATAATGTTTTGACCTGTTCAGAACATTAAAAAGGTTGAGCTTTCTTTATCACAGAAGCAGGAGCTGATAAAGATAAATCGATAAAGAGCGAGGTGAAACACGACTGTCATTGGATGTAAAACAACATTCATTGAAACGTGATTGGTCATTGGCTAGCATTTGTGAGAGGAGTTAAATAGTCACTTCAAACCCACATAATTCGCTCGTACAGTCAGTCTATACAATTAGAATGTTAGATGGATGATTATGATCGCCTGATTATGTTCGGAGACTATCTGAGTCTTAAAAGTTCCAGCATTTGCCTTATAGATCAGGAAAAACTCTGATTAAAATCCTAACCCAGGAAATGTAAGCTGACTGATGATCCACCGGCTCCGCTCGGAATGAGACAACTATGTTACCACTAAACCACAGCGGTGGTCTAATGATTACTAAAATTAAATAAATTAAGTAAATTATTATTACCATAGAGAAGATGTATCTATTAAGGACACGACCGTTTTGTTTAAATATATTTATTGCGACAGGAGATGTGCTTTAATATTTTGGCGATTGAGGTGCACCCCGACAGCAGGACTCTCATGTGTGTAGCTGAGTTTGTGCAGCAAATAGCAACTTATTTGTACAATGTATAACCGTATAAACGACTAAAGCAGTTGTTTCATGTTAATGAAACTGAGGTTTCTCCTATGAGCAGCAAACTGAAAGTTTTACGTCTATCCGTTGAGTCAGACACACATGTTGAAAACGTATCGTGGTTTTGCCCTTATTAACGACAGAGAAGAGGTCCACTAATTCCTTCAGAACATGGATTTGTTATATAAAAATAAATTACACATTGTTCTAAAATGTTCTGATTTTAAAACAAATACTGAACATAGTAAAAACACTGTTTTAACTATGGCCAGGTATAATACTTTTATTCTTGCTATGACAACTAATTAAAAAAAACATTTGACGAAAGTTATCATAAACATATAGTTTGTGCTTCAGCCGTTAACTTCTGGATTTTATTTTTTTTAATAATTGGAATTGGAAATATTAACAAATTATTATAAAACCATGATCACAATTCTGAGAGCTTACTTCTGCATTTTACACTTTAATAACAAAACAACAATAATAATAATAATAATAATAATATTAATAATAATAATAATAATAATAATAATAATTCCGGAAACGGATGCTATTACTCAATATATGGGCTCGTGTCAACACAATTTCACTAAAAAACTAAAAATATATACATTGCGAATCTTCCAGTTATTATATGGTTGCGAAATACGCGAAAAAGAGAGAAGAAAAGCTTATGAGTAGAGGAACTTCGGGTAATTTGGACCTCTGTTTTTTGAATTTGTTGTTTTCCTTATTTTAATTAAGGGATTTGAATTTTGTTTATTTACAGTGATTATCATTAGTGTTGTAACTATGGAATAGCATTGTTATTTTATTCAAATATGGAAACATCTTCATAATTTATAAAATTTTTACATTGCAAGAAAGGCCCACTTTAACTTCCATATTCGAATAAAGTGGAACGAAGAGTCCACTTTAGCTTTTAGTCTATTTATAAGTTTAATAATTATTACTCTATTAATTTATACAGACAGGCACAGATTAATCTGAAAATATTTATGACTGATCATAATTAAAAAGCGTTGATTTTTATTTAATGTTTTGAAAATGTTTTGTTGATTGTCATTCAACTGCAGAAAGCGTGGGTCTTTGGGTTTAGTAAAATTACAAGAATATTAAATAAAATTAATTAAGTCAATGCTTTTTACAGGTAGCATCCTCATTGATAATATTTACGTATTTGTGTAAAGTGGACCCAGAGGGTCAACATTAACCGAATTACTTTGTTATGTATAATTATTTTTTTATACAGCCACCATGTCTCATAATATCAAACCAAACCCGCCAGTATATTAAAACGGCTTCTACATAATCTTATATATAATAATTAATGTTTGTTTGTTTGTATGTTTGTTTGTTTGTCCGTCCTTTATGCGCGGCCATACCGTTGATCCGATTGTGATGGGGTTTTTGCAAAATATTCAGGAGATTCCCGGGATGAACATAGGCTATAAGAGAGTTGTGATACTCAACTCCTACACCCTTAAAAATCGCCCTTTGTAGTGGAAAACGTGAAAAAATAGCTCTTTGGACGCTTAAATGACTTACGCTGCCTAACCCATAAGAAATACACAAACTTAATGTACACAGAATTGGATATCTCAAAAAGCTCTACAAAAAGTCAGCGACAGCATATGTTTATCTCTTACGGATAACTCACAATAACCATTTTTGTCTTTCATTAATACTAAGAGTCTCGAGCCGTTGCCGAGTGGTTAAGGCAAGAAGTCTTGGCGCAGAACTACGGGACTTGCGCTGGTTCAAGTCTCTACGGGGAAGAAATTTTTCTCATGGAATTTCGGCCAGTATGGCACCGGTGCACAGTGGGTCAGAAATGAAGTCTAGCTGGGGGAAAAAAAACTGTTTTGACTTACTCTCATCAATTTATTTAAATTTTTTTTTTACTCTAATATAATTGTTATATGATGGTTCTTAACTTATCTGTATATCGACTGGGCCGATTTGAATGATTTTTTTTTGTATTTGAGTGGGTCCCTGAATGGTTTAGATTCACAATTGGACTTGGTAGGTGGCGCGGCGATCGGGTTATAGGATTTTTTATGTCAGATGCGTAGTCATCTGCATTATCGTTATGTTCCGACATACCTAATGTGACGTCATCATTCACACTTCTTGAGCCACAACAGAAGGCTGTAAGAGGTTTTCTTGCGAACTTATTTAATAATATCTAATTATGTCCTAATTGCTAAATTTTATGGTAAAAAAGTAACATATTTTTATCGTCCGTCCATGACATGAGAATTGAACGTTCGGGCAGGACAACGTTTGCCGGGTACGCTAGTATAATATATTTAGGAGTTTTTTCAACATTTGTAATATTCAGTAGCAGAAATTAAGAATTGATTCTTAACTTGAAAAACTTTTAGTGTGGTCATTTTCATAAATTTCACAAATAAACCCTTCTTCGCACAAATAATAAAAGTTGATGAGGGGAAAAAATTAAAATATTTTCCGTTCGAGGGCTGCACCAATTAATGAAGATATTAACAGGGTCCACTCAAACTGAAGGGTCCACATTACCAGAACGTTCCTATACTACCTTAATCATGAATAGTGAGCATGGGGAATATTTAACTAACTTACTGTTTTAGATTATAGTGAGGTTCAAGTTGTGATTTAGAATTCAAATAATACTAGAACATGTAAAACAAATTTAAAGTATATTTTAAACAAAATATAGACATACGATGATTAAATAGAGATAATAAATTATATATAAACAAATAATAGCTGCTGTGCAGACATGACATGAAATTAAATTTAACAAGTAAAGCATACTTTAGCAGTCTTGTAAGTCGTTGAACTTTACAATAAACAGTAACAAGATTCATACCGTGGCATTCAACTCTCCATACACTTGTAAATAAGGCTTGGTTCTTCACAGCATCTTCATTCAACATAACGACGAACTGCTTGATGGCTGAGGGATCCAAAATTCGGCGACCCCCGCCGAAGCGAAGACTTAAACCCTGAAGGAAGACTGACGCTAATGACTGACCTCGGGGCTTATGCTAGTGTGTGACCTCGACTTCTCGTGTCGCAGGATTATAATTATATCAGTGGAACAAAAGTATCGCTGGGGCAACACGCAGATATATCTTCAGCACGGTTCATTGGTTGTAATTCGTTCGTCGGATGGAGATATTTATACTGCGGACTCCCTTGGTACTTTTCGACGGGAGTAGGCTACGTGCCGGTATCAGTTTTCGTCTTGTCTCTTCATGTTCATCATTATCGTCGTTCCTCACACAACACACTTCGAGTGCACACGAACACATAAACTTATCATCCTACACTCCTTTCTCTAAACAATATAAAATTACATATATTGTACGTAAAACGGTCTGCCAGAGTGGTGCATAAATTCATAATAGATCACATTAACGCCATATATGATTCTAGTGTCGAAGCACATTTTATCATTATAATACACTATACTTCCTAAATGGTTCCAGAGACAATGCGACATAATTTAGGTTAATTTAATATTACCTGCATACACTTTTCATACTACCCAACTTCTCTGTCTTCATTGAATTGTATCCCATTATGACGTCTGCATACAGTTGATGCATACCTTCATATTCTCATTTATTTTCTAGGATCTGTCTTGTACTAAATATCACATCTGTCATAGAGCTATTTGCTCTGATTGCAAATTGATGATCACATATGTTATTGTTATATAAAAATTAAACCTGGATACTAGCATAGTTGTTTAATTTTTGTACGAAGTTAGACGTAATTAGTTTGTAATTAGTTTTTGTTTCTTTTTTACAGATTGGTATGATAATTATTCCACTCAGAATCAAACCCTATTATCTCGTTTCTTTAATTTTGCTAATAATTATGTCTGCAAGCAAACAAAAGCTTCTAGTTTCAGCTGTCAAAAGACAACCTCCATAATTTTATGTTAACCCTGTAATTAGAAGCATTATACTTAAGAGCAGATTTTGTTTTACTTTTGTGAACAGAAAATGACTAACTCCGATTATATATTCTCTCTTTAATTTCAGTAAGCAATGTGACCATCTCCATTAACTTTCGCATTATTGAGATTTCATTGCACGATTGTTGTGATAAATATTTTATTATACAACGTAATTACACTTTTTATATTTCAGTAGAATAATTATCATTAATTTTACCTTGTGATTGCTATGATTTGAATTCTATCTAAATCAATATTTTGGATGTACAATATTATACAAAGGTAATATGGAAGGTTAGTGTGTGTTAATTTCTCACAATGAAAATGTTAAAATAATTTATTTAAAGCGTTAGTATTATTTACATTTTAGATTATATTATTAAACATGCTTCTAAAAGTAGTCCAGGAAATTCATTGTTTTTTTAAGATTAGGAGAGAGAAATGATCAATTCTAACATGAGTGACATGAAGAGACGTGTCCTCAGATAGCGGTGCTCACGCTGACTTTTCCAAAACAGAAATAAAGATAAGTGGATTTTTTCTGAAACTTCGACTTCATCAGAAGAATTAGGTTTAACAAGGGTGAGGGGAGGAGGAACAACCTCGTTAAAAAGCCTGGGTTCAGCTCGTTCGGCTGATAGTACCCAGTAAGAGCCCCTGTCTAGGGAACAAACACTGATTCCTTGTAGGTAGACGTCTCGTCAAAGGCTAGGGGAAGAAAACCTAGAAATCAAATAACCTGGTCCTCCAGGTTGGGGGCTGTCGCGATGCGCTAGCTCCTCGTCTTACATAAAAATCAGGCAATGCTAAAAGGCTCAAATAAATTAAAACAGGACAGATAAAATTACAACGACAAGAGTGACGACTAGAGTATGAAGAGAAATTACATTGTGAAAATGTGGAAATTAAGAAAGTTAAAAAATGCAAATATTTAGGATACATTTTTTAGAATCAGATGGGAAAAGTTATTGTAAAATTGAGAAAATAATTAGTGAAGGGAGAAAAGTAATTGTAATGTTAAATTTAGTGATATGAAGTAAAAATATTATAAATAAAACCAATGAATTGGCATTTAAATCATTAGTATGATGTATGGTGCAGATACCTGGACTTTAGTTAGACAGCAAGCAAAAAAAAAATATTGACAACAGAGATGGATTTTGGCGAAGGAAATAAAGAAAAGAGAAAATTCGGAACCAGAAAATTAGAGTAATAATGAATGTTAAACATAATATTATAGAAGTAATAGAAGAACGAAGATTGAAATGGTTGGACATCTGAAAATGTGGAGAATAATAGAATCCCAAGAATGATGCTGGATTGGAATGCTGAAAGCAGGAGGAGGAGGAGGTGGACGGGGAACACTGGATGGATGAAGTGAGAAGAAACATGATCAACAGAGACCTCAAAGAAGAAGATGCAGGGGATAGAAATCTGGGGCGGAGCAAACTACATTTGGGCTGATGGATAACTACTGTAATGAGAGAAAATCCTTAAAAAATAATCCAGTGAAAACTTCAAATGTGCCTCCCGTAGAAACCAATGTGTTAGCAATAATTAATCATACTGTACCATCGGAAGAATTAGAAGATACGATGGAAGTAAGAGGTCATAAATGTGCCCGAAATATTTAGGAAATAGGTTAGGAGAATGGAGACAAAAGGTGGGTGAAAGTATGAAATACAAAACCAGAAGTGAAAAAGTGATTCCAGAAGAACATTCTAAAAGTAAGTGTGGTATGCTATGAAGTACAATGAATAAATGTCTACTGAATAAAGGAATATGGGAATTTTCCTGTCTTTCTAACATTCTCCTGATCACATTAAGCAGATTTTTAAAGGGAAAGTTTTGAAGTTCTTCTTCTTCTTCTACTACAAGGTTTAGGCTATGCAGCCTGTTCCGACGAAGTTAAAAGTGGACTCCATCTTCTACGTGATCTCTTGTTCCTCTGGGATTATACTTTTATGTGGTCGGCCAACATCTCTTGTTCCTCTGGGATTATACAGGAAGGTTCTTTTTGGTATTCTTTCGTTGTTCATTCTCATGAAGTGTTCTGTCCATTTCTTATTATTTTCGCTGATTTTATCTTCAATTTTATATATATTTAATTCTTCTCGTATAGTTTCATTCCTTATTCTATCCGCTCTTGTGCATCCTTTCACATTACGTATAAACAGCATTTCCGCAGTCTGTATCCTGCTTTTATCCCTTGATTTCATTATCCAATTTTCACTTCCATACAACAACAAAGGAAAAGCCATTGTTTTATATAATTTAAGTTTCGTATCTTTCCTTGTTTTCCGACCTAAGATTCTTTATATGGTTCCACAAATAGCCTGGAATTTATTTACTTTATTTTCTATATCTTTATTTTCTCTATAAGTTATATCACATCCTAAATATTGGAAATGTGATATTTGTTCTATTATTTTGTTATCCAGTACAATTTTTGGTCTAATTTAGCAGTGCAATTCAATATAAATTATTCTGTAGTCAATGAATCTGAAATTTCTACAAGCTGCGAACTCTGGTATTAATTTCTCAGTTCAATTAAGTGTGGAATTAATCTATCTGCTTCTGAGTAGTATAATTGATTCCTTCCATTCATTAAGAAGAACCACTTCTGTCTCGAATTACACTAAGCAACCGATGTATCTTCTCCATCAATTTCTTATAAGAATTAAATAGTTTGCTCACATTAAAATGTCTGTCTGTCTATATCCTACATTCTCAAGAGGGGCAAAAATGTTCGCTTGCCGCAGTTACTTAAGAAAGCTAATTTTCGTTTATTTTCCTACAGATATCAGAGAGTGTCAAGCAGTTAGTTTATTGTATAGAAGATATATCTGTCAGGCAATGAATGTATTATTTCAGGGAAATCTGAATAATTTTGCATACAGGTTCTAATTTAGGCTTCATGTTTTTATGAGCCCGAAAATCTTCTGACACGGACCAGTGACTTAACGTAGAGGCTATCACTCTGAGGACATCCGTTGGATTTTGCCATCATAAAAATCCATCGAATCTCTTCGGATTTGAACCCGCGACTCTCAGGACAACAGACAAAAAAATGTATCCCCTAGACCACCGAATACACCGTTGATACTCTATTTAATTGAATCGTATATACTTTTGAAGTCTACATCTGTATTATATTATAGATTATATCACATCTATCGAAGACCCGTTTGCTTTAAATTCACGTTGAGCCATCCGTTATGTCGTTAATATAATAAATATGCCTTGGATACTAACATATTAGTAGGATTTAGTTATGAGGTTAGAAGTATTTAAATCACCCTGTATTTTTTCAAATAAGTTTTATCTGATATCTTTAGAAGTAACTAAATAACTCACCCGTTGGTTTATGGCCGCGCGTACACAAGCTCTCCATACATCCTTATCCTGAGCTAATGTTTTCCAATCATCCCCTGTATAATCTACTTCCCTCAAATCATGGATAATATTTTCTCCCACCTCATTCTTGGTCTACGAACTGGGCGTTTTCCTTCTGGTTTTCCTACCAGAAGTTTCTATGCACCTCTTTCATTCCCCATATGTGCTACATGTTCTGCCCATCGCAGCCTACTAGACTTAACTGTTCTTATTATATCTGGCTTCCTATACATATCATGTAGCTCACTATTATGTAGTTTTCTCCATTAACCTGTCTCTTCATCTCTTTATGAACCAAAACACTTCCTAAGAACGTTATTCTGAAATACTCATAATGTTCTTGCCTCCCTCAAACTAAGAGTTCATGTTCGCATCCATTTGATATAACTGGGAGAATAATAGCTATATAAGTATTTTCAGTTTATGCAGTTCCTCTAATGTATAATAGCATGCATTTGCAGAATTGAGCCTAATTTCTTTGTGCATCTCATACCTATTAGTGTATCAGCAACTTCTTCAAAGTTTCTCTCATTTGTCATTAGTTATCTATTTCCATTATATAATGCATTTCTATGCGTGAAAATATATTTAGTTTTATTGATGTTTACTTCCAGTCCCAAATTCTTAGTGTTACTCATTAGAGTGTGCGTGTTGGCTCTCAGTATTTCCTGGCTATCGCTCAATAATACTACATGATCAACATAAACTAAGATCGTATTAATGTCATGGCGTTGTAGGCCTTCTTCATTCTCCAAAGATTTGATGGCATACTCTAGTACATAATTGATTAGTAGAGGAGATAGTGCATCACTTTACTTTAACCCATTATGAACTTCAAAAGTATTCGAAAACTGTTTGCCTACACACACTCTGCTGTTTGTGTCATTTAGACACATTCGTATAACTCTAACTAACTCTAGTAGTAGTGGACTTTATTAGAATAGAAATATGAATGCAATTTTATTTACAATTTGATTGCACGGCAGCAAACCATTCATGTTTTTGAGTGTCCGTATTAATAAATTAATGTGTAATAATAGCGTAAAATCTCGTAGACTGCGATGGGCAGGACATGTTGCGCGTATGGGGAATGAAAGACGTGCATGGAAGCTTCTTGTATGAAAGCCAGAGGGAAAACGCCCTGTTGGTAGACCGAGAATGAGGTGGGTGAACAACATTAACTATGATTTGAGGGAACTAGATTATACAGGGAATGATTGGAAAGCATTAGCTTAGATCAGGGATGTATGGAGAGCTTATGTGCGCGCGGCCATGAACCTACAGGTGTGATAGTGCCGTTGAGTAAGTAAGAGTAAGTAAGTAATAATAGTGTAAAAACAATACATAACATTACGCTTATATTAAAAATTAAACAATCATAAAGATAAGTAGTAGAATTATTTAGAAGTAATAATTGTACTCGGTTTATATATTTATTCACAAATGAGAGAGTTGGTCCTTATTTCCCGCGACTTGTCCAGAAATATGCCCACGTCTATCCAGTTTTCTGGGTTTAACAGTGACTCGTTAAATGCCAATCTATCACAATTTGAATTTATAAATTAAAGCCGGATGATTACTCGTACATTAATAATCATAAGGGATTATTTAATTTTAATACAAATATCTTATACGGTATTTCATTTAAATATAAGAAAATATGATTTAAAAGTGTTTATAATGGAAATGGACAGAATTCACAGTTTTTATGTTATAAATAATTCAAACTAAATTGTTGTTGTTAATATACAGTTACACTTTGTAACAGACTAAGATGTCGTTAAAAATATTATAAATATTTACTGAACTATACTTATTTTAAAGTGATTGGGTAATCAGGAAATTAGTTAGCCAATAATACTCACGGCCTGATTTATGAACCAATCAAATTTGAAAGATAATTGAGAAACTAAAAATGCTGGGAGGGGATCTCTAAGATGGCTAGGGCAGTACACAACAAACGATCGTAGTGACTGGTCGAGGTTCCAACGGCCAGATAACTTAATAATTCTTATAAAGGATGAAGTTGCGAATAATAACTTTGTGTTTAACCAGAAATAGTGACATAATATTGTCTATTCAACGAATATTAACATAAATATTTATATTTTGAAAGATTTTTATTGTATGACCGTGTCGCTTTCATTTGTTGAAGTTTCATAAGTGGAAGGAAGTAATTCCATTTGTATAATAAATTGTAACATTTCGCGAGTGATATTAAGATTTTCACTGTGAAACAAAACATAATAGCGATAGGAAATATTGTGATGCTCCAAGATAAAAATATGAGGTATAGTTCAATGCCATTTATCAATTATGTAATAACGTTAAAATATAAACCGTAATCATTACAAGTTTCATCTGATACAAAATATCAATTCAACAATTTTTGCCCAAATAAACAGTGTCATTAACTTTCTAAACTCATACTGTGTTTTTTATTTAAAGTGTATACCATCTTTGTTTTTCCCTGCATTCCCTTGAGAAAGAGTATATAGCCGAGGAAACCCAACGGCTTATCTAGATCTCAGGTGTAGCCAACGATACGAGTACTACTTTGTATGACGCCGCAACGTGGAGCGTCTCACGACTCTACCTAATCAACTACTTCAAAATCCTTGCGACAACACTCATTCCGTATAGAGATAATTGCTAATTGCTACGATAAATGGATATAAACTATATTCAATTTTATAAAATAAACATAGACATACTATGTTTGTTTTGTAAAATTAATTTAAAAACTCCTAGCGCTACAGAACTAGAAGTCCTTTGGCCTACAAACCGGCTGCTGGCCTCACATCCACATGTGTTAATCACATAGGTGGACAATTATCTAGCCAGTGTAGGGGTGACATGTAACATATCGGGTCCCCCAGCCGTTATAGCTGGTCTTCTCAACCTGGAGTCGCTATTTACTGCAGATACCCAAATGCCTCATGATGCTGGGTGGGCACCGGTCCCATACTGGCCGAAATTCCATGAGAAAATTGCTTCTTCCATAGGGGACTCGAACCAGCCCAAGTCCCGTAGCTCTGCACCAAGGCTTCTTGCCTTAACTACTCGGCTACGGCGCGGGACACAAAATAAAAGGAAAAACTGCACTTACACTATCTCAAAACTGCAAAGAACTGCGAATACTCGGTAGCAGTTAGAAGTAGCAGCGATAACGTTATCATTGAATGATAACCCACAAACATCATAGTGAGTTACCAAACGTATATTAAAAATGGGTGTACACTTACTTATCACTCCCTAACGCTGATCCAACCAGCGATAACCCAAAACAGCGATTGAAAAATCATAGACTAAGTAATATACTCTGTGGAGAAAATAGCAGTTAGCGTCAACAGTCTAACAGTCTCATAATATTGCGATTTGCGTATTTAAATAAATACTTTAAAATTTTCTAACAATGTTATAAAAATTGTTTTAAAACGCTTTAAAATATTAGAAAATGATGGTAAGTACAGAAAAAAAGCTATAGTTTACAACAATATAACAGAAAATTTTTGAGATAGTAGAAGTGCAGTTGAGCCAAATAAAATATTAGAATTGTAAAAATTTCTTTAGATGATAGAAATTCCAAATAAACGACATGGAATTTGTCTGCGGGAAATGTAGTGTGAAAGCGACAGTAAAATTATTGTTAGTCTTATGTTAAATGTGGTTGCAGAAAGTTAAATGAGCAGAGCTCTAGGGTTCAAACTTTTGACAACTTACCAACCTAGAGATAACAGCTGAGAACTTTGAAAATTCCTGGAGGCTACTTCGAGAATTGTGAGCAGAACAGTTATTTGAATGCTTGCAATTTTAATGGAGCTAGTTATATTAATTCATGTCAAAATTCTTACGCAAATGAGTTTTATTAAAGTTGGTATTTAAATGTTTTATGTGAATGTGTTAAATAAGTTATTATTAAAACCACAATTCGTAGAACACTTAGTGTGTGCGTGGGGATGGTTCGCATTATGGACGATAATATTCACATTTAATGAAGTTGCAATTCCTGAACATTTACCTTCTTGTTCTTCTTCTCATGATCTTGGCCTTACTGCCTATTAGGAAGTGAGTGTTTCTATCTTCTTTGTGATATTTTTTAAGATCTCCTGCCAGTTACAATATTATCTTGTACGTATTTTATAACATGATATCACTCATTCTAGATACATGGTCATTTCTTTCTTCCCTTCTTCTTGATACCCGATCACTTATTGACTAAATTTCACATTGGACTCGAATCTAATATCTCTAATTAATCATATTTTGTTTTGCTCATTGTATTATACGTATAATAATGTATTGTGTTTTGAATCTGCAAGTTTGTGTTTTTCTATTGTTATGGGGAAATTCCATGGCTGGAGTCAGACAAATTAAAAAAAATAATAATGTATATTTAAATTCATAAAAAATAATATATCATCATCATCATCGTACACACACGAATTTAGGCCATTTGTTGACCTGTTTCGGCCTCAAGAGAAACACCATCCAGAAGTCTTTTGAGTGGACGTCCTGGTCTTCTTCTTCCTGCAGGTTGATATCTTAACATTTGTTTGGGTATCCTGTGATCTTCTATTCGATCAACATGTTGCATCCATCTTGACTTATAATCAGAAATGTTATTTTCTGAAGGTTCAATGTGTAATTCTTCTAAGATGTCTTCAATTCTTTTGTGATCTAGTAGTGTGTATCCTGCAGTCCTCCGAAGGTATCTCATTTCAGCAGATCTAAGTCTCTGTATATACTTCTGTTTCAGCGTCCATACTTCGCTACCATGCAAAAGAGTTGGAAGAGCCACTGTTTTATACACTTTAAAAATAATATATTTAAAATTAATTGTACTGAATGGATGCGTAGGAATAAATCTGTAGATAAGAGAGATGAATAGATAGATATGGAGGAAACTGAAACAAAAAAATAGTGAGCTATGTGATCTTTATGGGAAACCTAATGTAATAACAAGTTCAGTTTGTAGACAGCGGTATACAGGATTCATGGCAAAAGAAGAGACTGAAGGAGATGCATGGAACATTTCGTAGGAATGCCAGAAAAAAAAAACCCAGTAAGTAGGTAAAGAATGAGACAAGAGAGTAAAAGCAGCATTATCATTTTAGGCAGTAGGGTATTAGATATATTTGAAAATATAACAAAATCCAATTATTCTTTAGAAACAATAAAAAATGTAATAAAGCATACATTGGTCCAAAATATACTCTTACTTACTTACCGACTGGCATTATCGAACCCGTAGGTTCATAGCCGCACGGACATAAGCTCTCCACACATCCCTATCCTGAGCTAATGCTTTCCAATCATTCCCTGGATAATCTACTTCCCTCAAATCATAGTTAATGTTATTCTCCCACCTCATTCTTGGTCTACCAACTGGGCGTTTTCCCTCTGGCTTTCCTACAAGAAGCTTCCATGCAAATCTCCCATTCCCCATACGTGCAATATGTCCTGCCCATCGCAGTCTACGAGACTTAACTGCTCTTATTATATCTGGATTCCTATAAAGACCATGTAGTTCATTGTTATGTAGTCTTCTCCATTCACCTGTCTGTTCATCTCTCTTTGGTCCAAAAATTTTCCTAAGTACTTTATTCTCAAATACTTGTAATTTTCTTTCCTCTCTTAAAGTAAGAGTCCATGTTTCGCACCCATATAATATAACTGGTAGAATAATAGTTTTATATATTTTCAGTTTAACGTTGTTTGAAAGGAGTTGGGACATCAAGAGTCTCTGCAATACATAATAGCATGCATTTCCAGAATTGAACCTATGTTTAATTTCTTTGTGCATCTCATTCCTATTTGTGATTATTGTTCCTACGTACTTGAATTCAGCCACTTCCTCAAAATTTCCCTCATTTTTCATTAGCTGTCCATTTCCATAATATAATCTATATATACGTGTGACCATATATTTATTTATGGTAGAGCAGAGGAATAACAATAATCACAAATAGGAATGAGATGCACAAAGAAATTAAACATAGGCTCAATTCTGGAAATGCGTGCTATTATGCATTGCAGAGACTCTTGATGTCCCAACTCCTTTCAAAAAACGTTAAACTGAAAATATATAAAACTATTATTCTACCAGTTATATTATATGGATGCGAAACATGGACTCTTACTTTAAGGGAGGAAAGGAGATTAAAAGTATTTGAGAATAAAGTACTTAGGAAAATTTTTGGACCAAAGAGAGATGAAGAGACAGGTGAATGGAGAAGACTTCATAACAATGAATTACATGGTCTTTATAGGAAGCCAGATATAATAAGAACAGTTAAGTCTCGTAGACTTCGATGGGCAGGACATGTTGCACGTATGGGGAATGAAAGACTTGCATGGAAGCTTCTTGTAGGAAAGCCAGAGGGAAGACGCCCAGTTGGTAGACCAAGAATGAGGTGGGAAAATAACATTAACTATGATTTGAGGGAAGTAGATTATACAGGGAACGATTGGAAAGCATTAGCTCAGGATAGGGATGTATGGAGAGCGTATGTCCGTGCGGCCATGAACCTACGGGTTCGATAGTGCCAGTGAGTAAGTAAGTAAGTAAGAGCAGAGGAATGGAAATACAGAGATCAAGTACTTCAAAACGTGAAACGTTTTGAATATCTTGGTACGACGTTGAAAATGAACGGGAAGTGGAAAAAACATATTGATATAGCATTATTTAAAGGGAGGGGACAACTTAACAGTGTACTCGGTATTCTGGGTCGAGTTCCTGATATTCCAGTCAGCACATTAGAAAAAATGTATGGAGCGATGGTCAGGCCAGTAATGCACTATGGTAGTGATATTTGGGGTTTCCAAAGAACGGAAGTACTAAATAAGGTATATTCGCATTTTCTAAAATATATTACAGGACTTAGTAAGGCCGTTTCTAACTGTGGAATTTTATATGAATTCGGGTCATTCCAGGACGACATTACTGCAAAATTCGTGTACTCAAATACTGATTGCGAGTAATCCAAGGTGAACAAACAATGCTTAGAGCAATTTGTTACGACCACCAAATTAAAAACACAGATGTTAAATTTTGGGCAGACGAGGTTAGGAGAGAACTCCAAATGATTGGGATGGGCTGGATGTGGGAAAAAGGGACTGAAAATCGCAAGAACGTGTGGAGAAAAATAAGGAGGAGGTACTTAGATATAAACCAACACGATACTTTCGCCGAATGTACAGGAAAACGCTCACTGTGTTTACAAAGAGGCCTGAAACACGTCTGGGGAAAAGAATCGTATATACTAAACCTAGGATTTAAGGAGAGATCAGGGCTTGATTGGTTTAGGCTAGGGGCATGGAAATTTCTAAAAATTAGCGACGATCACGATATGCGAATATGTCCAATGTGCGGGAACTTTGAAGATGAGATACATATATTAGGAAAATGTAATGATTTAGAATATTGGAGACGTCAGTTATTACCGGAAAGATTTCTAAATTCAAATCGGGAAAGATTGGCATGCTACGAGTTATTGGTAAATCCAGAAAATTGGATAAACCTCGATAAATGTCTGGACAAAACGCGGAAAATAAGGACAACACTCACTCATGAATAAATATATGTTATCAAAATGCAATACCATTAATTCTTAACAATTATATATAAATTAATTAGTGTATAATGCTATTGTGTTATTATTTAATTGTAATATCATTGTGTTTCCTTTATGTAATTGTATTGTTAATGTTTTTTAGTGTATAATGCTATTGTTTTATTATTTAATTGTAATATTATTGTGTTTTCTTTATGTAATTGTAATGTTAACGTTTTTTAGTGTATAATCCTATTGTGTTATTATTTAATTGTAATATTATTATTGTGTTTTCTTTATGTAATTGTAATGTTATTGCTTTTTTGTTGTTTACTTTTCTTTACACTAGTACCAATTACCACTTTATTGTAACGGACTGTCAACAGCACGTACGGCTTACTGCCCGTGCGACCCATATTTGTAAATATCTTACTTTTTGTCTAATAAAGTCCTACTACTACTACTACTACTACTACTACTACTACTACTACTACTACTACTACTATTACTAGTTTTATTGATATTTACTTCCAGTACTAATTTCTTAGTGTTCCTCAATAGTGTGTGCGTGTTGTCCTTTAGTATCTCCTCGCTATCGGCCTATAGTACTACATCATCCTCATTCTCTAAAGCTTTAATGGCATGCTCTAGTACAAAATTAAATAGTAGAGGAGATTGTGCATCTCCTTGCTTCAACCCATTCTGGATTTCAAAAGCGTCCGAAAACTGTTTGCCTACACGCATCCTATTCTTTGTGCCATTTAGACACATTCGTATAAGTCTAACTAACATTTTAGGAATTCCGAACTCCAGCAGGATACTATATAATTTCTCCCTCTTAATATACTCATATATAATTTTAGCAATACCAGTTTTCTGCTATAAGCGATGTATGGAACTTGCGAAAAAATGATTAAAGTAGAATTACAGCTAGTTCAGATGAAGTTTAAGCACCGAACAGAAGGTTGTTGGAGATGTCAACAGACAAAGTTATGACTACCTTGACAAAGTTAATGTCAACCATATTATAGATTGCATTCATCAGTATCAACTGAACTGGCGTCACACCTGGACCGTACGCCCAGTTCAGGATTCTTAAGGAAATTAAAAATACCAAACAAATGCAACAAATCGTTGTGGCGACGAAAGGAGAAATGGTAGAAACATTTGAAATACGCCATATTCGGTAGTGCCAGTAAATTGGTGGTGAGCAATTGAGTTGGGAGATTAACATTTACTATAATTTGGGAGACGTGAATTATATGGATTATTTAACTCATGCCCCTCATCGACCAATCACATTTCAATGATTTTTTAATTACAATCAATCACAGTCGTGTTTCACCTCGAATTTATGAAACAAGTTTATCATATTAAAGAAAGATTCTCCTTTTTAACATTCTGAATAGGTCATAGCATTATTTCGCAGTGGCTGACTCTCTAAGAAATACGGATACCAGATTGTATATATACTGTACGAATGTCAGCAGATAGTGCTTGCGGGAGATAATATAAAAACATTTGTAGCAATTGATTATACAATAAAAAATAGAAACCACTGTTTGCACTTTCTTAAACGAATTACTTCCCAGGAAATAACGTTGCAGAAAAATATAATTGACGTAATTACATCATAGGACATCCGAAATTAATTAATACCTATAATGTTGGTTATAAATTTCTTCTCTAGGGTGCATTCCTAGAATATTGCGATCCTTTGACAACAAATAATATGATCTGCAATGCTGTCTTTACCATCAGGGCACAGGGGGCCCGTGCCCAGAACCCCCATCCTCATGGGGCCCCGAAAGGTCGATATATTCGCTTACACTACGCTCGGGATGGTAATTAAACTCCAATCGTTCTCCTGTGACAGAGAGTCGGCCATCTGCTCGTTCTGGAACTCACCCAGCCACAATTACAGTGTCTCGTAGCATAAATAGCTGAACTACACCATCTACACAAACCACTCCGATTGCAAATTCGAGCTTGTACAGTCCATAAAATACCTATAAATTACATAGATTTTGTTCTGTTTGATAGAAATTAATTAAGATAATAGAAGTGTTGACGTTTTGGTTTATAAATAATTTAATTATTTCTAAAATAACACATTTAAATGGTTAACATAAAACAAAAAGTTGAAGCTCAAAAATAAATAATAAAAAAACTTCCTAAAATTCACTTCATTTTTCACGGTTGAAATAACAAATAGACTGACTGATTCTTTACCCTCATCACCATAAGACCAAAGTACTTCTTCAGAAGGATATTAACGAGAAAAAGTGCTTACGTGGTGACAAAAATGACAAATACTCATCAAATGTTGAACCCTTCACTTCGAGCTGATGTGAGTTATTAACTACATGCTTGGAAAACGTATCTCCTGATCCTGGTACATACTGTGATGAAATGTTAACGGATGAAGTACGCTATATTTGGATTCGAAAAGGGCCAGAGTTTTTCCAAAATAAAAATTGTGACTTCTACAAGTTTCTAGATTCAAGCGGTAAAACAAAAACCACGTATATACTAGACTAAAAATATTTTCACCCGTAAATTGACGAATGACGAGTCTTTATAAAGAAAATGGCTCCACTATTCTACCGTCGAAGAATTTTATGTACTGTTATTGCTGCCGTCTATTTAATATTGCTACTGGTACTGGACATAACTTGAGTTCTCCGAGTGTGTATAAAAGTTGGAAGCATATAAGTAACTTATTAATGGAGCATGAGAACAGTTTACAACACAGGCAATTAATTATGAATTATATCTCAAGAAGCAAAACTACTGGACGAATTTACAGTGAGTTACTCTCCCAATATAATAGAGAAGTCAATTTATTGGAAAAATATACTTATAAGAATTGTTGCAGTAGTGAAATATTTGGCTTTTCGTAGTTATAATGATATACTGGGGTCTCCTAATAAAAGGAATTAATTGGGATGCTTAGAAGTGTTTGGAATTTGAAAATGTTCTTGATGATCATATATGAAACTGGGGAAATCATGGAAAACTTAGTACATAATAATTGTCTGCAAATGTTTGTCGTGAATTTATTGATATAATGGAAGAGCAGTTTTGAAAACAGTTGTTAACGAACTAAAATCATCCAAATGCTACTCTATTAGCGTGGATTCTACGCCAGATCTCTCTCACGTTGGCCAACTGACCTTCATCGTTAGATAGTAAAAGACAGAGAGCCTATTGAGAGATTTTTGCTATATTTGCCTATGGATGAACATAATGCACAATATATAGTAGATACTATTTTAAACTTTTTTTGAAAATCTTGATGTTCCCATAAAATATTGTCGCGGACTGGAAAGTAATCTGGTGTTCAGTCAGGTTAAAAGAAAAAGGTGAATTTGCAATTTTCGCCGCATGTGCGGCACATTCACTAAATGTAATAGATGTTCGGGCTATTGAATGTGATTGAGAAGCACTAGAGTACGTTCACTTTATCCAAAAATTATTCAATTTGTTCTCGGCTTCGACTAAACTATGAACAATTATGACAGAGCTTTGGTGCAAATAAAGACCTGAAGTCTCTCCCGGATACTAGATGGTCTACACATGCTAATGCTATTACTTACTTACTTACTTACTTACTTACTAACTGGCACTATCGAACCCGTAGGTTCATGGCCGCAGGGACATAAGCTCTCCATACATCCCTGTAAATTTTGTATAATTTTACTATTCGCTGGTTGAGTGGAAGAGAAAGCCTTATGGCCTTAACTCTGCCAGCTAAAATAAATTATTATTATTATTATTATTATTATTATTATTATTATTATTATTATTATTATTATTATTATTAATATTAATATCATCCTGAGTTAATGCTTTCCAATGATTTCCTGTATAATCTACTCCCCTCAAATCATAGTTAATGTTATTCTCCCACCTCATTCTTGGTCTACCAACTGGGCGTTTTCCCTCTGGCTTTCCTACAAGAAGCTTCCATACAAGTCTTTCATTTCCCATACGTACAACATGTCCTGCCCATCGCAGTCTACGAGACTTAACTGTTCTTATTATATCTGGCTTCCTATAAAGACCATGTAGTTCATTGTTATGTACTCTTCTCCATTCACCTGTATTTTCAACTCTCTTCGGTCCAAACATTTTCCAAAGTACTTTATTCTCAAATACTTGTAATATCCTTTCCTCCCTTAAAGTAAGAGTCCATGTTTCGCATCCATATAATATAACTGGTTGAATAATAGTTTTATATATTTTCAGTTTAACGTTTTTTGAAAGAAGTTCGGACATCAAGAGTCTCGTAATGCATAATATCACGCATTTCCAGAATTGAGCCTATGTTTAATTTCTTTGTGCATCTCATTCCTATTTGTGATTATTGTTCCTAGGTATTTGAATTCAGCCACTTCCTCAAAATTTCTCTCATTTGTAATTAGCTGTCCATTTCCATTATATAATGCATTTCTACGTGTGACCATATAGGACTATTTAGTTTTATTGATATTTACTTCCAGTCCTATTTTCTTAGTGTTCCTCTGTGGGTGTGGTCCTTTAGTATCTCCTCACTATCGGCCAATAATACTACATCGTCAGCATAAACTTACAGCTTATTAATACCATTCAGTTGTAAGCCTTCCTCATTCTCTAAAGATTTAATAGCATACTCCAGAACAAAATTAAATAGTAGAGGAGATAGTGCATCTCCTTGCTTCAACCCATTCTGGATTTCAAAAGCGTCCGAAAACTGTTTGCCTACACGCATCCTACTCTTTGTGCCATTTAGACACATTCGTATAAGTCTAACTAACTTTTTAGGAATTCCGAACTCCAGCAGGACACTATATAACTTCTCCCTCTGAATTGAATCATATGCTTTTTTGAAGTCTACATATAGTTGATGTACAGTACCATTAGATTCCCATTTCTTTTCTAAAATCTGTCTTATACTAAAAATCTGATCTTTTGTAGACCTGTTTCTTCTAATTGCACATTGATGATATCCTAGAATATCATCAATATAGGGAGTAAGTCTGCTGACTAATATATTTGTTAGAATTTTGTATGAAGTTGAAAGTAATGAGATGCCCCTGTAGTTGTTGCAATCAGTTTTATCTCCTTTTTTATAAATTATTACGATAATTGATTCTTTCCATTCATCCGGAAGAGCTTCTCTTTCCCAAATCTTACTAAGCAACCAGCGTATCTTCTCCATCAACTTTTCTCCCCCTGATTTTATCAGTTCTGCTGGGATCTCATCTGATCTGTGCTTTATACATCTTCAATTTTTTAATCGCCATTTCAACCTCTAATGCACTTGGCTCTGCGGCTAGCATTTCTGCTGTCTGTAAATTATCCTCCTCAATGTCCAGTTCTGTATGTACATTTAATAGCTGATTAAAGTAACTTCTCCATCTATTTAATATACTCCTGGAATCTGCAATCATATCCCCATTTTTCATTCCGAATTATGTTTGTTCTAGCCGGAAACCCTTTCTTCTCTATACTAATTTCCTGATATAGCCTAATTCTCTAATCTTCCTATTTTTTGAGTTCATTTCAAGATCATTAATCCTCTCTCTCAAATATTCCCTCTTTCAACTCTTTAGTAACTTGGAGGTTTCCCGTCTAATACTACCCATTTGCTCTAAATTTACCTCATATGGCTCATGCAACCATTTCATTTTTGCTAGCTTTCTTTTCTTTACAATGTTGGCACATTCCTCATCAAACTATTTCTTGTTTTGCCTCTTTTTTAAACAACCAATGCTTTCTAATGGTGACAATTTAATAGTAATCTCCTATAGCCTCCCATTATTTATTTATATCAGTTTCTTCTTCGTTTGCCACATTGTCATCTGAAGATTCCAGTACTTCAAATCTATTAGCAATTTTGATTTGGAATTCTTGCCGCATTTCATCATTTTTCAAGTTTTTTAATTCAAATTTTACAGAATCATCTTTAGCGTTTATTCCTCTCATAAGCGATAGCCGTTGTATGACTTTCACTCTGACCAGATAATGATCCGAATTGCAGTCTGTCCCTCTAACTGATCTAACATCGATGATGCTACTGTGCCAGCGTTTATCCACTAATACCTGATCTATCTGGTTCCGAGATTCTCTATCTAGGGACGTCCAGGTATATTTATGAATATCCTTATGCTGAAATATTGTGCACTTAACTATGAGATTCTTCAATGTGGCAAATGTGACTAATATAACCCCGTTGTCGTTACTGTCTTCATGAAGACTGAATTTGCCTATTGTTGGTTTGGATATATATCTTCCCGACCCACTTTTGCATTAAAATTTCCTAATAAAATTTTCATATGATATCGTGAAAGACTATCAAATAAGCATTTTAATTCTTCATGGAACTCATCCTTGATCTTGTCATCTTTATCTTCTGTGGGGGCATGTACATTTACAATTATGAAATCTCGTCGTTTACCCTTTAGGATTATGTATGTTATCCTATCACTAACAAACTTAATATCTCGAATAGCGGATAGGATCCTCCTTCTGACTAAAAAACCCGTTCCAAATGCAGGTCTCCCTGCACCCCCGTACTATAATCCAAAGCTTCCTGATTCCTGACTACCTTCTCCTGGCCACCTAACTTCCTGTAAAGCGACTACATCCAAGGGCAATATATCTAATTCCCGCGTTAATATCTCTAGTGCCCCGCTATTGTATAAAGTTCTAACATTCCATGTTCCTAGGAACATGTCCTTGTGTTTGAGCCTTTGGCATGGGTTCCCTGAAGTAGTCCCCGCCCGGAGAACCGAATGGGGGACTATTTGACCTCCGGAAAATTTTACCCCTGTTGAACCCATGTCCGCATTTCTTGACGGTTGTATTTTTACGGTGAAAGATCGTCACTCTTTCGACCAAGGTACTTTTCTCGTCTGGCTTATCACCTTCGACCAGTCCGGCATGGGTAACCCTATCGGCAGCAATGTTACCGCCGGCATAGCTCTCAGGATCATTTAAGCACGCAAGCCACTCCACCACGACAAGGTAAAGATACCATGGAGGGAATGCTATTACTGCTTTGCAAATTTATTTCAATATTTCTGAAGGTTTGTCATCAATTATAAGTGACATTAATCAACCAGAAGAAACAAGAAAGAAGCCCAAACTATATAAAAAAAACTAGAAGAATTAAAGACTATTCATCTAAGGGAGATATGGAATGATCTTTCGCTAATTGTGAACAAAACAAGCTTAAGTTTACAGAATAATAGGTCTACTAATATCATGGACATTACAATAAAACTTTACGCGTCGCTAATCGATTATGTCAATAACGCAGGCAATAATTTCGATCAGTATGTATCTAAAGAAGAAATCCAAATGCCGACCATAAAGATAAGTCTAAAGGAAAAAAGAAATCGCAGCACGCGCATCACATTTTTGAATGATCATCAGAGACTCTAGAGTTGAATGGAAAAGAAAAAAATCGTGAATATACGTTTATTCCTGTAATCAACTCATTATATGCACATTTAAAAATAAATTGACAATTATTTTAGTTTTCTCCGTCAGTTAATAGCAATCGATTCTGATGAGTTGACGAAAAATACAAAGAATTTGCAGAATTCTATCACGAAGACATTAATGCATATGAGCTCAGATCAGAATGTTTTCATTTAAGGCAGTATTTAAAGAACAAAGCAAATGAATCAGCGTATTTGAGAATCTCAACCTTACATAACCTAATAAGGTCTGATAAATTAGAACAAACATTTCCAAGTGTTGGAGTTGCTACAAGAAGATTCCTTTCTTAATGGTTACCAATTGTAATGGAGAGCGCTCATTTTCACAGTTAAAGAGAATAAAAAATGAATTACAAACAACAATGTTACAAGAAAGACTGATTTGTCTATTACGTGCATAGAAAGTTATATCCCTCAAAAGTAGACTTCGAGGATATAATAGAAGATTTTGCACAACAGAGATCCCGAAGGAAACCATTATCATAATTGTAACCAATTCTAATAGCAGTATACTTACCTAATTAATAACATATGTATATATGATTTATACCAATTAACCATAATACATATGTATACTGTATAAGATCATAGCACAAAAATATTTTTGTCATTAACTTTCTTTTTTTACTTTCCAACAGGGCCCCTAATTCTTGTGTTCCCAGGGGCCCCCAGCATGATCTCTGGCCCTGATGATCTGGTTGCTGTGATGAACAAGAGTAACAATCGTTTCTCATTTGTTTTCAAACATCGCTTCTCATTTGTTTTCAAACATCGCCTTTTACATTAAATAAATAAATATTTTAAAATAACTTTATTTAAACAATGATTTGTGAGTAAACAGCTTAAATTTATTCGTTAAATAGTCCTAACAAATTCCACCCTTGGTATGCAAATTCTCTAGAGAAATTCACTCTTTCACTTCGTGAGTCGTGAATTTATCGATAAATAATTTGGAAATCACTCGTGGTATTTCTTATGATAATGTTTGTAGAATTAGCTAATGGTGAAGATGTCTGAAAAACAAGCGTCCGTAAGGCCATTAAGCTGTGGGTTCGATAGTGGCAGTTTGGTACAGGGGTAGATTTGTGTTGTAATGTTGAATTTAATGAATGACTGTTGATGATGCGATTTTTTTTTTGGCTGAGTGATGACGTTGAGTGGATCTAATCAAGTACAGATAAGGTATTAGAAATTAATCAACGGAAAGTCAGTTAGTACGGTGAGGAAAGCTGTGAGAACAGTTGTTAGTAATCCTATTTCATCCGATCTCGTTGGTACGTAATTAATGTGCCACCGCATTAACGATGTTCAGTCATTTGTTTTCAACACGCTGAGATTACTTCATAACATGCAACATGATAACACGTGATTCTTGTCAATTTCGAAAGAATGTACGACTTGATTTTATAGTACTGGAATGCTTTTAAAAACATTTAGAAATATTCATAGATCCCTCATACAGGCCAACGACAATAAATCTGACAAAAAATATATACGAGTGTTATATATATATATATGTGTGTGTGTGTGTGTGTGTGTGTGTTTGTGTGTGTGTGTGTTTGTGTGTGTGTGTGTGTGTGTTTGTGTGTGTGTGTGTTTGTGTGTGTGTGTGTGTTTGTGTGTGTGTGTGTGTGTGTGTGTGTGTGTGTGTGTGTGTGTGTGTAAGCTTAAATATGGATGCCGATTTTCGGGCTCTTAAAAGACCCTCAAGTCTACATGAATTTCAAAATATAACCGACTTTTCCTATTAAACCAATAACTTAGGGACCTATATACACACACACATATATATATGTGTGTGTGTGTGTGTGTGTGTCTGTTAACGCTCTGACGGTTATAATAGGCCTACTTATTTTTTAACCAAACTCGGTAGTAGGACTTAATCCATTCAAAAAGTATGGTAAAATTCGGTAATTAACAGAATAGGTTTGATCGGAGTAACTGTTTACTTAAATTGAGAATTTTAAAATTGTTCTAGCGGCCACAAATTTATATTTTCTCCAGCAAAGCTCGGTAGTGGACTACCGATGCTCTCCAAAAAGTATACAAAATAAAATAAAAACATCGATATCTGATCATTATGAGTGAGGGGTTATCTGAAAGTCGTAATTCAAATATTGTTCTAATGCAGCCATATTTGTTTCCTCAAAACGTAACTTGATTTATAAAATTTAATCAAACAAATAACCATATTTATATTCTACAAAGCAGATTTAGCTTAAGTTCGATATGGTGTGAATTACTTACTTTACCCAGGTACGCGCCGTAGCGTAGTGGTTAAGACAATACGCTACAAGCCGTAAGGTCGAGGATTCGATTTCCGGTGGGGTCAGGATTTTTAAACTGATCCAAACCTTCTGACGACACTAAGGCCCTGGGGTCAACTCAGCCTCTAACAGAATTGAGTATCAGATGCTTGTTCTGGAGGTAAGGCGGCCGTCACACGGGGCTGAAAACCTGGCTGACATCAGTAGCTGATTTTCAAGAAAAAAGTGGGCGCCTTAATATCCTACTACCCCTAAGGACTATAGGGGTAACACTTTACTTTACTTTTTACACAGTTACTGCGTGACGACTTTTGATTAACCTGATCGTTAAGTTTACTTGGACACAACCTTTGTAACTTCACTGATTCCTTTATTTAATTATCTTTTTACTCCTATAAAAATGGTCCCAGTGGATACCATACTCGCTTCTTGCTCCAAGATTCGCAGCTTCAAACTCACTCCGTGTTTCATGGTATTATATATTGTAATGTATGGGAATTTTCCATCAATAAATTCGGTCTAAGGATTACGCCATTTACTCAGACATAGCTGATCCAGATTCGATCCCCGACGGGACAAGTTTCCTGGGTGAGGTTTCTTCGGGGTCTCTCTCACTGTTAAGATACGTATCTGGAAACTCTAAGGCCCAAATAATCCCGAAACAATATCTGGCAATTATAAACATACAACCATATTGACCTTTTGTAGTATGAATGTACGTGTCAATGTTACGTCCTATGTTAAAAGTTCGTGTTGTTCTCAGAGCTGATCACTGATCCAGGGAGTCTATAAGTCTATAAGTCTTTGTGTGGTGACAAAAAATGTGCATTCCAGATTTTTAAAATCACTCCTAGTAGATGGTGTTCATATTCCAATAGGTGGCAGGTGGAATGAGGAACCTACAAAAGGAGAAGTTCGATTAACGAAAATTGCAAGAAGAAGAAATATTTGCATTGCTGTGTTTTTTCGTCAAGTAGTTCTAATACAATTGTTTACCTAATTAATCGATTTGAAAATCTCTTTTCATCGTGCTCTGCACTCTGTGTCTGTTGTTACCTATTTTCTCATTGATTATTTATTGGATACAGAAATATTGTTTGTTTATTTTTTTTAGTTCCACCTCTCTCTTTGTAGGTACATTTACGTGCCCCACGGGCCTAATCGAGTCCAAAGCAGAATTTAAACTCTGGATCGCATATATAATTTTTGACCTCACAAGGACATGGACGGCCTGTACGGATGAGTGATCAGTATATTGTTAGAGGCACTTCAGTAAAATGCTAAATTTTAAGACATGACATAATTAAATCATATAAAGTTCATATAAAGCAAGGTGATTAAAGTGATAGGAGGTTAAGGTGGCTAGATCGTTCTCAGGAACTATTCTGGAATTTGATTACAGGTGAGGAAAATCTCGAAAAAAATATCTCACCCAGGAAGTTAGTATCAACTTGGAATTGATCCTGGCCCCAATGCGTTTGAGGAAAACGACGTTATCCCTACATCAAAACAGTGGACTAATCAGTGAACATATTTTAAACAAGTCAATAAACAAATGTAAACACATACAAGCTATTGGATACGATTCAATACTGCAGACAGTACATGATCTTATATTATCATCATCATCATCATCATCAATCATCCAGGGATTAAGCCTGTTGGCTCGCTCCGGTTTCACGAAAGCTAGAATTGTTAAAATTGTTCAGACCATCATCTGTGTGAGCGACAACATTTCTCCTTCCGTGCGGTTTATAATTTAGCAATAATTGTGGAAATCTTCCTTCTGGCATTCTATCAATATGTTCTTTCCAGTCGTTCCTATATTTAATTATTCAGTCTGTAAGTTTGAAAATGTTTAGTTCCGTTCATATATCTTCATTTATTTTCTTATCAGCAGAGTAAATCCTGCTATATTTCTTAAAAATCGCATCTCAGTTGCTTCCAATCTTTGTTCTTGTCTTTTAGTGATCGTCCAATATTCTGATTAATACATCAATACAGGAACAGCCATTACTTTATAAAATTTAATTTTTGTTTTTTTTATTGTGTTTTTAAGGGCTGTTTTTATAGTGCCACACATTAGATTAAATTTATTTATTTTTTCATGAATAACTTCAAATTTAACATATGATAAATTGAAGCCTATATATTTAAAACTGTTCACCTGCTCTAAAATTGTATTATCAATTACTATATTTGCTCTTAAGGTATCATGTCCTTTAAATGCTAAAAGTTTAGTTTTATTCTTTGAATTTTTTAAATTGTAATTGACACTTATTTTTTCCAATTTAAAAATAGCTCTTTGTAGATCATCTTCTGAACTGGAAATCACTACTTGATCATCAGCAAATAATATTGTATCCAACAGTTTATTATTATTTTAAAATGTTTATTTAAATTAATCTACCATTTTAACATAACTTCATCTATATATAAATTTAAAAGAGAAGGTGATAAAGGACCCTCTTGTCTGACACCACGATTTATTGTTACCATTTTTTGATGTTTAGATTTAAAACCCCTGTCTATTACAATTTTATTATTTACAAATAAGTTTTGTATAGCCATAATAAATTGTTGTGGAATACCTTTATTTGTCATTATATCCCATATTTATTTATATTTACCATATCAAAAGCTTTTTCATAGTCTATAAATCCTATATATGTTGGGATATTAAATTCTATATGATTTTCAAATAATTGAGTCATTGTGAATATACAGTCGGAACAGGATCTTCCCTTTCTGAATCCATTTTGAACATTCAATATGACATTTTCTACAATTATGTTTAAGCGGTTTTTTATAATATTGGCATAAATTTTATACCACGTATTCAATATACGTACGCCTCCATAATTAGAACAATCTTGTCTGTTTCCTTTTTTATATATAGGGTATATTTCGGCGATTTTCTATTCTTCGGGTATACATCCAAATTTCTAACATATATTTATAAAATCTATTAGAGAAAACGATGCATATTTATTAATTCTATGTTCATATTATCGGCACCCGGTGTCTTTTTGTTACGGAAATGATCAATATAAGTTGTTAATTCTCTATGGTTATTAAATCTACGTGTTCATCTGCTTGTATTATTTCTTCTTCATTTTCTTCTGAATTTTTTTCTGTCCTTAATTATTGATAGTATTCTATCCATTTTTCTTCTGGAATGTTATTTAATTTAAGTTTATCTCTTGTTTCATTATTTAAATGTTTCTTAATTTTGTATGCCTTTTCTTGTTTTCCATGTACATCGTGTTCGATATCACATATATTTATCCCACATTGTTCTTTTAGATTTTCTAACTTCTCTACGAACTATTGCGCTTTTTCTTTTGTATTCAATTAATGATTCATTTGTTTTCCTATTAAGATAATTTAGAAACGCCGTTTTCTTCTCATTTATTACATGTTCTAAGTCCTCATTCCAATTTTTTATTTTTTTTATAATGTGATTTCTTTCTCATTCCTAAAGATTCTTTTGCAGCTTGAGTTATTATTTTTTTAATCTCATCCCATTCTTCATTTATATTTCTACTTATAGGATTTTCTGTAATATACCGGTCTAATCTCTTTTGATATAGTTCTTTAATGGATTCTTGTTGTAATAGGTGAACTTTTAAATGTTTCATTATTTTCCAACTTATCATAGTGTAATTTCTTCCATCGGGTTGGAATAGCTATTTTAGACATCACTAAAAATTATCAGAATTATTATCAGGCCCTCTATATACTCTAGTATCATAAACTAAATTTGAAAGTTTTTATTTACAATTACATAGTCAATTATACTTCTTGTTCCTCTGGCACTCCATGTATATTTCTGAATATCTAAGTGTGGAAAAAAGGTATTCGTTACTTTAAAGCTATTATAGGTGTCGAAGTCTATTAAAAGTTTTCCATTATTATTTATAGTTATCTCACCATGTTTGCCTATGGTTTCTGGTATAGGTTCATTTCCTATGAGTGCATTGAGATCTCCCGTTAAAATAAGGCAATAATTTATATTTGTTTTATTTATGACTTCCTGGTATTCTTCGTAAAACTCTATTACTTCATCACTATTTTGTCCTTCATCTGGGCTATATATTCCTATAATTGTAATATATCCTCTTTGTATACGCAGTCTTAATTTTATCATTCTTTCATTTATAAATTCGTAGCTATGTATTCTTTTTTTTTTCATTCTTTTTTATCATTATTGCTATTCCAGCCGAGGCACGTTTATTTTGAGGTACTCCATAATAAATTAATAAGTAATTTCTCCGTTCTATCTTACATACAATTATTTATTTGTCTTCTGCTTAGTTTAATCTCTCCCATTTAGGTAGGCCTAATTTTGCGTGTCACATGCTATCCAAGGCAAGTGAAACGACTTATCGGGAGAGAATTTTTCAAATTTTTTACCACACAAAGACATGGAGGGTCTACCTAATGAGAAATCAACTCAATGGGAGCCACCTCTGAGGCAACAAGAACATTTAAAACGAAACGCAACATTTACTCGCACATTCATATCAAATAAGGCGGAAATGATAGGGCGATATTGATGCCCAATTAATGTTCTGATATATTTAGGACTTAAAGTTTCCCGACATATTTCTTACAGATGATGATAAATAAAATAAAAATACAAATTAAATTTAAAAGATAAATGTAAAGAATAAGAGTTATGTAATTATTCGGCTGACAAATACATGTCATTATATTGTTAGCTTTTTGATGGTACATTTACCTTGTTTTGGTGGAGTGGGTTGATTATTTTAATTACTACGAGAGCCATACAGACAGCAGCATTTCTACCAAAACGGATACATTTGTTGGCAATTGGCTAAAGCGGATATGTGAATAAAATTGTAGGCTTCCTCTTCGTTAGCACTAATATTATCTGATAATCATCGACACATATCGACATAGATAGCAACGTGTGGCTTGTTGCAAGATTCACATACTGATATATATTAGTATAGAATCAGATGAGCTCATATCGCTGTTTACGGTCCTAAAATTGTCAGCCCTAGTTATTATACTATACTTTTAAAAGTAGTTGTGAACCATTACTGACCTTGCTATATGAACGGTTAAAATTATAAAATACTAGAAATAAATAACACAAAAATATATTTTCTTGATTAAATAACTATGAATACAATAAACATTGTATTAATTCATTATCAAATTATTATAAACAAATGTGGTTAAAAACTAAAGTTTTGAACAGTTTATTGTTGATGTACCAAGTAATTGGTACTATTGTACACTTTTGTAAGAATAGGCACAACATAAAATATGTATTTATTTTCAAGATTATTATAACATTTGGCATGTTTAATAATTAGGACATCACATTTATTGTGTTTTCTTCGTATATTGAATATCATTAGATAATATTTTCTTTATTCACTTCAGTAATAGGAATATAATGCCATAATTAATTTAAAAGTAAAACGCCTTTAGTACTAGACATCGGATACAGCACTCCTGTCAATCTGATTGCACATGAAAAAGGATTTAACTTACCTGGCAAGAAAAATATACGGAACACAAAATGTTCATCACATTGGAAAAATACTATTCAACTAGGATTGACGTTTTACACAATGTTTGAAATGGTTTGCAGAATATGGCAGCAATATGCAGAACGCGATTATATTAGTGATTTCTGAATAAATTCGTGATCGTAATTCCCCTACTTTATCCTACGTGTAAGAAAATTTGAAGAAATGGCAAATTGAAATACCCGGGAACAATAATTATAACTCTACGGTGCGACAAGTCTAGAAGGATCTTGGCATATCAGCCGAATGCTGACTTCAGATCCACTTGTCATTTACAGAGTTGGACGATCATGTATTCAGTACAAAGGTGACATGTGGTGCATGTCCAATCCTCTACCAGTTATAGTTGGTTTTCTTAACCTGGAGCCGCTACTTAGTGCAGCTACTCCAATTAATTAAGATGCTGGGTGGGCATCGGTCTCATACTGACCGAAATGCATTGAGAAATTTCTTCCCCATAAGGGACCGTACTAGCGCAAGTCCCGTAGATCTGCATCAAGGCATCATACCTTAAACCACAAACAGGAGTGCTGTGGTAAAAGTAACTGCATCAAGGCAACATACCTTAAACCAGAAACAGGTTTGTTGTGCTAAAAGTAACTGCATCATGACATCATACCTTAAACCACAAACAGGAGTGTTGTGGTAAAAGTAACTGCATCAAGGCAACATGCCTTAAGGCATAAACAGGTATGTTGTGGTAAAAGTAACTGCATCAAGGCAACATACCTTAAACCACAAACATGAATGTTGTGCTAAAAGTAACTGCATCAAGGCAACATACCTTAAATCATAAACACGTATGTTGTGGTAAAAGTAACTGCATCAAGGTAACATACCTTAAACCACAAACAGGAATGTTATGGTAAAAGTAACTGCATCAAGGCAACATATCTTAAGCCATGAACAGGTATGTTGTGGTAAAAGTAACTGGATCATGGAATCATACCTTAAACCACAAACAGAAGTGTTGTGGTAAAAGTAACTGCATCAAGGCAACATACCTTAAGGCATAAACAGGTAACTGCATCAAGGCAACATACCTTAAGCCATGAACAGGTATGTTGTGGTAAAAGTAACTGCATCAAGGCAACATATCTTAAGCCATGAACAGGTATGTTGTGGTAAAAGTAACTGGATCATGGAATCATACCTTAAACCACAAACAGAAGTGTTGTGGTAAAAGTAACTGCATCAAGGCAACATACTGTAAACCACAAACAGGAGTGTTGTGGTAAAAGTAACTGCATCATGGCAACATACCTTAAACCACAAACAGGAGTGTTGTGGTAAAAGTAACTGCATCAAGGCAACATACCTTAAGGCATAAACAGGTAACTGCATCAAGGCAACATACCTTAAGCCATGAACAGGTATGTTGTGGTAAAATAACTGCATCATGGCAACATACCTTAAACCACAAACATGAATGTTGTGGTAAAAGTAACTGCATCAAGGCAACATATCTTAAGCCATGAACAGGTATGTTGTGGTAAAAGTAACTGGATCATGGAATCATACCTTAAACCACAAACAGAAGTGTTGTGGTAAAAGTAACTGCATCAAGGCAACATACTGTAAACCACAAACAGGAGTGTTGTGGTAAAAGTAACTGCATCATGGCAACGTACCTTAAACCACAAACAGGAGTGTTGTGGTAAAAGTAACTGCATCAAGGCAACATACCTTAAGGCATAAACAGGTAACTGCATCAAGGCAACATACCTTAAGCCATGAACAGGTATGTTGTGGTAAAATAACTGCATCATGGCAACATACCTTAAACCACAAACAGGAATGTTGTGGTAAAAGTAACTGCATCAAGGCAACATACCGTAAACCACAAACAGGAGTGTTGTGGTAAAAGTAACTGCATCATGGCAACATACCTTAAACCACAAACAGGAGTGTTGTGGTAAAAGTAACTGCATCAAGGCAACATACCTCAAGCCATAAACAGGTATGTTGTGGTAAAAGTAACTGCATCATGGCATCATACCTTAAACCACAAACAGGAATGGTGTGGTAAAAGTAAATGCATCAAGACATCATACCTTAAACCATAAACAGGTATGTTGTGGTAAAAGTAACTGCATCATGGCATCATACCTTAAACCACAAACAGGAATGGTGTGGTAAAGGTAAATGCATCAAGACATCATACCTTAAACCACAAACACGAATGATGTGGAAAGTAATTAATCATAGTATAAACTGTGGAAACGCTTGAAATTATTCATAACAGAGATTATTGTCTTCCCAGTTCATCTAAAAATATTCAAATAGAAACATTTAAAACAGTTATTCTTCCTGTTGTGTTATTTTGATGCAATATATGCTCTATTAGTTTAGGGGCGGAGAAAAATTTATAAATTTTTAAGAATGAAGTTCTTATAGAATTTTTGGATCAGAGAGACTCGCTTGGAAAGATAATGGAGGAAATTGAATAACAGTGATTTACGTGACATTTAACGGAAACCAGATGCACAGAATACGAGGGTCATGTCAGGTATCACAAATAGGGAATGAAAATTGGACATGGAAACCTAATGTCGGAATATCAGAAGGAAAACAGCCACAACTTAGGACAAGCGTCACGAGGAATAATCATGTATAGAGGAAATATTAGGAAAATATTAGATAGGGGTATAGGGAGGGCTCACGTCCACATGACAATGAACCTCCTGCTACGGTAATGGTACCGAGTTAGTTAGTTATGTGTCAGTGTAAATTAATTGACAGTTTTCTTTTTTAGGTTAATTCCTTCACGATATCACAGAAGTTCGTTAGCTGTCTGAAAGGTAAGTAATTCTATTCGTTGTATCATAGTCTACAAAAATATTAGTTTTAATAATAATAATAATAATAAAATAATAATAATAATAATGATAATAATAATAATAATAATAATACTAATAATAATAATGTTAATAATAATAATAATGTTAATAATAATAATAATGTTAATAATAATAATAATAATAATAATAATAATAATAATAATAATAATAATAATGTTGATAATAATGATAAATCGCCCTTGGATATAGTCGCTTTACAGGAAGTTAGGTGGCCAGGAGAAGGTAGTCAGGAATCAGGAAGCTTTGCATTATACTACGGGGGTGCAGAAAGACCTGCATTTGGGACGGGTTTTTTTAGTCAGAAAGAGGATCCTATCCGCTATCCGAGATATTAAGTTTGTTAGTGATAGGGTATCATACATAATTCTAAAGGGTAAACAACATGATTTTATAATTATAAATGTACATGCCCCCACAGAAGATAAAGATGACAAGATCAAGGATGAGTTCTATGAAGAATTAGAATGCTTATTGATAGCCTTTCACGATATCATATGAAAATTGTCTTAGGAGATTTTAATGCAAAAGTGGGGCGGGAAGATATATTCAAACCAACAATAGGCAAATTCAGTCTCCATGAAGATAGTAACGACAACGGGGTTAGATTAGTCACATTTGCCCCATCAGAAAATCACATTTTTAAGAGCACAACATTTCAGCATAAGGACGTCCCCAGATGGAGAAACTCGGAACCAGATAGATCATATATTAGTGGATAAACGCTGGCACAGTAGCATCATCGATGTTAGATCAGTTAGAGGGACAGACTGCAATTCGGATCATCATCTGGTCAGAGTGAAAATCAGACAACGGCTATCGCTTATGAGAGGAACAAACGCTAATGATGATTCTGTAAAATTTGAATTAAAAAAACTTGAAAAATGATGAAATGCGGCAAGAATACCAAATCAAAATTGCTAATAGATTTGAAGTACTGGAATCTTCACATGACAATGTGGCAAACGAAGAAGAAAGTGATATAAATAAAGAATGGGAGGCTATAAGAGATAATATTAAATTGTCAGCATCAGAAAGCATTGGTTGTTTAAAAAAAAGGCTATAAAAGAGGCAAAACAAGAAATGGTTTGATGAGGAATGTGCCGACATTGTAAAGAACAGAAAGCTAGCAAAAATGAAATGGTTACATGAGCCAAATCAGGTAAATTTAGAGCAATTGGGTAGTTTTAGACGGGAAACCACCAAGTTACTAAAGAGTAAAAAGAGGAAATATTTGAGAGAGAAGATTAATGATCTTGAATTGAATGCAAAAAATAGGAACATTAGAGAATTATATCAGGAAATTAGTATAGAGAAGAAAGAGTTTCAGGCTAGAACAAACATAATTCGGAATGAAAATGGGGATATGATTGCAGATTCCAAAAGTATATTAAATAGATGGAAAAGTTACTTTAATAAGCTATTAAATGTGCATACAGAACAGGACATTGAGGAGGATAATTTACAGACAGCATAAATGCTTGTAGCAGAGCCAAGTGCATTAGAGGTTCAAATGGCGATTGAAAAATTGAAGATGTATAAAGCATCAGGTTCAGATGAGATCCAAGCAGAACTGACAGAATCTGGGGGAGAAAAATTGATGGACAAGATACGCTGGTTGCTTAGTATGATTTGGGGAAAAAAAAGCTATCCCAGAAGAATGCAAGGAATCAATTATTGTACCAATTTATAAGAAAGGAGATAAAACTGATTGCAACAACTACAGGGGCATCTCATTAATTTGAACTTCATACAAAATTCTAACAAATATATTAGAAAGCAGACTTACTCCCTATATTCATGACATTCTAGGAGATCATCAATGTGCATTTAGAAGAAACATGTCTACAACAGATCATATTTTTAGTATAAGACAGATTTTAGAAAAGAAATGGGAATATAATAGTACTGTACATCAACTGTATGTAGACTTCAAAAAAGCATATGACATAATTAAGAGGGAGAAGTTATATAGTATCCTGCTGGAGTTCGGAATTCCTAAAAAGTTAGTTAGACTTATACGAATGTGTCTAAATGGCACAAAGAGTAGGGTGCGTGTAGGCAAAGAGTTTTCGGACACTTTTGAAATCCAGAATGGGTGGAAGCAAAGAGATGCACTATTTCCTCTGCTATTTAATTTTGTACTAGAGCATGCCATTAAATCTTTAGAGAATGAGGAAGGCTTACAACTCAATGGTATTAAGAAGCTGTTAGTTTATGCTGATATTGTAGTATTGTTGGCCGATAGCGAGGAGATACTAAAGGACAATACGCACACACTATTGAGTAACACTAAGAACTTAGGACTGGAAGTAAATATCAATAAAACTAAATATATGGTCACACATAAAAATAACATTATATAATGGAAATGGACAGCTAATGACAAATGAGGGAAATTTTGAGGAAGTGGCTGAATTCAAATACCTAGGAACAATAATCACAAATAGGAATGAGATGCACAAAGAAATTAAACATAGGCTCAATTCTGGAAATGCGTGCTATTATGCATTGCAGAGACTCTTGATGTCCCAACTCCTCTCAAAAAACGTTAAACTGAAAATATATAAAACTATTATTCTACCTGTTATATTATATGGATGCGAAACATGGACTCTTACTTTAAAGGACGAAAGGAGATTACAAGTATTTGAGAATAAAGTACTTAGGAACATTTTTGGACCAAAGAGAGATGAACAGACAGGTGAATGGAGAAGACTACATAACAATGAACTACATGGTGTTTATAGGAAGCCAGGTATATTAAGAACAGTAAAGTCTCGTAGACTCCGATGGGCAGGACATGTTGCACGTAAGGGGAATGAAAGACTTGCATGGAAGCTTCTTGTAGGAAAGCCAGAGGGAAAACGCCCAGTTGGTAGACCAAGAATGAGGTGGGAGAATAACATTAACTTGGATTTGAGGGACGTAGATTATACAGGGAATGATTGGAAAGCATTAGCTCAGGATAGGGATGTATGCAGAGCTTATGTCCGTGCGGCCATGAACCTACGGGTTCGATAGTGCCAGTGAGTAAGTAAGTAATAATGATAATAATAAAAGTTATTTCTATCTTATTTGAGATTTCAAGAAATTCCAACTTAGTAGTGGATCCTGGCGGATTATACATCTTATAGTAGCTACTATTCTTCCATACATTTACGATTACAATTTGACATAAGTCTGCTGTGTTTCACAATATTTTAATGATTTGGAATTTTGCTGTTAAGCCTTTCTTAACCCCAATCAATATTTCGCAGTCGGTACTTACTTGTTTTTTGGTAAGATATGCAGACTGTCACATTTGCTTGAGCATGTATAATAACTGGAATGCTTATTCTTGTATTATTACTATAAAACTATGGGCTAAACGTAAGTATGAAAATCTGTCCCATGTAACTCCATTTTTCTTCAAGATGAAAATTATAATGCAACTTTCTTCAAATAACTAATAGGCCCTACTAATAATAATTAATTTATTCGTTACACCTTGATTGAACTTTTTTAAAAAAGTTAAAAATGTCCAGGTTTAAAACCATTATCTCTTTTCGAAGTAGATACTGGGTAGCAGCAAGTAGATTAATTTATTAATAATTTATTTGTTAAATTTTTGCCATTTTAAAACAAAGAAACAATAAAATAACTGTACCAAACATAATTGTTAAATTCAAAATTTAAAGGATATCCCTGAAAAAATTACTAATTATAATAAAAGTTTGGGAATTATTAATCAAGTTATGAAACCATCTCTTGTATAAAAAAACACCGGATTACGTTTATATAACACTTTGGCTAGACCAGTGTTGACCTATGATAGTGAAGCATGGGCACTAAAAATATAACATGAAACCAGAATAATGGCTTGTGAAATGAGATTCATGCGCAGAACAGCGGGTTACACCAGATGGGATCGGAAAAGGAACACCGATATCTTAAAAGAATTGAAGACTACACCAATTTTGGAATATATTAAAAAGTACCAACTAGATTGGAAACACCATGTTGAAAGAATGTGTTCAAATCGGATCCCCAAAGCTGTTCATAATTATATAATAATAATTAATAATAATAATAATAATAGTAATAATGGTAATAATATTGCGGGGGTTGCGAACCAAAAACCACGCTTCTGCGCCACCATTTGTGGGGGTTGCGAACCACACTACTGCTACCATTTGTAGCTCTTTAGAATAAACCACGCTATTACTACCATTTGTGGGCACGCGGAGCGGAAATTGACCAAAATAATAAACCACAATAACTGCTACCTTTAATCCGGGATCGGGTTTTGTAATTGCTGTTTCTATTAATGTGGATCTGATTTCCAAAGAAGTTATCTATCAGGAAGTAGCTTGCCTTGGGCCCATAGAAGGCAGCCGTTGATTCATCTTTCTTTCTCTGATATATATATATATATATATATATATATATATATATATTGACATAGAATAATACTGATTTATAAATACATACAGTGAGTGAACAAGATAATAATTGTGTTTCAAGAACGCTAAACAGCATAATAATTAAGGAGCTCGGAATAGTTTCCTACTTGAGTGATTTTCCGTACAGGATAGTAAACAACTACGTATACTTAAATCATGAGACAGGGGCGTTGTTTAAAAGATAACATTTAATATAAACAAGTTGGCTGAGTAAAAATAAATTAACAAAAATAATAGTTCTGATCCTACGATCAAAATAGCCATACAAATAAATAAATGAACGACACACCATACATCACGCAACACTCATACTTGCGTCCGAGTTTCAGGGACCACTTCTTCCCTGGACTGCCGGACTAACTCAAACAGGCCCCTTCTTGGCCTCAGATCAACTTGTCTATTTAGAATTCCAGTCGCATCGCGACCTGGAATCGGATTCCGATCTTGAATCCATTTAAACAACCAAAACGATGACTGCTAGGATGATCGAATGATACTGTTCTGTTAATGCACCACGTATATGAAGGTTCCGAGGTAGAGGGGAGATGCGCCGTAGACATTGCGCGGCAGGAAGGGTGAAGAGGGAGGGCGTAGTTACAAGGAGAACAGGATATTGGCATAGTTCATAAATATTCCAGTGTAGGGAGGAGAACGAAGCTACCATACTGAGCCGAAAAAATGCACTTTCGGTTCAATATTAATAATAATAATAATAATAATAATAATAATAGTAATAATAGTAATAATATTAATAATAATAATAGTAATAATAGTAATAATATTAATAATAATAATAATAATAATAATAATAATAATAATAATAATAATAGTAATGCTTTATTTTTCTGGCAGAGTTAAGGCCATAAGGCCTTCTCTTCCACTCAACCAGCACAAACACAAATAAATATTTGACAAATATAGATAGGCCTATACACTATACTAATTATAAACAGTTAAAGATACATTAAATGTAGCAATGTGAATGTCATGTACAAACAACATTTTATTGGATAATAACAATAATAATACTTACGATAATAATAATAATAATTTAAATATGATAAATTATACGAGAAACACCAATTAATATATATATATATATATACCTTACATTGGGTAATGATGAAGTCGAGGTTAGAGCAAATATAAATTTAGATTTCTTTTAAAAGATGCCAATGTCCGGCAGCCCCTTATTTCTTGTGGTAGGGAATTCCAGTTGCGAGAAGTGGAGATGGTATATGACATGGAGTGATGTGATGTCCTATGTTGCGGTATATTAAGCAAGAGACTATGTTGTGATCTTGTGTTTAAGTTATGGTTTGAGGATAGATACTGGAAACGGGATGATAAATAATTGGGAATCGAGGTATGTAGGAACTTAAATAAGAGAATTAGACAGTGCGATTTTCTTCTCTCTTTTAGATGTAGCCATGACAAATTCGTGGAATAATAGAGAGATGTGATTGTATTTTCGAACATTAAATATGAATCTGATACACATATTATGGACACGCTGCAGTTTGTCCGACAATCCGTCACTTATGTCAGTTAGTAGAACGTCACAGTAGTCAAAATGCGGCATCACTAAGGTTTGAATTAAAATTCTTTTAAGAGCTGTAGGAAGAACATTTTTAAGACGCTTTAGGTAATGTATTATAGAAGATACCAAGAGGACGAATATCTCTGGGCCGGCCTATGAAACGCTGGAGGAAAAATTTTCTATAGGATTGTAATAGGCATTGGCCTAATACTTGGAAGGAAGAAGAAGAACAGAATTAATAAATTATATTAATATGAGTAATAACAATAATTGCAGATAATCATAATTGTTAATTTCCTGTCATTTGAAAATAAGTATATACCGTAATACGAAAACAAAGAACAAATAAAATAACTCACGTACGACACTAAAACTAAACTCCACGGCGCGAGAGGCCTAGAAGGTCTTTGGCCTACCATCCGGCTGCTGGCCTCACATCCATATATGTTAATCACATCATTCGGCCAGTGTGGCGATGACATATTTCCAGTATGTATGGTCCTCCAGCCGTTAAAACTGATTTTCTCAACCTGAAGCCGCTACTTACTGTAGGTACCCAAATTCCTCACGACGCTGGATGGGCAGCAGTCCCATACTGCCAGAAATTCTATGAGAAGATTTCTTCCCAATGGGGATTCGAACCAGCGGGAGTCCCATATTTCTGCGCCAAGGTTTCTTGCCTTAACCACTCGGCTACGGCGGGGACATGTACGACACTGAATGGAATAAAATAAACTTCATTATCTACAGGGTGTAAATGTATTATACCGCACAACTTTAACTGTTTACAGAGGGGTATTATACAAGTAATTTGAAGTAGGGAATCAACGGTCTATGAGGGAAAATGGACTATTTATAGGAAATCAAAGTAATGGACAATTAGTACAGATAAATCAATAGAAGAGCAAAGTAAGAGACAAAATTATACTAGAATAACTTCAGATCTTGGTAATAATTCCGAGATCCTGATTGCTAATAATTCATCAACAACGTTTAAGAAATATTGCATTATCAAATTCCTGATAATATCGAACTTAGCAGATGATTGCACGCCACTGCACTGGTTACAGTGGAATCGGTACAATGAGAGTCTTAGCGCAGAGTGAAACACACAGAATCTGTGCAGTTAATGTGTGAATAAATGGTTAGAGCGACTGACGTGAGATTCGAACACTGATGGTTCAAATCACGGCAGCTCGCTTATGTATTTATTTATTGGTTATTACATTAACATCTGACTAGAAGTTACTTCAGTACCAATAGCATTACCTGAAAGCATCATGGAACATCCTTACATTTATGCTGAACTTGCCGAAATTCATTTGATTTATGGTCCAGCACAAAGTAATGGTGCTGTCATATACGCGGAGTGGTATCCTAATAGACGCCATCCTCACCGAACAACCTTCGAGGCTGTTGATAGGCGTTTACATGTGCATGGGATGTTGAAGGTAACAGAGTAGACACTGGTGAAAGACGTACGCACCGCACTGCAGAGTTCGAAGAAAATGTTCTTTATAGGGTGGAAGACGATCCTTCTAATTTTACTCGGGCTGTTCCACGTGTAATGGGAACGAACCATCAAAGTGTATGGGAAGTCCTGCACTAAGATCAGCTCTATCCCTTTCATCCGTAAAATGTTCAAGCCCTACAGCCAGTGAACTTAGCTCAACAGGTACAATTTTATAATTGGGCTTGGTTGCAGCCACCGCACTTCTTTTCCTCGGTGTTATTTATTGAGGCAATATTGTAATACGGGTGGGGTAGTTCTGAACTGAAAGAACATTCATGTGTGGGGTTATTAAAATCCTCATGCCATCTTCCAGAGGGGTCATCAGCAGAGATTTTCGGTGAATGTATGGATAGACGTCATTTATGACCACATCATTGGCCGCTACCTTTTACCCCAGAGATAGTCCACGTTAATTTCAGTGTAACCACCGCATGATGTATACTATATGATGATAAACCCACATAAAGTATTTTTCTATGATCAGCCAATTGATATCTTAATAATGTTAAATATCAGTCATTACACGATGAAGTAATGTAAGAAACACGCAGATACAAATTTACATATTTTGAAGTTCAATTGTTTTCGGAATATGATAGTTTTACCCAGAAGTGACCAACGCTTGGATAGAGAATGCATCTGCATTTTGTGAAAGTAAGAGCTTTAAAAGCACAACCTCAAAAAAACATTTTTAATTATGATGAAACAAAGTTATTTTATCAAAAACGTTAAAACAATTATATATCTTCTTTCCCTAATACTGCTGCAAAGGCGAGTCATAAAAATGTGTTCTGTTAAACATTTAGATTACCCTAAAAAGTATTTAATCCTGTATTTGGCGTACCAAATATTAAAAATAATATATATATATATATATATATATATATATAAATATATATATATACTTACTTACTTACTTACTCACTGGCACTATCGAACCCGTAGATTCATGGCCGCACGGACATAAGCTCTCCATACATCCCTATCCTGAGCTAATGCTTTCCAATCATTCCCTGTATAATCTGTTTCCCTCAAATCATAGTTAATGTTATTGTCCCACCTCATTCTTGGCCTACCAACTGGGTGTTTTCCCTCTGGCTTTCCTACAAGAAGTTTCCATGCACGTCTTTCATTCCCCATACGCGCAACATGTCCTGCCCATCTTAGTCTACGAGACTTAACTGTTCTTATTATATCTGGCTTCCTATAAAGATCATGTACTTCATTGTTATGTAGTCTTCTCCATTCACCTGACTGTTCATCTCTCTTTGGTCCAAAAATTTTCCTAAGTACTTTATTCTCAAATACTCGTAATCCCCTTTCCTCCCTTAAAGTAAGAGTCCATGTTTCGCACCCATATAATATAACTGGTAGAATAATAGTTTTATATATTTTCAGCTTAACGTTTTTTGAAAGGAGTTGGGACATCAAAAGTCCCTGCAATGCATAATAGCACTCATTTCCAGAATTGAGCCTATGTTTAATTTCTTTAGTGCATCTCATTCCTATTTGTGATTATTGTTCCTAGGTATTTTAATTCAGCCACTTCCTCAAAATTTCCCTCATTTGTCATTAGCTGTCCATTTCCATTATATAATGTATTTCTACGTGTGACCATATATTTAGTTTTATTGATATTTACTTCCAGTCCTAAGTTCTTAGTGTTACTCAATAGTGTGTGCGTATTGTCCTTTAGTATCTCCTCGCTATCGGCCAACAATACTACATCATCAGCATAAACTAACAGTTTATTAACACCATTGAGTTGTAAGCCTTCCTCATTCCCTAAAGATTTAATGGCATGATCTAGTACAAAATTAAATAGTAGAGGAGATAGTGCATCTCCTTGCTTCAACCCATTCTGGATTTCAAAAGTGTCCGAAAACTCTTTGCCTACACGCGCCCTACTCTTTGTGCCATTTAGACACATTCGTATAAGTCTAACTAACTTTTTAGGAATTCCGAACTCCAGCAGGATACTATATAACTTCTCCATCTTAATTGAATCATATGCTTTTTTGAAGTCTACATACAGTTGATGTACAGTACCATTATATTCCCATTTCTTTTCTAAAATCTGTCTTATATTAAAAATCTGATCTGTTGTAGATCTGTTTCTTCTAAATGCACATTGATGATCTCCTAGAATGTCATCAATATAGGGAGTAAGTCTGCTTACTAATATATTTGTTAGAATTTTGTACGAAGTTGAAATTAATGAGATGCCCCTGTAGTTGTTGCAATCAGTTTTCTCCTTTCTTATAAATTGGTACGATAATTGATTCCTTCCATTCATCTGGAAGAGCTTCTTTTTCCCAAATCATACTAAGCAACCAGTGTATCTTGTCCATCAATTTTTCTCCCCCTGATTTTATCAATTCTGCTTGGATCTCATCTGAACCTGATGCTTTATATATATATATATATATATATATATATTTGGAATGATAAGAAAAATAAATGCCTGGACGGGACTCGAACCCGGATCTCCGAGTCTGTACCTCAGCGTGACATCCATTACACTACCAGGCGAATCCAATTCAAACACTTATTTTTCTTATATATGCATTATACTCTCCATTATTACTAGATGTCGCGAGAACTCGGTTTTCACCGCCATCTAGGAGCTGACTATATCAAGTAAGCAAATTAAAGAGAATATTTTTACCTTATAGCAGTGACGCTTATAGATGTTATAATTAAATGTTTAACATAGAGCAATGCAAGCTTATTTTTCTTATCATTCCATATTAAGCTTGCATTGCTCAATGTTAAACATTTAATTATAATATATATATATATATATATATATATATATATATATACAAGTTACTTAAATAAAAAAATAAGAATTTAAATAAAATCAAGTATTTAGAGGACCACACAAAATATTGCTTTACTGGCACATGTAGCTAAATTCTATACAGTTAATGGAACCAAACATAGTACACGTAGATATTTAAGTCCCAAACTGTATAATGAATTAACTAACGCAGAAAAATTTGAAAATAGTTGTTTTATATATTTTAATAATTTTAACTGATAAAGAAATAGTCAATTTTGCTTTATATTATAGCTTAACATATATATTTGTTTGGTATATTTTTATTCTATATTGTTTTGTTTTTTATTATTTTTGTATTAATTCTTTCTTTGAGTGTCTTATTTTGAAACTTGCTCTTAAATGTGTATTTTCTGTTTTTTGGTCCTCATTACACACAAATTTATAATGAATATTAAATTATATAACGGAACTCCACCAGAGCACGAGCACTTTTCAATTCAGGTATCAAAACTGTGTGTAAAAATATATTCTGAATAAAATTTATTCATATATCTTAGATGTTTTAATGTTAAATCCGTCACTTAGATTAAAGGACAAAATAACATTCAAGATAAGAATTTACAGCTAAACCGGCATATGAACCCAAGACCTCTGATTTTCCATATACTAGTGTTAAATCCATGAAACATCAAGGCTCCTGATTTAGATAAATATACATGTTTCTCTTACTTATGCAGATCCGTGCGCTAGTAGTCGAGAGCATTCATTTATGTATTCTACCAGCTTCTTATTCTAAAGACTTTTAGTGGGATTTCGATATTAGTTTTGTAGCTATTACAGTTTCATTTGCTTATATTTATTATTCTTCTGAACGCTAATTTTATTAGCTAGTAAGGCTTATATTTTCGATGTTTTAAATTTACATTTGTCACTTAAAAGACATGTTAATACTGTCACTGGTTGCCGTCATGTAGTTTTCACGTTGTTTCTTGTAATAAAACAATACAGACGATTCTCCAAACTATCTTTATTTAATTCTGTGAACTGCCACTGGCATTCCACTCAAAAATTTCTGTAATAGTTAATCTTGTTTTAGAGTTTATCTACAACACAATTATCGTCAGTCAATAACAAATTCACTTGCCATAGTTTATCCTCTTTCACAGTCAAGGAATCGCCGTCACAACATAACTAACTGGCTCCCAATCACGGAAGTAGTTTATTTATGCCGGGAATGGAAATTCCTCAGCCTTCAATTGAGATCATTCCAGTATGGACGTTTCTGGCATCGAACCTTCCCGACAAGGAGAGTCGAAGCTTGGAGAAACCTCCAGAACGGATATCCAGACGTGTCGATCATCTGCGCGGGTGTTTCAACTTGCCAGTCACGGATTCACGAATATATTTCTACCTATGCGAGACAACTATTCTCGCCTTCACTCGCGAAATTCAAATGCCAATATTTTGTTGTTATTATTCTTTTCAAAACAATATATATATATATATATATATATATATGTATGAAAAATTAATATATAATGATGTGTGATGAAAATTACTGTACAACATTAAAACCCTGCTATATTTTGTAAGCAATTGTTATTTTAATATCCATAATACTATTACAGGTTAAACAGAATTTTGTAGGGCGTAGGTCTATTCTATTTTCAAATATTGTACATACCTAATCCCTAAATCGCTCATTATAATAGTAACCGTCAGGCCTGCACGAAGCTTGGCTGTATTACTATTCCTGATACCATTACTAGCATATTATATAATTTCAAACAGATCCTTCAGTTTCAATGATAGTACCTGACTATGTAACTATAACATGAGAAACAATTAACATTTTCAACGAAAGAACTTTTTTTCATCAGCGTGCCGAATTGCATGTAGAGATATAAACATTTTCGTACACTGAAGTATAATTCATTATTGTGTAGAAAACTCCAACGTGCTCTTATGATAATTGTCTCTCAATTTATTCCAATCGAATTTTTTTATTAAACTTATATTATAATGTGAATTACATTATTGAAATAGTCCTATATTTGGGGACCTTCTCGAAGCCAGTCTACTTTCTTTTTTTAATAACTTTTAATTTTAATGATGTACATTCGTTCATTTCCTCACGACAATAATGATCTATCAGTAATCCTTCAGTTTTCAATAACATCTCTTTTACAAAACGTTCAATATAATGCACAGTATTTCAAACTCAATCTTCAAGAACTGATTATAAGAGAAATACAAAAAGAATGCTACTGAAATTGTTCGAATGAAATTATTTTCCAAAGTTTTTACATAGCCCTATTTTCAGCAATCGTACCAGTATAAACCCAAAATAAAATTATACACTGCTCAAAACAATTAGAGGAACACTATGAAACATGCAAATATTTTTTCATTGGATAAAGGTACAAACATGAAATTAATAAAGTACATTATTTGTGATTATTTATTTATTTATTTATTTATTTATTGCTCATGTCAGTAAAACCAAATGAATAACGCTGACAATTAACTTTTCAAATAATTCCGCTATGTAAGCAATTGAATCTTGTGCTTATTTTTCAAAGTTAAACACTCGTTATATAGAGTTAGTATCGTGTATGGCCTCCACGACATTCGATGGCACTTTGGCACCTTCGTGGCATGCTCCCAATAAGATTCTGGATTTCCTCTTGCGGGATATTCTCCCATTCCTCCTTCAGAGCATCTCCAAGTTGCTGCAGAGTTTGTGGAGCTTGATGTCGGTTCCTGACCTTCCTGTCTAGAAGATCCCATAAGTGTTCAATAGGGTTGAGGTCTGGGCTGACCGCTGGCCACTCCATTACCTCAATTTCATTCCTCCTCAGGAAATCCCTGGTGACAGCCGCAGAATGTGCCCTGGCATTATCCTGCATAAACAGAAATCCAGGGCCTATTCCAATGGCAGCAGGTACTACATGCTCTTCCAGAACGTGCTCGATATACCGGACAGCATTCAGTCGCTGGGGAACAAGTACAAGGTCCGTACGATTGTTGTACATATCTCCGGCCCACACCATTATGGAACCTCCTCCGAATCTATCAATTTCCTGTACAGCCTCTGCAGAAAATATTTCTCCTGGCCGTCCCCACACCCTCAATCGACCATCACAACGTGTAAGACGATACCTGGATTCGTCCGAGAAGAGCACAGACTCCCACTGCTTCAGGTTCCAATCACCATGGGTTTCAGCATACGTACGTCTTGCTGCCTTATGCCTATTTGTTAAGCGTGGTTTTTTAACGGGCCTTTTTGGACAAATATTCTCTTTCCTTAATCTGTTCCTTATGGTTTGGTCTGAAACCCGGATTCCGGAAGCCGTATGAAGGTCATTCTGCAGGTCTTTTGCAGTTTTTGTACGCTGTCGAAGAGCAGAAAGAACAACGTATCTGTCATCCTGGAGGCTTGTTTTAAATTTACGGCCCTGGCCACGTCTTCTACAATACTTACCTGTCTCTCTGTGCCTGTTGCGCAACCTGGACACCGCGGAAGGAGAAACCCCAAGCTCTCTAGCCACTTGTGGCAGAGATTGACCTTGTCGTAAAAGATGTAGAGCATGATACACTTCAAACTCATTTAAATGCCTCATTTTGTCAGAGACTTCAATAAACAAGGCAATAATCAACATTCGTCACTATAGCAACATCAGGAAGCTTACCAATTAGAAGTGGCCAGTGCCTTCCAAAATAAAAAAAAATTCTCTATATTTGTTATTTGAGGTAATTTCTCTGTATTTAGGCCATGGATCTTTAAAATTCGTATCCAATGATAAAATTAATAATTCAATTTACATATTGTCCAACTTTCAGCATCATAGCTTTAAAAAGCAATTACTTATTCAATTTATTACAAGTGTTCCTCTAATTGTTTTGAGCAGTGTACATATATTCCCATTCAAACCTTCCACATTTTAATTAATCATAACTCTCAGAGTATGCGGGATTATCAAATGAGGTTGGTATTAAAAGAAAGAGAACTCAAAGAATTTTCGTTTTCATTGTTTCAGTTAATTCAATTGTCGCATGTTGGACAATAATGACATAAAATAAATTGACGACTACTCAATAACGAGCAGACACTGTTTTCTGGTATGCAGAGACGAAGTCTATAATCACAGTGCAAAGAAATTACCGGAGAGAATATGGAGGAAACGCACCTGATGGGAACACCATCAAGGCATGGCTTGAGAAGTCTCTGGCGATTGGAATGCGTTAAAAAATAATCAGGAGGTGTTCGTACACGTGTTTCAGAAGAAACGATTGAAGAAATTAGAGCAAGATTTCAGAGACGTTCACAAAAATCAATTCGCCAAGCTTCACGGCAGTTCAATGTGCCGAGATCAACTGTGCATCGAGTGCTTCACTAGCGGCTTCGTTTGTACCCCTACAATATGCAAATTGTTCAACAAGTAAAGCCAGGTGACAAGCCAGTACGACAGGCATTCGCTATTGTAATGCTGGATCGTATTGGCAAGGACCTTCAATTTCTTGGAAACATCTCGTTTTCTGACGAGGCAACGTTCCATGTATCACGATCTGTTAATCGGCACAATGTAAGGATATGTGGTACGCAAAATCCACACGTCTAACGTGAATGCATCCGGAATAGCCCAGAAGTAAACGTTTGGTGCGGCCTGTGAAGAACAGGATTATTTGTCCTTTTTTCTTCCATGAGAAGTCAATAACTGGCCCGGTATACCAAGACATGTTGGAACAGTTCTTGTACCCCCAAGTAGCTGAACTGCAACCCTAAGTAATCTTTCAGCAAGATGGAGCCCAACTACACTGGAGTCTGGATGTTCGGAATTCATGCAAATAATCCTTCCCAGATAGGTGGATTGGACGCGGCGGAACAATTTGCTGGCCACCACGTTCGCCAGACGTCACTACACTGGACTTCTTCCTCTGGGGATATGAAAACGACCATGTGTTTGCGACTCCAGTACAAGATCTTCATGATTTATGAACCCATATCCTTGACACAATTACAACAGTACCAATGGACATGTTGGACAGAACGTGGCACGAAATCGAATACAGATTTGATATTGTTCGTGTTACTAATGATGCACATATAAATGTGTTTTAGTGTGTGGCAATGTGTGGTAGTGAAAATTTTTGGGTTTATGTTTCGTTTAGTACCGGCCTCATTTCATAATTTCGCATACTTTATAAGTTATGATTAATTAAAATGTGGGAGTTTTGAATGGGACACCCTGTATATCAATGTCCATTGGTCGTACTTTTTTTCAGGAATCAAACAGACATTAGCCGATCAATTAGAGCTTACGTTCGAGTTTGCTAATCAGCAAAACCGATAATTAGGAGTAGAGTTCACCCAAATAAATATCCTATTTAAAAATCACTCTAACAGACGCATTTTTCTACTTTTCACAATGGAACTAAGTACGTACTATCCAAATAAATAGTGGAATGTATTGCTAAATCCGAAATTAGAAATGGGGTTTATCAGAAACCAGAAATTTAAAAAAGCCGCAATTCTAACTATATAGGCTTAGAATACAATTGAATTAGCAAAAGGAAGATTTATATTGTAAACCAACAAAATCAGTTCGTAAATTAAACTTGCTAACGATTTCACTTAGTTTGCGCAATTCCAGCATGACGGACTTTATAACAGGGATTCATGGTGGAAATAATACATTGCGTAGAAAATGTAACAGTTAAGCAGCGTTATTGATTGATAACATTCGAAGTCATTTACGAGGCGACGGGAATTATTGAGTTATTCAGTCTATAATTTTTATTATCATTTTTGTATTTATATTTTTATATCCTTATTATTATTGCTGAGGAGGTTTAAGTTATATTTTTGGTTGTGACTATATATCTTTCGGCCTTAAGCGAATTCCTCAGTAAGTGAAATTTTTGTTACCATTATGGTGATTTACGAAATGTATATTCATATTGTTAATTTCGAATTTATGGTATTAATAATAGGTAAATATCACAAGACAAGTTTTATGACATAGCTGTTTATAACATACGTGTACACGATTTACATAAAACATAGTTATATATATATATATATATATATATATATATAAGAGAACATTTGGGAATTGGTTGCTCATTGAAAGCTGGAGAAACTTACGTCATATATATTTCTGATTCACAATGTTCTTGTGCCATGTTAACTGAAAGACATTAGTAAAAATGATGTTTGACGTCATGAAAAAGAATTAAATGGAGTCACAATGGACAACTTCAAGCTTCATAAATGTATATGGACGTTAGTCTCGTTAAAATAGGATTCCATTCACAACTAATATCACCGGAAGAACATTGTCCACAGCACGAACACCAGGGAGAGCTGTATTCACGGACAACACTGGGCAGTTGCATGTTGAATCCCTCGTTAATCCGTATTTATTGTGGAAATAAAATGACGTACGGGACGATGAATAGAGCCAAGATTAATCTTTGCGAGTGCAATGACAAATATAATAATTGTAATTTATGCTCACTATTCAGAATTCGCTTTTTTTTATTTAAAGTGAATATATAATGGTAGGCGACTTAAAGTAGAAAATTCGTCTTTCAATTCAGTTCGGTATCTCCTATCTTCTCGGCTTTTGTCTAAGAATCTAAATTAATATAATGGGTCTGCAAATATGTTAATCAGATTATAATTTACAAAAAGGAACTTCCAAATTAAACTATGTAGCCAATAACTGTGATATGAAAATCTCTGTTAGCAAGAAAGAATCATTAGCAATGTGCAAAAAAAAAAAAAAATGTGGGTTAAAATGGATTTGAATGAAAATATTATTGAACAAGTATTTGTATTTAATGTCGGCCGCTGTCGACTAGTGGCGGTGATCTTAGCTTTTGGTCCCGAGGTTCGCGGGGTCAAACCCGGCCTGAATCTATGGATTTTTAGGATGGAAAAATCGAAGGAGGGAATGTAAGCATGGGTCTCTAGTCAGAAGGTTTTCAGGTTTGCAAACGTCCTTAAGCCTGAATAAAGAGGACTCCAAGAAAAACAAATTACCGACCTCCTTCATCCTATTAATACTTAATTGCTTATTAGATGTCTCATTGGGTCAGTATGTTGATCGCATACCATTCATGACATGTTTAGGAGAATAAGCGTAACTACATTATCTTGGTTTAGTAACTCCTAACAAAGATATGCTAATGCCCAATATTGGGCTGTTTACGCCATTGTAGGTAAATGTGCATTGAATATATAGACACTTAATTTATGAAACAAAAATTCGCCGAGAGTTCAAATTACAGAAATATAATGAAATGGATAGAATCATTAAACGACAATTTGGGAAACAAATGTCCACAGAAATTTAATTATGATTACACAATATAATAGGAAAAGTCTCTGTACAGTAAGAGAGGAAATTGAATTTTGAATTCTAGACATGGAACAAAATTACAAACTGCAGAAAAGAGATATTTGTGACCTCTTTTAATTCTAAGTAGATAAAAAAAGTTAACATTTTTGAAAGGCTAAAAATTCAAAACGTATTACAAAGTATCCAAACATATCTAAATAATTATTTAAATGAATTTGACAAAATTAATTATAATAATTTGCCGAAGAAAAAATTCCACCATCAATTTAAGGGACACAGAGACAGAAGAGGGTATAAACATGCTTGAAAAATGAATAACTTAACGATATACAGGAACAGCCTAAACTGACCTTAAACCTAAAATATTTTAGATGATGATGATATACATTAAATGTCTCCTCTCTTCACGACTTGGGTAAAATAATCTAAATACTTGTGTTTATAAAACGATGAACTTTCCATGCGTCTCAAAGAAACGGATTCAAGAAATAATTGAGTCAGGCCTAAACTCTCTGGCGGCACCATTTCACTGGAATGAACTCAGTCCTTAAGTTAAATGAGTACGTACAAATAAGTGATATCAGTATCGTATGGGACATGTTCTGGGAGTAAATTTGGCTGTTACGCAGGACTGGCATTGACATCTTCTGCCGATTGTCTAATATGGTGGGAGCCTTAATCTGCTACTAACCGTATCTAATTTAAAAATATACCTCACTCCTCCTCCAAAAAAAAAAAATAAAAATAAAAACGGTTGTTTATTGAGCTTTAAAACTAGAATTACATTCTCGTTATCTTTAATAAAATAACATTAGGACTAAATAAATATTGGAATAATTACACCATTATAATATCCAATAAATTAATTTTGTAGTGAGAATTAATCCCCGGCGTATAATTTAATCCACTGCTTTGTTAAATTAATCATATTGTATTAATATGTACGTATGTCCACATATTCCAGTTTGATTAACATCAATAGAAACAAAATAAACAGATCTTGTACACCACAATAATAATCGGCTTTTCTGTATTTCAATGTTTAATCTCTCAAACAACTCAGTTCATGAAATTTTCAAAATTGAGTTAAACATCAATTAAATAATCATTGCTCGCTTTTACACGAATTCTACAGAGACGCCCTCTGTTAATACACTTCGATAAACCCATTAACACATTAAATAATTTCTACTAATCCGGTAACAAGCTATAAACACAGGAGATCTGACGCACAAATTCATCCAAGTGAACGAAACAAAACTAATTCTGTTAGTAATTTATTTAGAATCAGTGATAAATATTTGCGACCAGTCAGACAAACCACCGGTTAACACGCAAACTTTTTTTTTGTAGAGAAGCGAAGATAGGCGATGTAGGTCCAAAAAATCGATTTTGAGATTTTGACGCCATCTGTATGAATGAATCTTGGATTACGCGATAAGTTATTACATAACCTTAATATTCATTTCAAACACTTGGAAAAATTAATCAGTAAATCTGCTACGATATTAAAAGCTAATTTCTGGCGATTTAGAATGTTTAAATGATTAACTTCGATTGCTTATAAAATCATCATTTTTAACTTGATTCTTTTTTCAATTGAGCGGAATTTTATACCGAATTAAAACACGCTATGAACAGAAAATTAATTTTTTTACAACTTCCTTGGCACGGTAATTATGGCCTTTATGAAATCCAACCCCAATTTGTTTGTCAACGTGTCATAGTCAGTAGAGTTCTTACTATGCACTCCGTGAACTAGGGGTTAATTCTTGGCATAGTGAGGATTTTGAATATTGATCATGGGACTGGATGTGGTCCAGGCCTTTAAGTAGAAAAGGGAATGAAAGTAAAAAATAAATACAAACCCTAATGCGTAATCAGTAAAACGAAGATACAATAAAGGAATTAAAAATAACTTATGCGGCAGGCCCTCATCACGCAGCAGAGATGCGATATAGTGAGGTACAAGTGGTTACACTAACAAACTCACGCTGTCAGCAGCGGATTACATAACTGCGCTTACAAACACAACAGTAATTCCTACACTTTTCAATTCACGAAAATATTAATTATAGTGTAATTTATCGAAACTGACATCAATATAGTCTTATAATATTAATCTACAAAGATCGAAATAGGATGGAAGGATGTCGCTGATATAGCGATCGGGGAAATAAGACTAGACTAAGGAAAAAAAAAACATGAAAGTTAGAGCACGATACGCTATGTGAATTTAACACTTTTACTTCATAAAACTTAATCATTTTGTAAGTAATCTGCTTAGCTTGAGTGTACAGTACTTACCTCTTCACTCACTGCATGATAGCTGAATCAAACATTACCATGTACACTACTGAACTAGGTGTATCGTAGAAATAAACTGAAATGCTTGTGACGTACACTTGGTATCAAAGGCCGATCTTATTCGGTATTCTTCTTCACTTCCTGGTTTAGGCAAGAGTTGCCTGTTCCGAAACGAGTTTCCATTGTGAAGAATTCGAGTAATATGTTTTCCTCTGATCGCGGTACCAACGCTATGCAGAGTAGACCATTGGTGGGGCTGCCACCTCGAAGCTTTAGGTCCAGCTTCTGGATGTACTAACCCCATCTAGATTCGGTATTTTAAACTAAAATTAAGTAAACTAATATTAAACAAATATTAATATTTAATATTTTAAACTAATATTCTTTTTTTCTGTCAGATTGTATTTTTGTAACATGACAACCTGCTCAAGCATGCGACGAACTGCTCCTGGTTCGTTAATTAATTAAGGGTTCTTGGGTCAATAGAGTTTGAAATTCAGGAAACATCAAGGACTAACAGATGACAACAATATTAAAATGTGCGATAACACAATTGGCGTAAATTATGTTTGTTTAAGAATATAACGAAAATGGTTACACTTAGGGAATAAATCTGAATATATATATATATAGGCCTACATATATTGATATGGAGCTTTTCAGAACATCAAGCTAGTTTAAAAGAAAAATGTTCAAATTTATTAAATTTATTTAACACATTCCTGCGTCCCCTTATGTCCAAGTATGGCGATTCAATACTTTTTACTTTTACACCCCTGTTCGGGAAATATAGTTGATAAAGAGTTGTTTGCCGGAAAATCCGCGAAGTTCTGTCTCTCCCGGACTCTGGAGAACTTAAGTCTATATCTTTCGACGGTTGGGAAACGAATCTTGTAGTTCCTAGGGTCATGTTTTGGTTAAATATGAATCCTTCTATTGGATAAACAATATAATAACTTACATTTGCGTGCATAACACAATTTTATCACATATTATCCTTCATACATCCACAACCTTTGGTACCACGCCTATATTTTATAAACATAACTTTCACTTCCCATAGACTAGAGTAAGCCTGACCTGCTAAATTCTCCTCCTGTAATTTTTTTTATGGTTAGTCCTAATAAAGTCGACATCTGACAGATTATAGCACACTCCTAGACTAGATATTTTCTTACCTAATATGTTTTTTTTTTTAATTCATTTCTATAGCTTCTACGTTTTCACAAAAGTCACCCTTGAGTTCCTTTCATATTTATATGGTCTTCAGGTCTACCTCCCTTGGGAATCACGGTCATAACTGCTGTCAGCCAGTTTCTCTTTTCCCAAGCCATAAAAATATTTCCTTTGCTAAAAGCCACTATATATATATATATATATATATATATTAATGAATTATTATTCATATTACTTTCACTTATTTAATCTTTATTAATTTATTTATTTTGTAGGGATTATTTTCCGTCTTAAGTAGTGACAGGTAATAAATTTTGCATAACACAAATTATTAAAAAAACAGAGATAGGGTAACTGCAGGTAATAACGCCACCTATTCAGATATTGAGCTGTAATTTGGAGACATATTGTCCGGGATGTCTCTTCTTTTTATATAACATTACTTGAGGTCCTAACTACCTTACATCCAAATATAATTTAGAAAGATATAAAATTTTATGAAGGAAGGGAAGAAAATCAGGAGGAGGAGAAACTGGCGTTATTGCCTGCAATGAAGGTAATAACGCCATACTGAATTATTTCAAAGTATAACACATTTCTGCTGTATTTTGATACACTATTCAGCTTTAATACTAAAAATACAAGTTAAAATAACAATCTGTGTATATAATATTATCATAGACATAACAAAAATATACATAAGAGTCCTCATGTAACGAGCACAGGTCTAATTACCTGATGTGATTTACCTCCACTCATCTAAATGCGCACATCCATCCTCACACAGTGAACAAAGACCCGTTTTCAGCACAGATTTGCTATCACAGGTCTCATGGTACCAAACTTCACATTCTGTGCACTGAATCCAACTTTCCTTACACCTTTTATCAAAATAGTAACTTCCACAATCACCACAATACAGATCTTTGTGCAAACTTTTTCCTTCTTTATTAGTTGTTGCAGGTTTTGAAACACCTGATGCTGATGGTGTTTCCTTATTGAAAAGTTTCTTATTCAGAAATACAGCTTTTACATTCACTGAACGTCTTTTCGCTTCTTTTCTGATGATCTTCGGAGTTGACGAAAGCATCCGGACAGGAGATTTTTCGGGTGTTTGGGGCTTTTTGCTCAGAATGAGGTGCTATCACTTCTGAATTTGGCCTCTCGGACACACTGCTTGGAGCAAAAGCTGTGTCTGAAAAAATGTCCGGATTCTATGGGTGGATGCCAGTTGCTCTAAATCCAGAAGCTGCATTTCCAGGAGTTGCAGCACGATACCAGGCTTCCGAAAAAAGTTTAGGAAACTGCAATTTCCATAGTGGCGTTATTACCTGCACACCCCACTTTGTATTTAAATTAAAATATTTGTGACACATAATTTCTTTTTAAATAAAACTTACTACTAATAATGAATAGTATCAATACATATTAAGATAAAACAATAATATTGACAATGGTACTACATTGTAAGAGTCAACACTTACCTAACGTTTTTCTAAACGAAAATTCAAGGGTTTTTTTTCACCAGAGATTAACACCACTCTTCACAACACGACTGTTCAAGCGACACTAATGTTGCAGAATGTTTCAAGGCCGTTACCAATCCATAGGGGAAGCTTTCATCCACTATTCCAGTAGCTTGTAAGATACTGACACCATCGGAATATTTACAAACTATCGTTTCTAGAAAAAATGGCGTTATTTCCTTCATGGCGTTAATACCTGCAGTTACCCTATACATTTGCTTTTTGTCGATTTAACCAAGTCATATGATAGTATTCCTCAAAAAATGTTATCGGAACTTTAGGAAAATCTAACATTACCAATTTTTTTTTTTCAAATGCCCCAGGTTTGTCTTTCGACATTCCTGGTTTCTCTCCTGGCATGGCGTACTTGTAACCCACTTCTGAGATTGGGGCGTCTGGAAGGCGGGGTTACGTTGCCCCGATGATATGATGGATGATGATGATGATAATGGTGCGCCAGGAGAGTCCCTAATCCTAAGATGAATATGAATGATGATGATTGTGATGGCCATATGATAAGGGGGACCGTTTGGGCCTTAAAGTTTTCCTGACATTTGTCTTACAGGTGAGGAAAAACCCCGATAAAAACCTCAACCAGAAAGACTGTCCCGACCAGGGATCGAACCCGGGCCCACTGCGTGACAAGGCAGCATGCTACCCCGAGACCACAGAGGTGGATACCAAAAAATTAATAGAAGCTATAAAAGCGTTATGCAAAGGATCTATTTCGAAAATAAAAATTGTAAATCATATAACAGAGGAATTTACTATTACAAAAGGTTTAAGGCAAGGTTGCAGTTTATTTCCAACTGTATTGAAAATTTATCTCGAAAGAGTACTAAGAGACTGGGGGAAAAATGTCAAAAAATGGACATACCAATCCAAAATACACATGTATATTCACTACTTTTGCAGATGATCAGGTATTAATAACACAAGACCACGATGATATAGAATATATGGCTAAAAAACTAAAAGAAGAATATGAAAAATGGGGACTTCATATAAACACTGAAAAAAACGGGTATAGGAGAAGGAATGGAAAATATAAATTTCAACAATAGAGAAGAACTAAACCTAGTAATGAATGCACTTATTTTGGAACAAAATTATACCATTCAGGCGATAACACAGTGGAAATTTAAAATAGAATCGCACAAACAAAACAAGCAGTAAATGCTTTAAACTCTGTTTGGTGGAGCAAAAATATTACAAAAAGTAGAAAATTACAAGTATATCACATCATAATATAGAGCATTTTAACGTATGGTGCTGAAGTGTGGCAATTTCCTACCAGGGAAATGAAAATAATTTAATACAGAAATGGATGTTTTAAGAAGATCAGCTGGAAAATCTAGAATGGATAGAATACGAAATAAAGAAATAAGGGAAATTATGGGTGTACAAGAGGAGCCAGACATCATAGACATTATAGAAAGGAAACAATTACAGAGGTATGGCCATGTCAAAAGATTGCCAGAGCAAAGATTGCATAAAATTATGAAATGGATCCCAATGGAAAGGAGGAAGAGAGGAAGACCGAAGAAAACTTGGATAGAAGGGGTACAAGCAGCTATGAATATCAGAGGATTGAAGGAAGATTAATGGATGGACAGAGAGGAATGGCGTTAGGTTTCCGGAATACGGCGGCAGCTACCATGATACCGGATGATGATGATGAAGTAGTGACAGGAGTTATGTCTGTTATTGCCAGTAGCAATATAGTTGGGACCGTATTTCGATTTTACTCTTGTGTTAACTGATAATTATCAGTTATGGGCGGCTATTTAAATATAATTAAATAGTCGCCCATAACTAAGTTGTAACCTTCATTTAATCCAAAATTTGATTTTTAGACGCTAGGAGGTAACAGGTATCTACCACTAATAACAATTTCACATGTAAAACAAAACTTACAAAAACAATAGGGTTACGAGGACGTTCTGAGTAGATATTTAATTATAGTTACCGGAGTTAGGTTCAATAGCATATCCAAAGGAATCCAAGGCACTCTATGTTAGCAAAATTGTTTGAAAACGTGTGATCCTACTAAGCCCACTGCGTGTTTATCAGTAGCGGCTCGTCATCTAAATTATTTGTGCTTTTTTACTATACTTCTTGCGAACTAAGTTCCAGTTCTAATGTAATCAAACCAAATGTATGACTGCGTTTTTATTGGTCAATGAACTGTTTTACCTTTAAACTTAGAGTAAAATGTAGTTCCTTCTGTAACTCTCGTAATCAAGGAAATAAAACAATAAAAATATATAGTATCTAGCACATGTCTACATAAGTTATATGGGAGCGTCTTGAAATATATAATTACAATTTTAATAGATTAAATAAATAAGCAATTCATAGTTTAATTCTTATGCATGCATAATGAGGAATAGGTAAGAATTTTAATTGTTCCAAATGGCTGCATCTCTTATAAATTTTTTAAAGCTTCAGAAAGGAAAACGTTTGAAAAGTGGAGAGAAACAAATTGTCTTGAATATCTTCAAACAGTTTAGTGAAATATTTTTATTAGTGCATTAGCCATTGAGGATGTGGAAGAGGATTCCATGAAAATGTCATACCAAGGTGAAAATTTTGAAATTGACGCAGGAATAATTTTGATAACATAATATTTATCCTAATATATAAACGTTTCTGATTCTATAAAATAATGTTTCAAATGAATATTATTTTAATCTAATATTAGTGGTAGAACTTGTCATATTGCAAACCTGTAAAAACACAGAATTTTACCAATAGTTGTTTAATGATTCGGTCGAATTAATTCGTTTTATTTCACAAAGTATTTTGTTAAACCATACTTTGGTCCTCCTTAGCCGTAAAAGTAATAATATTAATTGCATTTGTATGTTCTATATATCTTAAATGGGTCCTATGATTGTAAACTTTAAGCTATGGTCAGTCAGTCACGGAAAACGTACAAAAATTACTGTACACAACATAATAATTGATTGATTAAAATGTCCTATTGGAATCTACGGTATTGTTATACAACTAACAAAAAAGTATTGATGGCATGTTCTTGCAAAGTCATTATGTTTAACGCTAGTGTCGCGTGACTGACTGACTTTTTGAACTCTCATTTATATTGATAATACGCATGGCACAGTCAGTTGCTTGCTGAGGATTAACATATACATGGTTTAGGAAATCTAGTAGACAGTTCGGTTCAGATGTTCCACAAAATAATAACTGGCCCTTCTTCTGTGTCAATTTGAGCTAAAAGGCAGTCCGCGGAAACATTTAGATACATTAAAGTATATTCGGGAAAAGGTTCCAGCGAATGTAGTTTCTATACATATTGATTTCTCAGAAAATTATACCTAAAAAGAACAAAATGAGATTCAGGCTGTTCATTGGAACAATAACCATATCTCAATATTAACTGCTGTTGGCTAGTTTAGATGGAAGATGACAGAGAAGTTCAGAAATAATAATTTGTTCTATTGTTAGGTTATGTGACACATGGCAAGTGTGCTATAGATGTTTGCTTAAGAAAATTGTTTTCTGAACTATAGGGAATTATTTCGAAAATTGAAGTGATACAAATTTTCAGTTAGAGCAGCAGGTACTTAGAAATAGGCCTATATATTTAGCAATATGACACTGATTAATATTTTACATATTTGAATTTTGACATAAAATGAAACTTCTTTGATCGTACATGCGATTGGATGCCAAGTAAAAAAGGATGGCACGGATGTATGAAAAATCGGGAACGAAGATATAAAATGGTGCAGAATTCTGTAACGTGGGGTGCAAAACTAACCTAAATAACTTATCAGGATGGGTCACAAAATTATATAGAAAAAGGAAAGAAATTTCTATAAAAACAATTTGTACATCTTTCAGCTATCACGGACTTATTGCGTTCATAACATGAAAGCTTTGACCCGTATGTTGTAGAGTATGCCCGACTGTCAAACAATCAGCGTATCAAATTCATATGTTCGTGTTTTTAAAAAACTGAATGGCGCGACAGGCCTAGAAAGCCCTTGTCCAACCAGTTGGCCGCTGATCTCACATCCAAATATATCAATGCAGAGTTGTGCAATCTTCGAGTCAATATATAGTGTGGCATGTGGTCAGCATATCTGATACTCCAGCCGTTATGACTGGTTTCTTCGAGTGAAGCCGCTAAATATTGTAGCTGCCCAAATTCGTCACGATTCTGGGCGCGAACCAGTCCCCGTTTTAGTCGAAATTCCATGAGAAAATTTCATCTAACACGGGGACTGGAACCAGTGCTCTCTATTCAGGTACCTTGACCTAAACTATCTAGCTACAGCGAGGGACTTCGTGTGTAACAGGAAATATTTTTTTATTAATGGGAGTGCAGTAATAACTGCATTAGCGAATCTGATATATCGATATTTTGAATTGAGTCACTAAAAGATTATAGTGTATATCGAATATGGCGATTGAGGCATTTATCAAAGTACATGTCGGTACGTGAAATACAACAACAGCTTTTAACAATGAGCTTTGGGATTAATGACAATAAGGTTCGTTTTGCTTTGATATTTATTTGTCCATTAGGTTTGAATCACTATTTGTAAAAGCCGCCTTGGATCCTGCTTGCAGTAAAAAAAATGCTGATGGTTAATAAAGGACACTAATCCTAATATACTGTACCGACTGAATCCGCGAATAAAGAAATCTTTAGCGCGAATACAGGAACTTTGTCGCAATTTTTTACCCCGCGAATATATATATATATATATAAAATTTTAGAAGATATATTTAACAACAGAGAAGGACCTTTGTTATTAAGTATTTAATTCTTTTATTTTATACAATTTAAAATGGTACATCGTAAGTAAGTTTATTTAATTACAATATTAATTGAAATTAATATTTACTTTACTAACTAACTAACTAACTAACTAACCAACTAACTAACTAACTTGCACAATTAAGACCCGTAGGTTCATTGCCGCACGGGCATAAACTCTCCATACATCCATATTCTGAGATAATGTTTTCCAATCATCTCCTGTATAATCTACTTTCCTAAAAATTTATCATGGTTGATGTTATTCTCCCACCTCATTCTTGGTCTATCAACTGGGCGTTTTGTTTCTGGTTTCCCTACACGTCTTCATTCCCCATTCGTGCCAGATGTCCTGCCCATCGCAGTATACGAGACTGAAGTGTTCTTATTAGATCTGGCTTCCTATAAAGGCCAGGTAGTTCACTGTTATGAGGGTCTTCTCCATTCACTTGTCTGATCACAATATTTATTTTACAGCAAAATTAAATTTATCATTTTTCGTAGAACTAATAAAGTATTTGTAGTTCTTTATTAATCTCTTTTACCGAAGTTGTTTACCTAGTTTTATAGTATTTGGTTACATTTGTGTAATATTTGCATTTAGAAATTCTAAATAAAATTCAGATATGTCAGTCAGTCACAGAATAAAGTCAGTCAGTCACACGTCACATAATAGGTTAAAACTCCGGTCTTAATTGTGATTTTGGTTTCGTTTTTTATTGAGAATATAACTTGAAATATGCCCTCCAAACGGTATTTTGAGAAATTGAATAAGGAATGATACTTCAGAGAATGATTCAGATGAACATGTTAACCTGCATGATGAGTTGACATTTATGTCAGTCAGTCCCACATGATTTGATAGATAATAAATAGCATTGTTTTCCTTGAGAAGTTGTGTGATTATGTACAGTCTTAATCACTCACTTTTCCTCTATCATATAACATAGATAACAGCCATAATTTTATTCAATTGTAATTTTTATGAGACGATTTTGCTGCAAAGTGTATTGTAATTGTCAGTCAATCCACATATGAAATTTCTCGGAAATAAAAGCAGAATTTGTAGATAAATCAGCATGGAGCAAATATTCTGTCCGTAACGAAATTGGTAAATTAAAGATATCTAGTGACATCATGGAAAAACAGAAAAATCTGATTAGGTAGGCCCATATACACTTTTTTGTTATAAATAAATAAATAAGAAATGGAGGAAGTTCTCATCTTTTCTTGAAATCAGTCTTATTTCTCGTAAAATACGTTGTTTCTAAGAACAATGTTTCTATCGATGACAGTTCAGTCCACAATAGAAAACACCCTAACTATAGTTCACAGAGAAAAAAAAATCCAGCAAAGATAAATATATTGGAAGACCTAGAAGTTATAAAATAAGTAAACAACTGCTAACAAATTAATGAGAGCACATCCCAGTCGTACAGCACTTTTACGAGATCGTTAAAAACGAGTCAGATGCTACTAACGACTTTTCAAGTCCACATCATCGTGAACAACAACAGATAGTAGCAGACTCATCCAGCTGATGATGGAAGTTGACTACCGAATGAACTCCAGTTAACATTTTAATATAATATATTAATACAGTTGAGGATGACGGCACCTGCCAACGGCTATATTTTAATTATTATTTTATGACTATTCACCTCAACGAAATTTGATATGAATTTTACTAGTATTGAGGTTAGAGGTTAACAGTAATTTAATGTACTGTTAAAAACTATCAAATAGTAACCTTTTAAGGTCCGTCTCCTCAACTTAAGTTATTTTAAAACTCTGTAGGCCTTTCTGGACTAGTCCCATCATCAGCAGAATGCATTAGGTCCGTACCTGTTGAAGGTTAAACTAAGCTAATGGAATGGAATGAAAAAAGACTGCAAAAGTCAGGACATGAGTAATGAAACAGAAGCATGGGCACTTGTGAAGGTAAAGGAGAGAGAGAGCGCCCAGAAGGTAGAACAAGAATGAAACGGGATAATAATATTAACCATAATCTGAGGAAGGTGAATTGTGGAAGGAATTGTTGGAAAATATTACTTCAGGATAGGGAGGACTATATTTCCGTGGGACCATAACATTTCCCGACTTCGATACCCGTAACAATGATAGTACTTTAACTCTTATATTCTCACCATTCTAATTGAGTTTTTGTATGGAATTAACTGTCTGATAAATCATTTAATTAAATTTTATAATGAAATACTAGATACACTATTTAATTTAAGAAAATATTGTTATCATTATTATTATTATTATTATTATTATTATTATTATTATTATTATTATTATTATTGTCTACTCTATCAATATTATTATTACATAATTTGTTAACATGTCCGAAGAAGGTACAGTATACCGAAACAGCTGTCTCTGAATTATATCTTAATAAATATGAAAATCAAATAAAACTAAGTTTTATTTTTATTTAATTAGTAAATATTGATTTTCTTCAAGTAAACACCAACTCAATTTATTATGATTATTATTATTATTATTATTATTATTATTATTTACTAACTTATTGGCTTTATGACCATAACTAAACCTTTATTAGGAGATTTTAGACCATGTTAATTCAGTTATACTTATTGATTTACATATTTTATGAGTGGCATGTAGTCAGCATACCGAACTATTGAGACACCTGGAAATCAAATAAGACTTTATTTGGATAAAGAGGATCGGTAAATTTTGCTTAGAGACTTCTATTTTCAATCTTAAGGTCCTTTAGGAAGTTGAAAATCTTCTGACTCGGAACCCATTGCTTAAAGTGCCATCCGTAGGATATGTTCCTTGGATTTTTCATCTTAAAACATTAATAATAATAATAATAATAATAATAATAATAATAATAATAATAATCATTTATTTTAGCTGGTAGAGTTAAGGCCATAAGTCTTCTCTTCCACTCAACCAGCGAATAGTAGAATTAAACAAAAATTACATACTTATTACAATTTTAAGATATTATTAGAATACAGACTAATCAAAATACAATGATGATGTGATCTAATACTAGCTAATACTAACAAAAACATGGAATATAATAAAATTGAAACAAACTAAAATAAATTAAGTAGCTTCCTAGATGATTATTTATAGTTGTTATGCTTTTATTATTTTCATTGTGTCCAACTTAAGATATTTGAAATCGCGAACCTGCGACCACAGAGGCCAACATCATATTATTAATTTTTTTATTACTATTCTTTTTATTATTTTTTATTTATTATTATTTTTATTATTAGTAAATATATTACTATTAACTGAACATGGACAGAATTTTTTTTATAAACATTAAGAGTTAGAAAAAAGGAATTTAGAAGAAAAAACATTATAGACTCTAAAATAATGATAATTATTATTAGATCTTTAAAAAATATCAAGGCATGTGGAGTTGTAGGAATTCCGGTAGAACTTATTAAATCAAGGAATAACAAATTATATGAATTAATAAATCCTTTGTGAAATATGTATAAATGGAGAACATCCCAAATGACTGGAAGATAAGAATTATATCAGTGTACATAAGAAGGGAAAGAAACATATATGTGAGAATTATAGAGCTATTACTGCGACAAACATATTCAGCAGAATGTATGGAAAATTTTAAAAATATTTTTGTGGGACAGGAATATAGTAAATTGGAAACAGCAGAATAGTTCGGTTTCAGAAAAGGCCGATACACCATTGACCAAATATTTAGTTTAATGCAAATAATTGAGAAAAATTCACCTTCCAACAATCAATTCACCTACTTTTTATTGGTTTAGATAAATCTTACGAGAATGTGCCTCTGATTAAATTATGGTGAATTTTTAGTGTGATTCAGAAATATGGCTATACGTTTAATCGCATTTTGTGACGAAAATATTATTATTAGAGGAAATATGATGTTATCATTGGAAAGGTAATCCTCAAATTACAACATTAGAACCAAACAAACAAATCACTTACAAGAACACTACGCTAGTCACTTTATTGCTTGAAACTGTTCGCCGTTTACATCCAAGCATAATTGGAAACGCTTTGGGAAGTCATTCATTGCGTTATGATACATGTTCAGAGGAATAGCTCTAATTTCTTCCTCAATCACTAATTTTAGCATGTCGACGTCTTGAGGTTTCCGGGCATAAATATTCTCCTTCAAATAACCCCACAACCAATAGTCACATGCTGTGAGGTCAGGGAAACCGGCTGGCCATTCAATGGGACCTCTTCTTCCCACCCACCTGTTTTGAAAATGATCATCAAAATTTTCCTCACCGCAATTGCATAGTGAGGACGCGCACCATCCTGCTTGAATCAACATTGTTCATGTTCAGCACTTTGCATTACAATTCGTCTAAGTATATCACTATACCGATCACCATTAACAGTCTCATCCAAAATTCGCATTCCTAACAGTTCTTCCCATCCGATCATAGCCCAAACAGTGACTTTGCCGCATCTTAAACGTGCCTCTTCAATAACATTAGGATTCTCTTTACCATAATAGTGGCAATTGTGTAGATTAACACGTCCGTTCACATGGAAAACAGCTTCATCAGAAAAGTGCAATTTTCTGTACCAATGTTCGTCGTTTGCTGATTCCCTTACAACAAATAACACAAAATTCCATCCACCTGTCAGGGTCGTCTTCATTAAGTTCGTGGACACGAATTGGTTTGAAGGGGTGGTACATCGCACGCTTCAAAACACGACACACACTCGATTGACTGATATGAAGCTCACCTGCAGCTTCGCGGGTTGATTTTTGTGGGCTAACGTCGAACGCCTCCACAATTATCTTCATTGTTTTCTGCATCCGTGCTAATGCGAGGCCTTCCAGGAGGTTTTACTTTCTGCATCCTTCCCGTTTCCAGCGGTCATTTTCTCCACTTACCCACAGTCGACGGCTGCAACGCTACGTTAAACTTACGTATTGCCCGTCCTGCGGCCTCACGATCATTAGCATACGTTATTGCCCATGCAGTAATTGTAATTTGCTGTTGCATATTCAACGCCATTTTGACTAATGACGTAAGTTCTACACTGTTTTGTTTTATTTCATTGCTTTAGTTTGATTAATTGCCTTTCCAACGGTAATTTCATATTTCCTGTAATGGTAATATTTTCATCAGATAACGCGCTCAAACGTATAGTCATATTTATGATTCACCCCGTACTGTAATAGTACATGAAAACATTATCCAGGCAATAAAAAAGTTATATGATGAATCTCTCTCCAGAGTAACAATGGGTAAACTATTTCATCAGGTTTTGGAGTTACTAAAGATTTAAGACAAGAATGTTGTTTATTACCGATCTTATTCAAAATAAATCTACAATACACTATAACACATTGGAAAAACATATGTTTACCCGTGGGAATAAATGTAGAAGAAAATACTATTTAGGTGTTGCTATTTGCTTCTGCTGATGATCAGCAGAAGATTTAGAGTAAACGACAAAGAAACTAAAGGGGGATATGAAAAATGGGGATTAAATATTAAAGAGGGGATTTTAATGTGTTCCCAATATTGGGCGACACATAAAGAAGGATTTAATGTGGGTTCTTCTACTTTAGGTTTAGGGTTAACAAAATGATTGTTTGGGCGCCGGGATGAAGATGGGATTTCTCAGTACTTGAGAAATTAGGTAACTCAGGTTGGATTTCGGTAGAGTTGAGGTTCTTTCTCAGGGATGACCAGAGATGCTGGCAGACAGAATACTGTGTGAGACGAGTTTCTGTAATGATTATTTATTATTGTAATAATGCAAACCAGGACACGTAGAACAATACTCTTATACAATGTTATAGCAGGTGCCGAACTCATGTATTATAATCAAGTTCTTGATTGTATTGCCAGGTTATGCGTTATCGTCGAAAATTTCTAAGTATGGAAATTCGCGGTGTTACTAAAATGTTTAAGTCCGATTTTCCCTTGTAACTATCAGTTGATGTCGGCGAATGTATACCTCCGAGCCCTAGATAATTTTGTTGGTACCAGCTCGCAGCCGAGTACTTGTGTAGTGATGTTACTTGCTGACTGTGTGATAGTAACTTTTCAACTGAGTGGTGGTAACTTTCCAAATAACTTGAGTTTTAATAGGCATATCAATAAATTAGGAAACCTCGGTTCCCCCTCCTCTGTGGTATTTGTACCTTGAGATCGTTGCCATATACTTACACAATGAATACTTCCACTGGTGGATTATCCATTCCGTCATCGGAGGTAGGGATCACCTTTTCCTGATAAGATACGAAATCACTACTTTTTTTTCTCAGTTTACGCCCCCTACCATCATAAATTTTGTTTCCTTCTAAACTGAGATTCCTGACCTAAGTCCACCTAAACTTTGCCTCAGCTGTTTAGGATTTCTTCTAGTGCGTTGACCTAACTTTCGCGCCTTTAGATAGCTTCGTGTTTTCTCATCTCTGTCTATTTACCATTAATTATGCTGTTTGCGTGTAAACTGTAGTTTTCTGACCATATATCAACCTTTCGTCCCCAAATGTCTGCGATATTGATTAGGTTTTCAGTTCACAATAAAATGTCTCTTAAGCTGCTGGTACAATGCATTTCGCCAAGTTTTAACTTCATTGTCCATCCTTCCAGTACCTGTCAATCGCCAATAGCGATTCAGTGTACTCATTAAACGTCTTCCGCAAGAAATTACTGATCGTTTATTCATATTCCTAACAACTTCTTTGTATCGTTTTATTCATATAAGATCATATCATTTTTGGGTTGCATTTGATTCCCTGATTAAATCGAATATACATATCGTATATGTACGATGATTCCTTCGTCTAACCCTATGCTAATATAACTTGAATTGTATTTAATTTATTATTTCTTAATTCTGCAATGACTCATTTGCTGAGAGGCTGAGTGAAATATTCTGCTTCAATATACATATGGACAAAATGAAGTATACGGTAAGAGGAGATCAATCAAAGGATCTGATTTTAGAAGACGGCCATGGAAAAATAAATGCATGTAACGAATATGTGTATTTGGGGGAAAAAAATAGTGCAGGTGGAAGTCATGATGCTGAAATTAATGAGATAATAAATAAAGACAAATCTGCAGTATTTAAATTAAAATGTGTTTTATGGGATAATAATATAAGTTATAAAACAAAAACAAACATTTATAATACAATAATAAGTAGTACAATGACATACGGCGCAGAAACATGGGAATTCAAGTCTAGAACAATAAGTAAATTAAATTATGCAGAAATGGATTTGGAGGCGTTTAGCTGGAATTTATATAAGATGTAAAATAAGAAACAGCGTAAGTAAACAAAATATATGAATGTCCAAACCTCAGTTGTGGATATCATGAAAAAAGCACAATGGTATGGTCATGTAAAAAGAATGGCATAAGACAGATTCCCTAGGCGTATACAAGAATGGGTGCCACTTGGTAGGAGAAGAAGAGGACGGCCAAATATAATCAAGATTGATGGTGTTTTGAGCAGCAAGGGGTATAAAGGATTCAACGATGAAGATTGGAAATACAGAGAGATGTGGCGGATAATGACAGTAGATAAATTGAGCGTAGGAATATGTTGTGAAATATTATAAAACATGCTAAATAATACAAATCATTACCATTATTATAATTATTATTATGATTATTATTATCATTATCATAATTTGAAGGATACAGGCAAAGAACCAGATAGTCACATTTTTGTCGAAATGAAGTTTGAAATTTCATTAGATTTTCCACGGAAAGCACTATTCTTTATAACTGTGAATAGGTTTAATATACAGTTTATTTGTGTTTAGTTATCTCCAAAGTTTGGCATATAGGTAAGCATGTATATATGTTATAGGCCTGCCACTAAAAATAAGTTTTCTAGGTAGGAAAGAGTGGCTTATCTGGTTCTTTCCCTGATCCCTCAGTTTTAGGTGTTTGTATTTTATGGTACTAATTTTATTTATTGTCTACTATAAAATTTATTTAAAATGCTACGTACTTTCATTTCCTATACTACAGCTTCAATTGAGCCTAAAAATGGGGATCATTGGAGCAAAATAAATAAAAAAATACAGCTTTTGCAAAAGAGCAGTGTGTACGTGCAATAAAAATAGTAAAACTAGCGGCTCATATTATACAATTCTGTTCATAAAACTTAGAGACATTCTGAATTGAATAGTCATCTCTAGAATAAGGCTGTAACTCTACTTGTTTTTAATATGTTTTTTACATGATAACATTTTGATAATGGCACGTGGGACGTTTTTCCAGGTAAAAATCAACTTTGAGAAACAAATAAGTTATGGGTGCTATTAAATTGTTGTGAGTTCATTAATAGCTAACTTACTCACTGGCATCATCTAACCCCGAGTCCCATGACCGTGCGGAACAATTTCCCCATAACTCTCTAACCTGAGCTACAGTTTTGCAGTCTTTCTATATACAGGGTGTTTCCGTGATGATACAAACTTTGAGGAAAGATTAAGAAAGACAAATGCAATCTTATATATAAAAATTAATGTTTGTTTGTATATTTGTTCGTTTGTTCGTACTTTATGCGCGGCCATACCGTTGATCTGATTGTGATGGGGTTTTTTGCAAAATGTTCAGGAGATTCTCGGGATGGACATAGGCTATAAGAGAGTTGTGATACTCAACTCATACACCCTTAAAAATCGCGCTTTGTAGTGGAAAACGTGAAAAAAGTATCTCTTTGGAGGCTTAAATGACTTACGCTACCTAAACCATACGAAATGCACAAAATTAATGTACACAGAATTGAATATCTCAAAACGCTCTACAAAAAAGTCCGCGACAGCATATGTTTATCTCTTACAGATAACTCACCATAACCATTTTTGTTTTTCATTGATACCAATAGTCCCTTATCTCTTACGGATAACTCAAAATAACCATTTTTGTCTTTCATTGATACCAAGAGTCTCGCGCCGTAGCCGAGTGGTTGAGGCAAGAAGTCATGGCGCAGAACTACGGGACTTACACTGTTTTGAGTCTCTACGGTGAAATAAATTTTTCTCATGGAATTTCGGCCAGTATGGGACCAGTGCACAGTGGATCAGAAATGAAATCTAGCTGGGGGAAAAAAACTGTTTTGACTCACAGTTATCAATTTATCTTTTTTTTCACTATAATATAATTGTTCTTAACTTATCTGCAAAGGAGGGTACAATTCTAATGTTCATGACTGTGTGACGTCATCATTCACACTTCTTGAGCCACAACAGAAGGCTGTAAGAGGTTTTCTTGCGAACTTATTTAATAATATCTAATTATGTCCTAACTGCTGAATTTTATGGTAAAAAAGTAACATATTTTTATCGTCCGCCCATGACATGAGAAATGAACGTTCAGGCAGGACAACGTCTGCCGGGTACGCTAATAGTTTTATAAAAGTAACTCTTGTCCGGAAAAATTTCCTTCGCGGGTTTATTCCTACACTTGTTTTTGTAAATTTTCGGCGATCAGTAATGGGGGTGGGTTGCAGGAACGACTTCGTGGAGTATCATATGCGATTCCGAATGAACTAGCAACGAAAGCGTAGCAGATGCCGTTGTGAACTTAATCAGTTTAAGGAAGATAGCGTGATGTGTACCTGATGTGCTCCGTCCGGTACCCAAGTCAATGGAGTGCAGTCTGTGTTTACATGTTGAAGTGCATCAATCAACCGGAGTGAAATGGCGTATACGAATCACCAGTAGAAACAGCAGAGGATCTACTAGCGCGAATTCTCTCTGTCTGTGATATCGGCAGAACGACTCCAGGATTGGTCGCCCAAGTAAGATTTTGTAATGCTTACATCGGAGATGAAGAATCCATTTTGAACACCTGTTGTATTATCACGGCTTGTGTGAGTACTATAGCGAAATAAAACATTTATTCGTAAGGTTTCATAATTTCAGGTTCACAGGTATCACAACAAACTTTCGCAAATAAACTTGCGAAGGAGATGTTTCCGGACAAGTGTTCCTTATATCAAATTCATACATTTGTCCTTAATCTTCCGTGAAAGTTTGTATCATCATCATGGAAACGCCCTGCATAATTCACCTCACTCAAATCATAGTTAATATTATACTCCCATCTCATTCTTGGTCTAGGCCTATCTATTTGACGATTTCTTTCTGATTTTCCTACAAAAAAATTCCGTGCCTCTCTTTCATTCTCCATTTGTGTCACATTATATTCCAATTGCTGTCTACAAGAATTTACTATTGTTTTCTTACGTACATCTGATTTCCCATAAATATCATTTAGCTCACTATTATGTGATATATCTCCATTCATTTCTCTCTACATTTCTCTTTGTTCCAATTTTTTTCCTAAGAACTGCATTCAACTACACGCCAAGATGTTGAAGGAATGTAGGAAGGCCAGTGAAAAGATGGAGAGAACAGCTGAGAGGCGGAACAGGCAATTTTTGCCTAGCCAGTGAAGTGAAGAAGAAGAAGAAGAAGAAGAAGAAGAACTTTATTCTCAAATACTAGTAGTACTTTTCTCCTCTCTTAAAGCAAGGAAACATGTTTCGCATACATATAATATAACTACAAGAATAACTGATTTATTTATTTTAGTCTATCCGTAGTTGAGAAAATTCGGGAACACAAGTTTCCTTGTATTGCAAATCTGCATGCTTTTCCAGATTCGAGCCTATATTTTCAGCGCGTAATATTAAATGTAATTCTTAAGAATCAGATAAATCCTGAATTGAATTGTCTCCCAGAACAAGTTTAGTCATATTTTCTTATATGAAAGTGTAATTTTACGTGAGAAACGGTTTCTAATGGCATGTGAGACCTTTTTGCATGTAAATATTAACTTTACAAAGAAAAGAATGTTACAGCCTAATTCTGAGCGGCTATTTAATTATCGTTCAGGCTTTATTTAAACGTGTAATACGTATTTTAGAAATTTGTTTCCTTTCGTCTTGTAGTAAATGTAGAATTCAACTTTTGATATCAAAGGGAAACGGTATGGAGTGTTCACTTTGAACTGTAGAGCTTTTATTTCACTTCTACATATCGGATTGTATTGTGTATTCTGATACCCCAACAGAATGCGAGAACTAAAATAAGCATATCAATCAGCTCTCTGGTACCTTTTACGTGAATACTCATGATTCAAGCTATTTCAACCAAATTGCACGATACTCTCAACACCTCCAGTCCAACTAAAATGCATAGCATTAGCCGAAATCATCATATATCATCATCATTATCAAATTCTCTCCGGATTAGTCCTTAAATTTTTATCCAACTTCTGGATTTAAATGATCTCAACAACGCTTATTAAATATACCGACTTCCTTCAACCTTTTGGCATTTTTTATCCCTTAAAAAGAATAATGTTACATCTATAAAAATAATAAATGCTTATGCCTGTATCTTATTACGTCTGATAATTGTAGCCTTTTACTACTTTTTATGTACACTTCGCTAAAAAAAATAATGCATCGGTGGAATATTTTAAGTTCCAGATAGACGACATTGCGCTTGCACATACACCTTGAGCCATGATACACAACCTACCGCATCAAGACTTACATAAATCTGTTCTCTTGTTGGTTGATATAACTGGCTCCGAAACTCACTCAAAACTGAGATGAAATATTTTTTTTTGTAAAACACACACAGACACACACACAATCATAAATAAAATGCTAGCTGATATTAATCAAAATTATGATCTCCCCGGCTGGATTCGAACCTTATACGTTCGATTATGTAGTCCGAGCGGAACCGCAGAGCTAATCTGACGTTATCTTTGCTCTTCTAAATTTTTCTATATTGAATGGTGTAATACGTTGTGGTTCGTTTATATTATGTAATTGAATTTAATTTGATTAGTTTAGAATATTTGGGCACAATGACGATCTTGTATTATCCTGTTATTTGTAATTCAATTTAGGATTGTGATATTCACTGTTATGGGGTTAGAGGTGCCTTTTTTACTTCATATTAAACAGTCATTGTCTACGCATAACAACACATGCTGTCCCTTGTTCTTCATAAGCATGGCGAACAAGAATGATCTGAGACAGAAACTGATGGCCCGTGGACAAGATATTAAGTTCACTGCTCTCTTTTTTTTTCTTCTGTTTTATGTGAGGAAGTAGAACTTTAACTTCCATATATGGTTTGTTTTTTTAAGGCCAGTTCAGCCTACCCACAGGACTTGGGTATAAATTATTCCACTCCTTTTTTTATTAAGTTAGATAGTCCAGGAACTCTGAAAAATATAAGGTAAACTCGCATTAATATAAAAGAGTTGGTGCTAACTAGGATCGAACGACAGGCACTCCCCTTGATAAGGTGTAGGACCAAGACTCAACCGTGTGTGCTAAGCGGACGCGATGGCATAATTAGCAGCCGTTGCGAGCTTGGTCTCACAACTGCATCGTGTTTTTCGAAACAGAGGGAGACTGTGTTCTCTTGTGAATCGCGCTATGAATGATAGTCATGTGCACGAGCAATCGTCGACCCATTCTTTTTTTGGGGAAGTGTACATCAGTATCCTTTATGGTATTCTATCTGGGGGAATAATTCTGATCACATGATCATACCAACTTCTTCCACACATACCGGGGATTGGCGTAAAGCTTTGTATTTATAGTTTGTCACGGATGACTTCGTATTTTGATGGTCAAGAGGTGAATATCCTGCGGGTGTCGTCTTCTCTGCTTTTATCTTATTGTTTCTGATTATGTTTCAGACCCATGTGGACCGGTTAATGTGACAGTGATATAAGCCATTTTATTCATCAGTAAAATTGCAACCATTAAAATACATTTTGCAAGTTCAATTTGATCCAAGGCTCTACGTTAAATTTATCTAACTTTTGGTTTGCAAAATCACAATACATTTTTTTTTTGCTTTGTCGAGTTTCCGTAAATCAATGAAAATATTACTTATACTACTGTAACTGTAACCCGTCCATATAATAGTGTCGGTACAATCATGTTTTGTAAAATTTAAAAATATTGTCGGTTTTAACTTTCTTCAGAAGTTTCCTTATAGTGAAGCTTACGAGATTTTGGTGTTTAACCATTATCCTTACAAACTTTTATCAGCAAATGTGAGGAAGGTTGGGATCTATATTCAAAAGAGTTCACTTTTTCTGATGTATATTTGCTACATCAATGTTTTAATCTGGCAGAATCTGATTCCGTATACGTTAACATTTTATTTGGGTAAACATTGTAACATTTTAAAGTTGTTTCTAATCGATATATATATATTGTTCTTTGCAAATTGTCGTGGCATTAATAATGATATTAATAACCACAATAATAGTAACAATTTATATGAACATCTAAAACATCTGTAATATATAAATTACCAGGAAATTATTAAAGAATCAAAATAATAAAAATTAATATATTAAATACCAACTTAAAGCAGGAAATTCCTATTACTATATAGTGCCATGTCTTTCGTCTGGACTATTGTCTACGAATCTAAATACTAAACACTATAAAATGGTAATCTTACCTGTTGGATATGAAATATGTCTTGGTTCAGTGAGGGAAGTACACAAGCCAGACTTACTTTAAAAATGGATTCTGAACTAATATTTTTTCCGCGTAAGGAATGAAAAGGTAAAACGGAGGACAAAACGAGAAATTCGATATCTGTATAATTTATTATAAACAAGTATCCTATACAGACTTTTCTCATTGTTAAGAGTCCTCCCGTTTGCTCTACATTCACATCATTTATACGACCAAATATCAGTTTCGGATTATATTTTTCAATACTTCGAGTGTATTTTTCTTTAATTTATATTACATTATCTCACTATTATCTGTGATATTGAGTCTAGGAGACTGAGATGGGCAACTAATCTGCCTCGAATGGGTGATAGCAGAAATCCTTTCAAAAATGTTTATTGAGAAACCCTAGGAGGACAGATTTATTCGGATAGTCTAGAAGCAGCAGGAACAGTTTATCTATGGTAACTGGATATTACGACATTATCTAGAATCAGTAGGCTGGCAATAGGGACCAGTGGAGGAACTTAGTGTATGTGATTTTCAAACTAATATAAAACATAGAAGTAATTAAAGTCAGACATCTTGTTCCACACCTACAAGAAATATTATTTTCTTATACATTTCAATATAAATATTTTTAACATTTTTAATAGTTATTTGAGATTGCCACTGAGGTTACGTACTTACTCCCTGGCGCTACAGGATGATGTGAACTTCTTTCTTCAAGGATCTAAAGGTTTTTGTCTCCAGTTCCTCTTTCCTATTGTTCTAATGTCCTTCTGCAGAGAGTGATAGAAATATGCTACATGTTGCGGGGTTCTTTAAAGAACTGCAAGATGTCGACATAATAAATACTATGAAAATCGCGAAAAACGTTAATCCAGTTTATAAGTTTCGTAAAGCAATGAATTAATTAATTCATAAATGGACGACGTTATGAATAAACTAATTGTGCACCATTATGTAAGTTTCGAGAAAAATACGTTTAAAGTTTAAGTCAATCTTCACTATTTATTGTAGTGCCAAACTAACAATACCACTGAATATTGCAAGTTATTTACCTTGTTTGACAGTTATAGGCTACATCGACAATCTCAGAGCGGGAACATTTGGCGCTTAAATGCGTGATGCAAAATTTAGATTAGCATTTATGAAGATCTGGTTTCATAGCCGTTTGTTGAAGTTTAGAATATCTGATAGGGCTGATAGCGTTTACATTACTTTTCAATAATAAGGCTATATTTAAAGAATTGGGTCTAAAATTGTGTGTACACCTACATCATGGCCAGTGCAACAGATGGCATTAACATATCAATTTTGTTAAAAATTACACTTAGCCGGTTGATGCAGTTCTTCGTCCAAATTACTGTCCCTTCTTGAATATAATTGGCAAAAACTTTGTGACAATAAATTAACTTGATTTGTATTGTTGTAAGTTTTTTTTTTTTTAATTTGAAGAATTTCCTTTCAAACAGTAGTCTTACTTCCTAATATCATTACCATATGAAGCAGTTGTCCACCGCTGTGGTTTCGAGGTAGCGGGGCGAGTTCGATTCCCGATCGGGACAGGTTCCTGGGTGAGGTTTTTTTTTCTTCGGGGTATTTTCTTACCTATAAGACAAATGTCAGGAAGCTTAGGGCCCAACGGTCCCCGAAAATCATCCGAGCATCACCATCATCCTTATCATTATCATCATCATCCATCAACGGTGTGGAAAGCAATGGGAAGCTACCACACTTATAATTACCTAGTAAACCTGCAAGCATAGCTTGAAAATTCAATGAAAGACCTGCCGGGCAGAATCACCTAACTTTTGGATGTCCTCTTTTTTGCATTCCGAACAATTTTACATTAAAAATAGTTCATTATTACATGCTCTTCTGACATTCGTTTTATGTATCTAAGCCCTCTTAATCTTCCCCTTTTCTATGGATCTTAAAACATTTTAATGTTCTAACATTTTTTCAATTTAATTGTTACTTCACGTCTCCATCTATCATCTTCACAAACATATTAATATATTTTTCTTACACATAATTTTATTTATTTTATTTCAATAGATGAGAGTGTCTATATCTAGTTAGTTAGTTAGCAGTAATATCGGTAACGTAGTCCAACAGATTAATATATTTAACCCCTTATAATATTCCAAGATCCGGCTGCAAGATTACTACGTTAATCGAGTGTATGAACAAAATCAATTTTTTTCATAAAATTGTGAATTACTGAATACATTTTTGGTGAGTTGCTTATTAAAATTCGGCCGCCAGTAATTTTATTAAAATATAATTAATTTATTCATTCGAAATAATTTGATTCACTTGTTATTAAAATAAATTATAATCCAGTTCGCAGAAATTGATGTATAGAGCTAGAAAAGTTTTGGTTGCTATTGCACACATAGTCGTAAACCCCCTCGCGGCTACAGCAGGCTGTGACACCAGTCAGTAATAAAATGGCGTTAAGTACGTATTTCTGCGAACTTGATTATAATTTATTTTAATAACAAGTGAATCAAATTATTTCGAATACATAAATTAATTGCATTTTAATTAAACATACTGGCAGCCGAATTTTAATAGGCAACTCGGCAAAATTACATTGAGTAATTCACAATTTTATTAAAAAATATTGATTTTGCTCATACACTCGATGAACGCAGTAATCTTGCAGCCGGATCTTGGACTATAACTGTGTGGTTTGGTTATTAATTCAGCCCAAGTAAGAAACATAATGCCTTTCATTGGCCAATAATTGGCTAAAAGTTAATAAAACAGTTTTACATCTGATGTAATAGGAATTACATTATGCGAATATAAAGAAAAGTTAAGAGTTTGGTGATAATTTAAGCCTCATTATAAGTACAAATAATTTACATTTCATATAAGGATTAAAAATGTTTAATCGATTGCAGAGTGAACGGTTTCATTGAGTTTTCAATACCTTGAATCATTATCATTTCCTTGTGTAGCCTACTTCCCTGAGAACAGAATATCTAATTTACTGAACGAACCAAGAACCCTATCCCATTATTTACAATGACATGTCAGTCTTCCTTCTACTGTATTATATGTGTGTGAGTGTGCGTGCGTACCCATGTGTTTATATATACATACAATAATATGTATTATATATATAGTGTTTTTATTTTTATTTATTTATATATTTATTTACAAAATGAATTTCGTGTCTCAATTTTAGATTCTTCAATAACTGTATATAGAACTTGGAAACGTGAATATTTCTCAAGTCAAAGTTCAAATAAAATCCTTTGTAGAGTCTCTTAGGATGTAGTTAAAATGCATGGAATTTTAATATCTCTCATGTTCTCCTCTGTGAATAAAGTCTACGTAATAAGTGATTTCCTCCTTCAAGAATAGAAAGAGTCTCTCATATTGTTTAAAATGCTTATTGTGCTAACATGAGTGGAAAATTACTTAGATCCTAGAAATTAATATTTAGAAAACGTAAAGAAATAAGAGTTCAATAAAAATATATATTGTTAGTGATGCTCATAATCTGTTATATATTCTTACATAAATTTGTCAGAAAGTTGTGGATTGAAGTTATATATAAATATCATTATGATGAAGTATGTTATATTTTATTGCCATCAGAAATAAACATGAAAAATAACATTATTGCAGACAATTGTTATGGATTAGCTGATCTTAAGAATATATCTGAGTTATCATTCAGGCTGTCAGAGGTCTTACGCCTTAAGGGATGTTACAGGATAAACTATAACTGCATGATGTGTTTTAAATAAAATGCATTTTCTATTACTATTTGATTGCAGGCCTCTAAATAATTTTCTTCCTTGAAGTTTTTTTTTTTAATTTCGTGATTTACAATAGTGCATAGTACGGTAGTAGTTAATGGGGTACGCCCCAACATAGTTGATTAAGGCAATACGCTACAAATCGGAAGGAGGGTTCGAGTCTCAGTGGTGTCAGGATTTTTAAACTCACCCAAACCTTGTGGTGGCACCACAGCCCTGGGATCGATTGAATCTCTAACGGAAATGAATACCAGACGCTTGTTTTGGTAGTAAAGGCAGCCATCACACAGGGTTGACAACCCTGCTGACATCAAGTGTCGATTGTCTAGAAAGAGTGGGAGTTTTTAACCTCCTACTACCCCAAGGGTATCCGCTTGCCTGTAGTGGGATCACTTTATTTTTTTTTGTAATAGTAGTCGTAAATACCCGTACATCCCCACAAGGGAGAGAGTGATCTCTTACGTGAATTATTTAAATAAGCTAATTTAGTTACTTTATTCCTATACACTGCTATCATTCCAGTGAAGAACCTGCCTTCGGGCAGAATTACTGTGGAGATTCCTATACAGATATTACGTGTATGGTAGAGGCTTATTAAATTTTGCAAAGTTACTCTAATTATTTCTTAATGTACTATTGCAATCTTGAAAATCTTCAAATTAGACAAACGCCTAAACGTTCCTCCCGTAGGACTTATCCCATGGATCTTTCCATCCTAAAAATGTCCTTTGACCCCGGCCGGGTTTAAACCCGCTATCCTAGGGACTAAAGGCAAGGGACTTAACCGCTCGACCACCTACCATATAGTAGTAGTTGGACTTTATTAGAGTAAAATTATAGTACAAAACGGAATTAGGCCTATTTACAATTTGATCGGACGGGCAATAACTGCACGTGCGTTTGAGAGTCCGTTTCAATATATCAGTGCCTACAAGTACCTAATATAAATTAAAACATTAGTTAAAATTATAATTGTATTTCATATTAAACAATTAGTGTAGATAAGTAATGAATTTATTTAATATCATGTAATAAGGAAATTGCGGACGAATAGGATTGGAGGACGAATCGGATTTCTTATGGAAAATCGCGTCATATATAGAGCTGAATCTAGCTCCTTGTTACTGTTGCCACCTGTTGGATCATAAAAGTGTTATTGGAATAAATCAGAGTGAGTTTTATTGAAGTTATGTTGAATTTGGGTCCAGAAACAACTGTTTATCAGGTGACAGAGGTAGATGATGTAGATTTTTATGCATTTCTTAATTCGTAAGATGAATATTATTGATTTATTTTATTTTATGTCTGTGGAGAATCTTAATATAAGTGGCATTTTTAAATACTTATGACCTCTGTTGTTTATTTCTATAACTATATACCAGTGATACCAATACATGAATATATTTTTTCCGGTTCACACGTATGATTCGCATTGTCGAAAGACGGACGAATCAGACTACAGTTTAAAAACTATTGGCTGTTGGATTTCTGTTTCATTGTTGTAAATGGAAAAATATACAAGGACGATGATCCCATGTGAACACATATGATATGAATGCTGCTTTAGAAACTGTTCGCGGTGCAATGAGTAAAGCTGAAAAGATTTTTAAAGTAAGTTACCTTACATTTGCATCCAACGCAAAATTTAGACAGATTTAAATAGTACGTGAGGAAAGACAACTTTTTCTGAAAATCAAGAAAACGTGAGGGATTAAAAATTAACTAAATGCAGTTTTGGACTATCTCCTAAACATATCAGGATAGCGGTCTGTAGATTCTCCGGGAAAATGGAATTAAAAATAATTTTTCAAAAAGTCGTGAAATGACAGTTAAAGATTTCCTCAAAATAATTATTTCACGACATAATTTTTTGTGACTTAGGATATCACAACGATTGTCATATACTCGAAGAGAGGAGCTCAACAAGAAAGAAGTTGATGAATATTTTAATGTGATGTAAAATACTTTAGAACGGACGGGACTCAATGAACAAATCCGAATATATTTATAATCTGGATGAATCCGGATTACCTCTTAATAATAGTGCTTCAAAAAATATAGTTGCTGTAGAAAGAGCCAAGCATATTAATTCTCAAAAATGCTTAGAATGAGGAGAAAATATAATTGTTTCCGTATTGGTCAGTTCATTCCTCCCTTCGTTGTAATGAAATGGATCGTTCTTATTCTATTCTTGACTTCATGAAAAGAACACGAGCTGGTCAACAAAGACAACAGCAATCAAGGGGCATATCACTGTCAGTATATAAGAGCCGCGGTTCTTGGCGGTGATACATTGAAGATAACAGTTAGAGGGTTTTTGGGTGAGTCTAAAATCCTTGACCCTATCGGGATTAGAATTTCCTACAATATAATATGAAATATGTATTACAACGCCTTATAAATAGTTTCATTACATATTTGCCTAATGCAAATCTGATTACTAGATGCGCATGTTAGAACGAGCAACAGTTTAAGAAATATCGTAATTTTAATCGTTTATTATATTCATGATTCTTTTCGATTATCTTCAATTCATCTCATGTTGTCAATGTAATGCGAGTTGAGTAATTCCAGTGGATGGAATACTTAACGTTCAATTTATTTAATTGGAATCCTAATCTAGTAAGTTTCCAAAATTTGAAAGTTTGTCTGTAGTTAAGTTATATTTTTCGGTGACCTCGTATCCCCATCAAGTATGAAAACCTATATTTTGCAATGTCCGTAATTGGCATTGTTATTCTAAGGTACGCCATTCTAGTTATTTACAGCTATTATCGCATCTTTTTAATCGATTCTGATAGTGTTGGACTTTTATAGTACCTATTTCAAGTGATGATGAGTTGATTTTTAAAATGTACCTTTGTAATCTTCAGAAATCACCTTATTAGTCTAAACGACACGTCACATGTCAAACACATCAGCAACAAATTTAATATAATAAACATCTGATAGTTTATTGGAAAAGTTCAATTTTAACCTGAATATTTTCGTTGGTCCGAGTGAGATGGGCGCTAAATTGTAAGCTTTGAAGGAGAAAAGAGTTATCAAATGACATATTTTTGGAGGAAAATGACCAAGATTTCCAGAAGGAATAGAATACGAAATGACAACATCAGGAAACAAATGAATGTTAAAAATGATATACTGCAACAAATAGAAGAAATCAAGTTGACATATAAGAGAAAAGTAAGCTGATGAAAAATATACGTCACTGTGAGCCTCAGAAGAGAAAATTCAAGAGAAAATGAAAGGACGAGATACGAAGTATAAACTGAAGAAATCTATGTGGACCTCATTCAGACCAAAGTATTTCAAAGAAAATGTTGAAATAAATATATGGATTCGTTCACTTAGACTAATGAATGTGAAATATGCTTTCACCGTATATTAGTCATACGACAAAATATTCATGAAATAAAATATCCATTAGGTAAAAATATACATTCAGCCAAAATGTCCATACGTTAAGGCCTAAACATCAATATTTCCGCGTTTGAAATTTCCGCACTCTAAATGTCATTATGATGAAAATATGTATAATGTTAAATTGTCTATTTTAAAATGAAAATTCTGCATAAAGTTTTAAGATAAACTTTATTTCATAACTTATACAAAATATTTATTCTTACTCAAGTCATTATTTTAACATGATGCAAATCCGTCTAAGGTTCATAGAAGTTCTCCATTTTCTTTGTGACCATGGTAGTTCCTTATCTTATCCTGTATATATACGTTTCGGATATTAAATTAGTGTGAGACCCTCTCTTAATTTTGACTATTCGTATCCATATTTAATTTTCTCCACGCTTTAAGAACTGTAGAAATCTCAAAAGAAAATGAAGGTGTACAGGCTGAAGATTCTTGTGCCAGTCTTCTGGCACGTTATGTATGCACTGCAAGCCATCCAGAGTTGGGGGAACATATTCCAAGTAGCCTATCAGCAGAAAAACGAGGTGGTACATGTCTTCGTTTCCTCTCCGTACCGCTGATGTAATTCACCTGTTAATACAGTATATGACTGTGCAATCTAGACTCTCGCCATTAAAGCGGCGATGTATTTTTGTATAGGCCTGTTATTTCCTTATAAAGTATTCTAAGAAAATGATCATTAACATGCTTACAGACTATTTGATTAAAATGAAACAAAGACCCTTTCACTTTTGCTTCTGGAAATGATCTTCTAGTTGTAATCATATTCGCTAGTTTGTAATCCATAAATTCTGAAAGCTCTTGGGGAATAATTGCTACTTGGAGATAATTGTATTGGTTCTTTACTTACTCATAAACTCAAAGCTGAGTTTTAAAATAGAACACAAGTGGAAAAATATAAATGTGATATTTCTCGTGCACTCCGAATAACTGCGCGAATCACTGGGGTGTACTCTTAAAAGTTCCATCACAAAATAAAACATTACAGTTATGCATAACACTTCGAGAAATATCGGAACAAAATATGAAAACACTATTCACAACAGATTAATCTCAGACAGAGTATTACACTGATAATCACCGCAATAAAATATTGATAGTTTATTGTGGTCATTCTGGTCGCAACCAAACAAGAGAAATTGTTGATCCCTTGTCGTTCGGTTATAAGGAGCATTTTGTGTTCTTGAGCTAGGAGCACGCTCATGGTTTCGTATAGGCCTACGGTTTATCGTTCTTTTCGAACTCCTGCGCTCAGCCAACCTTTGTGCTACCATCTCCTCAGTAATCCCGAAATTTGCTGCCAAAAGATATTATGGAGTTAAATATGTTATTGCTCTTACTCTTGCCTTGAGACGGTTCAAAATGCGCTTCTCTTCTATGTCTGTTTCAATCGGCACCATATAAATATTTTCCGTGCCATCGAGAAGCATTGAATGTTATCTAAGTTGCTGTTAGTTGCCATTGAAAATTGCAATGCAGTTTTTCGCTTCCCTACATCTCCAATATATTTTACTCCTATCCCTATTATAGTCATTATGTTGATACAGGAACCCATTAAAATAAAGACGGGGATTATCTTTCTCTGAATATATGAAGAGCTTATTTCGAAAGTGTCTTAAATCCATGAAATACGAAACTCCAGAAATCGCGATTTTTATTTTAAGGTATTTCATTTTGAAATGTAGTTTTCATTATAAGTTATGTTTATTTGTAACTACATTGACAATATTGTCACATACTCTCAAAAATCCTCCACCATTAAAAGTGGTAGTAACAGTGTTACATGACTTGGAGTTAAGACGTTTTGGAAGTAAACATAGTTTAAGGAAAGTTTTAGTAGGAGAAAGTAATATCTAATACTCAATAAAGTATGCAATTTATTAAGTTTCGAAATAGTCCGTCGCCGTGGCGTAGTCGGCAGTGTCCCTACCTTCCACTCAAGCGACCCAGGTTTGATTCCCGTCGGGGTAGGGGATTTTAAATCTCCACCTTGGGTCTGGGTGTGTGTCCTGTCCATGTGTCTATTTGTGAGAATAAAATAAAGTTAACAAAGAAAGTAAAACAAGAAGGAAAAACAGTTTAAACAAAAGAAATATGTTGCTTAGACGAAGGTATCACAATTTATCGGAATATTTATTTACTGCATCTGTTCTGTATGAAAATACTTTTTGCCAGAATGGCATTGCATGATGGTGCTGGGTAATACCTAACTTACTTAAAAATGAATCATGTTCTACCTTAGTTTTGGTGTTATAAAATAATGAATGGAGACAGTCTGCGGTAGAAAGCTCAGAAGTTTTACAAAATCTATCATTGTGATTACATGCCACTTTCGGTATACTACCATCACTAGCGTATTTCTGGTGTTTATCTTTGTTTTTAGCCCACTCTGAAGGTACTAGTGCCCTTTTTCTCGCTGTCCGTCCTAAATGACTTACTACGTCTTCTTCACAACTAGCCATGTGTTTTTCATTGACAAATAAAAAAAACACACAGAAAATCACAGCTGACTGTTGTTCATCGACATGTAACAAGGAGTGTCATAGCAGCCCCCATGATGAGTCACGTGCTTTGCACCGAATCAGCAGATTGGTCAAATGTATATAAGACATATTGGAAATAAAAACAGCTGGGTTATAAGACACTTTGGAAATAAACACGATTTTCAAACCGTTTTAACAGGGGACATAAGACACTTAGGAACATAACGTGTTAACATGATACCTGATGGAATAAAGACTTTTGTCACATAAAAATATCGAAAATCACGAATTTTGGATTTAAGACACTTTGGAAATAAGCTCTTCATAGTAACTGAGGATTTCGTTCAATTTCATTTAAATTATAGTTTGGAATAGTTTTCATAATTTTATGAAAAATTACTGTAATTATTGTGATATGTAAACTCTTATATCAAGGGTAGCAATGGAAATAAATAAGCGTTAGAAGTACGGACATAATGCCTCACAACATTATAATCGCCGTGGAAATTATTATTCTTAACAATGTGAATTAGGACACTAAAATAACTATGGGCAATGTGATTGTGGAAATTCCATCAGGGGTTTTGTTATGAGCATTACCTTGTGAATATTTTGAAGCAGGTGCATCATGTCTGGTAAGCTCGAAACATGCCATCTTGCTTTAGAGACGAGTAAAGAATACGATTATTTAAAACAAATAGTCCTAAAGGACACGAACAGAGAGGTGAATGGAGATACCATCATAACACTATCTCATCATAATGGGAAATCAAATTTAGTAACAATAGTTACCTCTGGTGGATTTCGGATGTAGGGTAAGTTTGGGGAATGGTAGAGGAGAATATAAACTTCTTGTAGAAAAACCAGAGTGAAAAAGCCAATTTGGTTGGCCAAGAATTAAATAGAAGAATATCATAAACATTGATTTGAGGTAACTGAATTATACAGGGAATGGTTGAAAAATAATAGCTCAGGATAGGGATGTATGGAGAGCATACATCCGCGTAGACATTAATCACCGTGTTCGATAGTGTCAGTGAATAAATTAGTTAATTAGTTAGTTGAACTTATCTTCTTCTATTTCATCCAGTTTGTCGGTTTGTTCACCTGTCTGTCAAATGTATATTTGCTAATTAATTATCTCCATAACCAGATTCCTATTTTTTTCCAGTCTCTTTATGTCAATTTTTGTCAGAACCTAACTTTCACAGGCATGCAGCAGCACACTCCTAACACAATATTCTATAAATTGTTTATTCTTCTCCATACTTAAGTTTTAATTTGTAAATAAATTTCTCTTCTCGTTAAATAGTTTCTCAACCTATCCAAATATGTTTTCGTAATTTCAATTGTATGATCAGTTTCGTTGGTGATTATAAGGCATAGGTAGGAAATCTGTTCCATCTGTTCAACTTTAAATTTACGATTCCTTTTATCAGTCATAATATTCTCCTCTGATTTTTGAACAAACATAATTTCTTTCACAATTCTCTTAAAATGTTTGTTAGTAGTTTTAATATATTATTTTCCATTTGGAAAGTTAACTATGATTTCCGCTACAATGTCAATTACATTTTTAGTCCTACCATCAGATTTCAAACAAATGGAGACCAAGTTGAGGAAGTTGGTCTTGAGACGAAATGGATCCCTTATTGTAAGAATTCATTGGTATGGCGGTCCGTTCAAGGGCATCACAACAAAACATTTTCTTACGTTCTGTAAAACTTTTAAAATATGTATTTAAAAAGGTCAATTACTTAAAACCATGTTGGCCTTGCTGAACGAATTCCATCTTCGGCATGTCATTTGGTATTGTTTTTCTGGTATAAATTGTATATTAAAACTTCCATGCCTTATAACAGGAATGAGGCGGTAAGGCCTGGCCAAGAAATGGACTCTATGTATCTCAGGGTTGTGGATTTTCACATGGGATAAGGCGAGGTTCGAACTAAGGATAACAGGGTACTATCAGGAGGCTCACCGAGACAACACTGGTGTTAATTAATAATATTTATTATATCATATGTAGCACAAGACAGTTACAGTTCCAATTCCAGAACATTGGATTTGATTGGATATATTCCGGTATCTTTCACTTCGGAATGGTCGCAGGAATGCGAGTAGCGGTACAACGCAGAAATGCAAGACCGGGATGGATTCGTTCACCCGCCGGCACGTCGCACTGCCACGAAAAATCAAAACTACAGTAAATACAAGACACCAATAGAAACAAGAAATCTGTTCGAACATCTCAACGACAACAAGGAAGAAATACCACCTCCCATAGTGGTCTACTCCAAAGACATAACACCACTAAAACTGGAAACCATCACGGCTGGAAACAAAGAAGATGTATCCATGAAATACAACCAAGGAATTCTAACTATTAGAACATCAACAAAGTCGGCCTACAGGCGCGCCTACAAGGAGCTCAAGAAAACAGAGACACAATTCTACACCCACGGCTACGGCAGACCTCCTATTTTCAAATTAGTTATGAAAGGACTTCCTAAGTTCATCACAACACAAGAAATTTGTGATGAAATCGAAAATAGGAAGCTGCCTCTAAAAGAAGTAAGAAGCATCGAAAAACAAGTCTACATAAACGGTGTAAGGAAGAAGATTGAGCTTCCAGTTTACATCCTCACATTTCTCAAAACTGAAGACCTCAAGGAAAGAATTGAAAAAGACCTCAAGGAGCTATTCAACATCCGTATACGACTGGAACCTTACAGAAAACCAACAGGGGGCACTCAGTGCTTCAAGTTCCAAGGCTTCGGCCACATCGCAGAATTCTGCTTCCGAGAAACAAAATGCGTCAGATGTTCCGGTAACCACAAAGTATCTGAATGCACTCAGACAGAAGCCAAATGCTCAAACTGCAATGAAGATCATGCAGTAAGTCACAGAAAATGTCCCATGTTCCAGAAATACCTGAAAATGAGACAACAAGCACAAGAAACAAATAAACCATCAACTCTGAGGAAGCCTGAAACTACACCAAGAAAACCTATAAAGACTGAAGAAAACTTCCCTCCTTTGCCTTCTTTAGACCCTAAACCGGAGAATATACTCCAATCCCTTCTTATTCTCCTCACTACCATCCTTCAGAACCCTCAAAGTCCTTCAATCCACACTATCCTTTGTAAACTCCTAAGTTTTTGCAAGAAAATAGACTGACAAATTCGAAAACTACAAGAAAAACTTTTAAGATCGAAAAGCTTATGCAACACTCCAATGAAGACAACATCTACTAGAAAATCTGTGAGAGGAGAATTTTCAAACAGCTAGCACTCAATTTTCGCCAGACCTTCTCTACAAGCACCTTAATTACTGGGTCAAGGCCTTTAAAAGGCCGGTACAACTACACACCTTAATCTTTGCTCTAGGGGTCGATACTGGACCTATTTTATTATTATCGAGGCGATTCTATCGCGTTTTGGAACACTGATAATTACTGGTCTTCACACGTCCTAAAGCGTGATATAACACCAGCACACTGATGCTTTTAAAATAAACTTTTATAACTAGCCGTTCTTGGCCTAACAAATTTCGTGTATCTAATGGGTCGCTTGCCTGCGACCGGTGAAATATACGAGTCCGCACAGCAGCGGACTTCAACAATTAATCCTGCGCGGGAGTCTTATGTAAATTTTGTTCCATCCGGGAACGCTGACCGGAGTAGACTACTTTCCCGATATTCGGAATATATCCAACTCCATCTTACAAATACACTTTACAAGACCAATATTTTCATTGGCTGAACATACATAAAAAACGCCTTACTAGCAGAATACTATTTACTTATGGACTCTGATTGGGTATTACGGTTCCCACTATAGTTCAACCAGAATCTCAGGATAATGATTGGTCGTGTATTTACAGGGTGTGATTTTCACACGCTGGTGAGAAGTTTATTAATTTACTGAAAACAGATGGACATAGTTTTTTGCTACTGTCGCCATCTCAACAGGCGGTCTAGTGATTTTTTGACACACTTAAATTTGACCGTCATTTATCTGTCTGGAAGGATGACTTCCAGAGCCGGACAAGGGACGTTACATCTCCAGCTGTGAGGTCGTATTATTAGAGAACGATTGTCCCGGGGTCATAAACCGATTTACTTACATGTGTCCATCTACAAAGAACTTGAGATACAATAGACAGAAATGCCTTTATGTATACTCAAGCGTAACAGATTGGTAAAAGTTTCTCACGAAACGTTTTCTGGAAAGTGTAACTACATATTCAATAATCAGTAATAATATATAATAATAAAATTAATTGGTGCGGTTATTTCTGCTACAGTCTTTAAGATGCTAATTGTATTGTTGTTATTCTCTTTGTGTGTGACTGCCATGATATCATTGATTTCGTTAAACTTATGACCCGTTTCCAATATGTGTTTTGCAGAACTTTATTTTTCTTCATGATTAATAAAAATGTTTTAAATGTTCATTGTATCTTGTGTCAAAATTCCTTGTTATTCTCTCGACGTAAAACTTGTAGCAATTATCACATTTAAGTTTACAAACACATTTATTTTGATGTTTATTAGTTTCCTCTATTTTGTTTGATATGGTGTTATGTTTAGTGTTGGTTTAAAGGCGATTTGTATGCTTTGTTGTGTTTTTTATTGATTTGGCTAATTATTAAATGAGTATCTTTGTCAGGTTAATAAACTAAAAGTGTTAAAGTTACCATCGTTTAATGGTAACTTTAAATATAACAATCAAACATAACAAAGAATTAAATTATATAAAATTTTTGATAGTAAAAATGGTTAGAGAAAAGTAATAAATAGACACAATGGGCAGAAAAAAAGAAAAAAAAAACAAATACAACGAAATTAGAAAAAGAAGAAAATATCAATACAAATAATTGGAATACATTCTCTTACACAGGAAACGAAAGAGTTAAATTAGATAATTAAATAAAAACACGACAAAATCATAAAAATCCCCTTTAGAGCTAACAATAAACTTAACATTATGTCAAACAAAATAGAAGTAACTAATAAATAGTCTTTATATTCATATTATGAAACTAAAGGCGTTTATAAACTCAAATGTAATAAGTAATGAATTAAATTTTTTTACACTAGATACAATGAATATTTTGAACATTTCATTAATTACGAAGAAAAATCAAATTTTGGAAAACACATACTGGAAAAATGTCATCAGTTTAATAATTAATACACAAAAGAAAATAATAACAATAAATTAGCATCTTAGAAAACATGGAATTTTTAAGAGATGCAAGGAATACAGACATACTAAATGACAACACACCCACAAACGTGAACTCGTTATCTATGTGTACCCCAACTTAGTACCAAATGACATGCCGAAGATGGAACATGTTCTGAAAGGCCTACATGAAATTATGTAATTGATGAAGTTTTTTAAACAAAACTCTATTTTAATTGAGGACGAATGTTATATAGGGTACTTATTTTATTATTAAAACAATTACTACATAACCTCACTTGTGATTACAATGCATTTTAGAAACACTTTTTTTAAATAACGTCTGCCATTATCAATGTCAAAGTCAATGAGAGAGTCATTGCAATTTTACGGTACCATTGTAATGCAACAAAGAAGAAACCGTAGAATTCACTCTATCTATAACTTAATATTGTTTTATGATCACTAACTGCTTAAATGTCACTAGATAGAGGCATTTATCTGGTCTGTATTTTTATTTAATTGATTCCATTGTTTTTGTCGTTTTACAAAATTAATTGTTCTCTGTGTCATAAGGCATACTCCAGTTGTAGTCAGATCTGCATTATAGGATAAGTGAGAATTTGTTCTATTTCTAATTTGTTCTCATTAACTTCATGCAATAATTATTTTGTAGCAGAAATCCTTTGTGTTAAGGAACTTAGTAATAAAGCATCCGAAATAACATACAATACGCTTTAAGCCGGTAACAATTAGGGTGTGTTGTTTCCCACTTCATTATTACTCTCAAAAACACGTCAATGTTTATATTTCACAAAACATATTTCAGCCATTATGGAGCTGACGTTCGTTAAAATGATTCAAAGAAAGTCATTAGTATTATTTTCTAACGTGCACACAATATGTCGTTATTTACGCTTTCAAGTTATCAACCAACGCTGACAAGTGAAATTACATTTAAGTCCTTTCAGCTGGTAATTAGTATCTCGTAATGAGCTGTAGGCTATTACATGCTTTTTTTGTTTCATAACAATTAAATATTATAATAATCTGTTATAACTCCTTTGAATAATTTTAAGCAACCCCAGGTCCACTAAGCTTGAAATAAGTTTTGTGAAATATAAACATTCACGTCTCATGAGAATACTAATTAAGTGGAACATTTTTTGTTGTTGCCCTGGATATCTCAGCGAATTTCTGTTTTCAAGTACACAGTTATGAATATATTCTTGAAAGTGCTAAATGTGCTCTACTTTTTATGATTTTTGCTTATCTTATATCTTATACAGTAAACGGTTTGTTACTAATAAAATTTATGTTTCCTGTCATTATTTAATTTCTGCGCATTTTTTTTTCGCATATACAAACATCACCTGATCCCCACTCTCACACCCCCCACCCCGCACATCGGCCATGATCTCAGTTATATGACAAAATTAAAGTACTCACCACGTGCATCTGAATATGATAAAACAATTCGTCAAAGCATTGGACAAGGAAGGAAAATGTTTCAAATACATTTGTAGAGAATTTCCTAAACTCGAGATGTAAAAGTTAAAAGGCGGAATATTTGATGATCCTCAATTTCGGCAATTGATGAAAGATGCAAATTTTATCAAAGTTATGACTGTTCCGGAAATTGAAGCTTGGAAGTGTTTTGTATTGGTAGTAGAAAATTTCCTAGGTAACTATAAAGCACCAAATTATAAAGAAATTGTGCAAAACATGTTGATAAGCTTCAAGATTCTGAGAACAAATATGGGTATAAAGTTACACTTTCTCCACAGTAACTTGGATAGATTTCTGGATAATTTAAGGAAATTATAGCGACGAACAGGGAGTGTGCTTTCACTAGGATCTAAAAGTAGTGGAGGAAAGGTGTCAAGGTAGATGGGACTGTCACATAACAGGGAGTGTGCTTTCACTAGGATCTAAAAGTAGTGGAGGAAAGGTGTCAAGGTAGATGGGACTGTCACATGATGGCAGATCCAATGCTGGTCTTTAAAAAGAGATTGTCCCCTAAAAATTATAGAAGAAAATCTTATAAAAGGCGTTTCACTGAAGTATAACACGGGGTTTCGGTATTTTTCTTTCTATTTACGTCAGTTCATACTAATTTTAAAAAATTGACATTATCTATTATATTTTTTCATATATTCCGATTATAGTAGTGTAAAATGAAAATAAAGTTTTAAAAAAAAAAAACAGAACAGATCTTTCAAAATCATTGATATTTTCATGAATTCTGAGCATAAATATATCCAAAATTAATCTTATATCAAGGGCAACAAAACCACTGTTGACCAGTGTAATCTTTCACTTGGGAACTAATAAACTGTGGTATCCAACAAGGTTACTACCCTTTTTCACCCCTACTATTCAATATATAAAAACTCAATCAATCGATATTGATGTTTGAAAATGCACGGATATATAAAAGTCCAAAGAAATACTACCTAAGATTATATGCAGATGATCAAATCAGTTTTGGTAATGCGAAGATGAATTACAATAATCAATCACTTAGATCTTATACAAAAAAGTTATCATTTGGAAATATCCACAAAAAACTAATAAGAATAATAATAATAATAATAATAATAATAATAATAATAATAATAATAATAATAATAATAATAATAATAATAATAGCTTTTAAGGGAAAGAGCCAGTGAGGTGTAACATTTGCATCCGTAATTCCATATTAGAACAGGTCAACCCCTTAAATATTTAGGTTACACACTAACATATTTTGAAGAAAGTGATAATTATGACAAAATTTAGAAGTAGGACATTGAAATTCATGAACCACGTATTTGAAAATAAAAAGTCCAAACATATTCAAGATTTAAATTATGTAATTTTTTGGCACGTTCTCTTCTCAGTTATGGCAGTGAAGCCTGGGCAATTGGATTCTTAAACGAATGATCATTGACAGCTGCAGAAATGATTCTTATACGAGAAACTTCTGAATCCGAAGAGTAATACTGAGATTGCAGAAGAATTAAAAATAACACCGTTTGTTTATTACCTACATTAATATAGACAAGGCTGATTTCAGGAGGTGGAAAAAAATGAAACACATCAGAATATTTCGACAGAGGCTTCACTATATATCCATAGGGAAGAGACCTACTGGCAGACCTCAATAGAGCTGGCTGTAAACCTTGGCAAGGGCCCTCTTAAGGTACAATAAAGCGGACATACTGAACCCTGTTTTTTTAATGAGCTTGTTACCCCTCCTAATTAACTAACTAACTCTCCGGCACTATCGAATACGGAGGTTCATGGCCGCGCGGACATAAGCTCTCCATACATCCATACATCCATATCCTGAGTATATGTCTTCCAATCATCCGCTGTAAAATCTACTTCCCTCAAATCATAGTTCGTCTACCAACTGGGCGTTTTCCCTCTGGTTTTCCTACAAGAAGCTTCCATGCACGTCTTTCATTCCCCATTCGTGCCACATGTCCTGCCCATCGCAGTCTACAAGACTTAACTGTTTTCATTATAACTGGCATCATATAAAGACCATGTAATTCACTGTTATGCAGTCTTCTCAATTCACACGTCTGCTCATCTCTCTTTGGTCCAAAAATTTTTCTAAGAACTTTATTCTCAAATACTCGTAATCTCCTTTCCTCCCTTAAACTAAGAGTCCATGTTTAGCATCCATATAATAGAAATGGTAGAATAATAGTTTGATGTATTTTCATTTTACCGTTCTTGAAAAGAGATGGGAAGTCAAAAGCCTCAGTAATGCATAATAACACGCATTTTCAGAATTGAGCCTATGTTTAATTTCTTTGTGCATCTCATTCCTATTTGTGATTAGTGTTCCCAGGTATTTGAATTCAGCCACTTCCTCAAAATTGCCCTCATTTTTCATTAGCTGTCCATTTCCATTATATAATGCATTTCTATGTGTGACCGTATATTTAGTTTTATTGATATTTACTTCCAGTCCCAATTTCTTAGTGTTACTCAGTAGTGTGTGCGTATTGGCCTTTAGTATCTTTTCGGTATCGCCCAATAGTACTGCATCATAAGCATAAACTAACAACTTATTATTACCATTGAGTTCTTCATCCTCTAAATATTTAATGGCATGCTCTAGTACAAAATTAAATAGAGGAGATAGTGCATCTCCTTGCTTCAACCCATTCTGGATTTCAAAAGTATTCGAAAATTGTTTGTCTACACGCACCCTACCCTTTGTGCCAATTAGACACATTCGTATAAGTCTAACTAACTTTTTAGGAATTCCGAACTCCAGCAGGATACTATATAACGTCTCCCTCTTAATTGAATGATATGCTTCTTTTGAAGTCTACGTATAGTTGATGTACAGTACCATTATATTCCCATATATTTTCTAAAATCTGTCTTAAGCTAAAAATCTGATCTGTTGTAGACCTGTTTCTTCTAAATCCACATTGATGATCTCCTAGAATGCCATCAATATAAGGAGTAAGTCTACTTACTAATTTTTGTCTAATAAAGTCCTACTACTACTAATATATTTGTTAGAATTATGTACGAAGTTGAAAGTAATGAGATGCCCCTGTAGTTGCTGCAGTCAGTTTTATCTCCTTTCTTATAAATCGGTATGTTAATCGATTCTTTCCATTCATCTGGAAGAGCTTCTTTGTCCCAAATCATAGTAAGCAACTGGCGTATCTTTTCCATCAATTTTTCTCCCCCTCATTTTATCAGTTCAGGTGGGAACATACCTGAACCTGATGCTTTATGCAACTTCAATTTTTCTATCGCCATTTCAACCGGTAATGCACTTGGTTCTGCGACTAGCATTTATGCTGTCTGTACGTTATCCTCTTCAATATCGTGTTCTGTATGTACATTTAATAGCTGATTAAAGTAACTTTTCCATCTATTTAATATACTCCTGGAATATGCAATTATATCACCATTTTCATTCCTAATTATGTTTGTTCTAGCCTGAAACCCTTTCCTCTCTATTCTAATTCCCTGCACTAATCCTCTTATGTTCCTATTTTTGGCATTCATTTTAAGAACATTAATCTTCTCGTATTCGTCGTCGTCGTCCTATTCGTCGTCGTCGTCCTATTCGTCGTCGTCGTCCTATTCGTCGTCGTCGTCCTATTCGTCGTCGTCGTCCTATTCGTCGTCGTCGTCCTATTCGTCGTCGTCGTCCTATTCGTCGTCGTCGTCCTATTCGTCGTCGTCGTCCTATTCGTCGTCGTCGTCCTATTCGTCGTCGTCGTCCTATTCGTCGTCGTCGTCCTATTCGTCGTCGTCGTCCTATTCGTCGTCGTCGTCCTATTCGTCGTCGTCGTCCTATTCGTCGTCGTCGTCCTATTCGTCGTCGTCGTCCTATTCGTCGTCGTCGTCCTATTCGTCGTCGTCGTCCTATTCGTCGTCGTCGTCCTATTCGTCGTCGTCCTATTCGTCGTCGTCGTCCTATTCGTCGTCGTCCTATTCGTCGTCGTCCTATTCGTCGTCGTCCTATTCGTCGTCGTCCTATTCGTCGTCGTCCTATTCGTCGTCGTCCTATTCGTCGTCGTCCTATTCGTCGTCGTCCTATTCGTCGTCGTCGTCCTATTCGTCGTCGTCGTCCTATTCGTCGTCGTCGTCCTATTCGTCGACGTCGTCCTATTCGTCGTCGTCGTCCTATTCGTCGTCGTCGTCCTATTCGTCGTCGTCGTCCTATTCGTCGTCGTCGTCCTATTCGTCGTCGTCGTCCTATTCGTCGTCGTCGTCCTATTCGTCGTCGTCGTCCTATTCGTCGTCGTCGTCCTATTCGTCGTCGTCCTATTCGTCGTCGTCCTATTCGTCGTCGTCGTCCTATTCGTCGTCGTCGTCCTATTCGTCGTCGTCGTCCTATTCGTCGTCGTCGTCCTATTCGTCGTCGTCGTCCTATTCGTCGTCGTCGTCCTATTCGTCGTCGTCGTCCTATTCGTCGTCGTCGTCCTATTCGTCGTCGTCCTATTCGTCGTCGTCCTATTCGTCGTCGTCGTCCTATTCGTCGTCGTCGTCCTATTCGTCGTCGTCGTCCTATTCGTCGTCGTCGTCCTATTCGTCGTCGTCCTATTCGTCGTCGTCGTCCTATTCGTCGTCGTCGTCCTATTCGTCGTCGTCGTCCTATTCGTCGTCGTCGTCCTATTCGTCGTCGTCGTCCTATTCGTCGTCGTCGTCCTATTCGTCGTCGTCGTCCTATTCGTCGTCGTCGTCCTATTCGTCGTCGTCGTCCTATTCGTCGTCGTCCTATTCGTCGTCGTCCTATTCGTCGTCGTCCTATTCGTCGTCGTCCTATTCGTCGTCGTCCTATTCGTCGTCGTCCTATTCGTCGTCGTCCTATTCGTCGTCGTCCTATTCGTCGTCGTCCTATTCGTCGTCGTCCTATTCGTCGTCGTCCTATTCGTCGTCTTCCTATTCGTCGTCGTCCTATCGTCGTCGTCGTCCTATTCGTCGTCGTCCTATTCGTCGTCGTCCTATTCGTCGTCGTCCTATTCGTCGTCGTCCTATTCGTCGTCGTCCTATTCGTCGTCGTCCTATTCGTCGTCGTCCTATTCGTCGTCGTCCTATTCGTCGTCGTCCTATTCGTCGTCGTCCTATTCGTCGTCGTCCTATTCGTCGTCGTCCTATTCGTCGTCGTCCTATTCGTCGTCGTCCTATTCGTCGTCGTACTATTCGTCGTCGTCCTATTCGTCGTCGTCCTATTCGTCGTCGTCCTATACGTCGTCGTCCTATACGTCGTCGTCCTATTCGTCGTCGTCCTATTCGTCGTCGTCCTATTCGTCGTCGTCCTATTCGTCGTCGTCCTATTCGTCGTCGTCCTATTCGTCGTCGTCCTATTCGTCGTCGTCCTATTCGTCGTCGTCCTATTCGTCGTCGTCCTATTCGTCGTCGTCCTATTCGTCGTCGTCCTATTCGTCGTCGTCCTATTCGTCGTCGTCCTATTCGTCGTCGTCCTATTCGTCGTCGTCCTATTCGTCGTCGTCCTATTCGTCGTCGTCCTATTCGTCGTCGTCCTATTCGTCGTCGTCCTATTCGTCGTCGTCCTATTCGTCGTCGTCGTCCTATTCGTCGTCGTCCTATTCGTCGTCGTCCTATTCGTCGTCGTCCTATACGTCGTCGTCCTATACGTCGTCGTCCTATTCGTCGTCGTCCTATTCGTCGTCGTCGTATTCGTCGTCGTCGTATTCGTCGTCGTCGTATTCGTCGTCGTCGTATTCGTCGTCGTCGTATTCGTCGTCGTCGTATTCGTCGTCGTCGTATTCGTCGTCGTCCTATTCGTCGTCGTCCTATTCGTCGTCGTCCTATTCGTCGTCGTCCTATTCGTCGTCGTCCTATACGTCGTCGTCCTATTCGTCGTCGTCCTATTCGTCGTCGTCGTATTCGTCGTCGTCGTATTCGTCGTCGTCGTATTCGTCGTCGTCGTATTCGTCGTCGTCGTATTCGTCGTCGTCGTATTCGTCGTCGTCGTATTCGTCGTCGTCGTATTCGTCGTCGTCGTATTCGTCGTCGTCGTATTCGTCGTCGTCGTATTCGTCGTCGTATTCGTCGTCGTATTCGTCGTCTTCGTATTCGTCGTCTTCGTATTCGTCGTCTTCGTATTCGTCGTCGTCGTATTCGTCGTCGTCGTATTCGTCGTCGTCGTATTCGTCGTCGTATTCGTCGTCGTATTCGTCGTCGTATTCGTCGTCGTATTCGTCGTCGTATTCGTCGTCGTATTCGTCGTCGTATTCGTCGTCGTATTCGTCGTCGTATTCGTCGTCGTATTCGTCGTCGTATTCGTCGTATTTGTCGTCGTCATTATTATTATTGCTAAAATATAAACTATATTTAATAGTTTGTGAGAAATCTGATATACATGATAGGATGAGATAGAATTAATTGCAGCTTTTGAATTACTTAACATTATTTCACTTACCATGAGAGCTCTTGAAACTGTAGTCCCATTTTAATGGAATTATTGTTGGCAGACGGAATATTCAATATTTCACAGATTCCTCAGTTCTTTATTTCAAAGTTTTACGAGTAGCTTTCACTTATGTAAATAACAAACTAGATTTAAATCTACTTACATTCTGAATAATTCAACTTACTCCACTTGCTGAATATAAAATGGTGGCTGTGCATCAATGCCAATTTTAGCCGTATGTCTATGCAGGAAATCATTTGTTAAAGAATTAAATTTTTTTAAAGACAAAGATAATAGAAAATGTGAAAATGTAAAATATAGAGTGTCCCGCTCCGTAACCGAGTGCTTAAGGCAGGAAGCCTTGGCGCTGAACTACGGGACTTGCGTTGGTTCGAGTCTCCATGGAGGAAGAAATTTTCTCATGGTATTTCGGCCAGCATGGTACCGGTGCCCACCCAGCATCGTGAGGCATTTGGGTAGCTACAATGAGTAACGACTCCAAGTTGAGAAAACCAGTAATAACGGCTGGGGGATTCGACATGCTAACCACATGTCACTCCTACGTTGGCTGATGATCAACTACCTCTGTGATTGACACAGCGCATGTGAGGCCAGCAACCGGCTGGTAATATAAGGGCCTTCTAAGCCTGTCGCGCCAGGAGTTTTAAAATAAAGAATGAAAATTAATTAATTAATTAATTAAAGGCAGATCCTCCCCTTAAAATGGCAACGATGATTATCCATGTATACCTACTAATCGGATCAATCACGAATTCTATGAAGAATTGGACAATGGACTAATCAATTATAAAGCACCAAGATTGTCTGTAATAGGCCACATGGATAGTAAGGAAGGAATGAAGATAGAGAAAAGAGCAAGAGAACCTCTTACTTACTTACTCACTGGCTCTATCCAACCCGTAGGTTCATGGCCGTGCGGACATAAGCTCTCCATACATCCCTATCCTGAGCTAATGCTTTCCAATCATTCCCTGTATAGTCTACTTCTCTCAAATCATAGTTAATGTTATTCTCCCACCTCATTCTTGGTTTACCAACTGGGCTTTTTCCCTCTGGCTTTCCTACAAGTCTTTCACTCCCCATACGTGCAACATGTCCTGCCCATCGCAGTCGACGAGACTTAACTGTTCTTATTATATCTGGCTACCTATAAAGACCATGTAGTTCATTGTTATGAAGTCTTCTCCATTCACCTGTTTGTTCATCTCTCTTTGGTTCAAAAATTTTCCTAAGTACTTTATTCTTAAACACTTGCATTCTCCTTTCCTCTCTTAAAGTAAGAGTCCATGTGTCGCATCCATATAATATAACTGGTAGAATAATAGTTTTACATATTTTCAGTTAAACGTTTTTTGAAAGTAGTTGGGACCTCAAAAGTCTCTGCAATGCATAATAGCATGCATTTCCAGAAATGAGCCTTTGTTTCATCTCGGTGCATCTCATTCCTATTTATGATTCCTCACGAAACCTTATTGGTATAGTCCCCAGATATAAATAGGGGAGAACACTGATTTAGTTTGCACAAAAACACAATCTTTTAATACTAAATACTTTCTACAAAAGACCCCCATCAGCAAACTGAACATGGAGATCATCGGGCGGAATTACAAAACACGAATTTTGACTTTAACCTAAGCCACAAAAGGGATTAAGTAAAAGATGTGCATGTGACGAACTGACTCAGATTTGACATGGGACATGGGATGGCATGGAAAAAAATCAAAATAACTAAAAGGTAAAGGCATATTAATAGATCACATATACCCAAAGCAGATAAAATCAACAAAAAATATTCCAAATCACACTGAAATACAAAATGCAACAATTAAAAGCTGAATAAGGAATCAAGGTGCAAGACGTGCACACTCGAATCGAGAGTGGAAGCATCTAAGGAAGAATATTAGAAACAAGCATACGTTGTCTATAAACTTCATTCAGGCTAACTGAACAAAGATAACTTATAAAACAGACGGTCTAGGAAGTAGCAAAGGGTTCTATAGAATACATAAAAATAGAAAGAAAAACGAAGAGAGAAATAAGGAAACACATAAGGGAATGCGATATCCATATGATAAGAGACATCCTAGAAAACACGAGATTAACTAAGAAAAAAAAAAGAGTGAAATGAGAAACAAAAATAAGGATGCTGGATGCAAAGAGGCAAATGGCTAGACGTCAAGGTGTAGAATGAAAATAGCAGAAACTGCCACCAATTTCTACAAACATTTGTACGACAGTATGATTATGAGAATAAATATAGATTATGAAAAGAAATAGGTAGACGAAAGGTATCAGGTATCTTATCATAAGTAATGCCACGAGTGATTTACAATTTATCGATAAGAGTGGCATTTGTTAGGACTATTTAACGAATAAAATTAAGCTGTTTACTCACAATTCATTATTTAAATATAGTTATTTAAAAATATTTATAGATTTAATGTAAACGGCAATGTTTGAAAACAAATGAGAAACGATTGGTACGCTCATTTGCTTATTTTGTTTATCACTTCAACCAGATCATATTATTCATTGCCAAAGGAACGCAATATTGTAAGAATGCACTGTAGTGGAGAAAACATTAAACACATCAAACTGTATATTTCTGATGTCCTACGATGTAAATATGACAATTATATTTTTCTGGAATGTTATTACCTGGGAAAAAATACATTTAAGAAAGTGAAAACAGTGGTTTCTTTTTTTGGTGGTGCAATCAATTGCTACAAATGTTTTTATATTAACTCCTGCATGCGCTATGTGTTTACATTCATGCACTATATATACAATCTAGTAACCGTATTTTTTAATCAGTCAGTCACTGCAAAATAACGGTATGACCTATTCAAAATGTTAAAAAGGAGGTGCTTTCTTTATTATGATAAACTTTAGTTGGTAAATTCTAGGCGAAACACGACTGTGATTAGCTGTAAATAAAAAACCATTGATTCGTGATTGGTCACTGACACCCTTTTGGGACATGAGTTAAATAGACAAGGAAATTGTACACCTCAAAAGCAGCAAATAGCCAGGGGATGACGGCATTTTAAATAAAACCTGGAATGGGGGAAAGAGAATTAAACATGAAAATTACACAAGTATTCAGAAAAATAATAGGTCAGGCAAATATCAAAACAACGGCTCACAAATACCTTAATCTTATTTCACAACACGAGGCATGACCAATAAGCTTAATGTCAAACCTGTATAAGTTAATCTCAAAATAAATTTGACACTAAGAGACTCGCCAAAACAATGAATGGGAACCAATCGCCTGAACAGGCAAGCTTCCATAGATATTTACACAAAGTAAACAGTCATAGAAAAAACAGAAGAATGTGCTTCAAAGTAAACAGTCATAGAAAAAAACAGAAGAATTTACTTAAATTTATGTAGGCCTATATAACAATCATATGTATATCAAAGCATTCGATTCAAAAGATCACATCTTTTTTTTTCTAGCAATAAAAATACTGACATAAAATCACATTACAGAAAACTGATTGAAAGATATAGAGGAATATAAGAACAAAAGTGAGAATGGTAATAGAAGGAGAGGCATTCAAAATAAAGAAGGTAGCGAGAGAAGGTGACCTAATATCACTAAAATCTTTACATGGTTTCTGTAAATAGTGTTTAGAAAACTGATCTGTAATGAGTAGGGATATGAGATAAAAATAAATGGACAATAACTACCCGAAGTAATATTCGTGGACGATATAGTTTATTCGCAAAATTAAGGACAGAACTTAGCAGAATAATGGTAGAATTGAACGAAATGAGCTAAGAAGTTGGTCTTTAAATGTACCCTAAAAACTAAACATCATGCGTAGAACAAAGAGACATAAATCATAAGAGACGGCACACAGTTACAAATCTATGACGAATATACATACCTAGGACAAACAGTCAGCCTGAGAGATAGCGGAGAAAAAATAGATCCGAAGAAGAATAAAATTAGCTTGATGCAAACTTTGGAATTTATAATTCATACTCTTGCACAGATACATCAATCTCTGTAAAAATGCGTTATGTCAGTACTATTTATCTGAAGCCACAAAAAGAATATTCCAATTATACAGATATATATATATATATATATATATATACATAGTTTTCTGCCCAAGAGCACAAGAACAGATCTTTCACTGCAAACTCAGCATTCTCCATTATTTCCTTAACTCAGCTTTCCTTTTTGTATCCGCATGCACCGTATTTTAATATTGTCTAACACAAAAGAAAATGGAAAGTAAACCATTAGGAATCAAACTTAAGGACAACGCAGTGACAGTATGATCCAAGGAAAGAAAAAGAAGAACAGGGCTTCAACGCCAGAGATGATCTCAGGAGTTTATATACGTGCTTGATGTAAAATGGATGAAAAAATTCAGACAGACTAGAATGGAAAAAGTCAAATTTTGATATAGCTATTAAATAAAACATAAATAGCATTAAAAAGGAATACGCACAACTAAGAACGAGAAAACATAGCTCATAGTGATCAGCTCATCATGCGAGATAAATCATGAGCTAGCTTTGTTTGAGAGTGGGAGATTCTTGCTCTTAAGGAAAGTCATGAGCTTGTCAAATGTCCCCTTAAAATATACTAGAATGGGTTCACCTGGCATAAAAATAGGACAACCCAAATCAGCGTGAATCAATTGTGTTTTAAGCAACATGAATGAAAATTACACGGATATGTGAACGAGATTGAGCATGGATACATTAAGCGCAGAAAAAATGTGAAATGTTGTGAATCTGCCAAAAAGAAAAGCTGGTTAATATAATGTTTATTATTGGCACTATCGAACAGAGATTTTCATGACGAACTGGACATAACCTCTCCGCAGATCTGTATCCCGACCTGTATAATTCAATTCCCACAAATCCTGGTTAATGTTATTCACCCACCTAATTCTTTGCCTACTTACTATTCTTTTTCCCCCCATACCTATTAATATTCCACGTGGTAGAAAGTAATTGAGGATAATTCGCTCTTATATCATATTACACGAACAATTATTCACACATAAAATGCTTTTATTTTCTAATAACATCAGATTGCCACCACAACATATTTACATTGGTGGCAATGTATATAGCATTCCACTTGTGAGGTTCTGAGGTTGGGGCGCATGGATGGAGGAGTTTTGTGATCCCTGTGATATGGTGTGCCATAAATTATAAAGAAACGTCAGGAGACTCCATAAATCTGAATTTCTGTGTTCTGACCATGAATTGAATCCTGGTCGTCATACATAAACTGTACGTCAAGAGTTCAGATCACAAAACCAGGAGGCACATAAAATAAAATAAAATTGTAGTGACACATCATCTCTCTTTTTGTCATCCATATATTCTATTAATATTGTTTTTCTGTAATTTGTAATTTGCGGCTGCGTGGGAAGTGTTTTGTTTTTTAGTTTTGTACAATTGTTTTTTCCAAATGCCCCAGATTGTTATTTCGACATTTCTGTTATGGGAGGAGGCGCGGAGCAATCCTTTTGTGTTTGCGGGATTTGTTCCAGTCCTTTTGTGTGTGGGGGACATTAGCCAAATCTGGGACCGAACGTACTGACCCAAGGACAAACTGTGAGGTCGTCAGGAGTTGAGCGACCTGACCTACTAATGCTCAGTCTGGACCTACTTCAGGAACAGAACACGTCCCTGGGTGGTGCACAGGGGGAAAGTCCGTGGATCTGCTCGTCAGTCCTCCGGCAAAATCCTTTGGACTCGTGAACCATTAGTGGGGTCGGCAGGAGATTGGCACCCTGCCGTACTACGGGCTTACCTGCAGGAATTTGCGAGCTGCTAGCTAGCCCACAACGGCGGGAGGACACGTCCCTGGGAGGTAGAACATGGTATGGCCTCGTGGACGAACTGTGGAGTCGCCAGGAGATGATCACCTGGATGTACTAAAGTCTCACATTGCAGGGCTTGGTGAAACCAAAGCCCTAACCGGTCTCACAGCGGCTTCAGGATGCGTCCCTGGAGGTAGAACAGGGAGATGGTCGGTGGATCTGCGATACTTCCAAGTAAGGCAGTCCTCCCTGCCAAGCTCATGGAGCCCGTGAACCAACTGTGGGTTCGTCAAGACCGAGCGACCTGACGTACTATGTAGCTCACCAATTTACCCGAATTAGTAACTCCAACACATCTTCCCGGGTGTTGGTTTTAAGTTTATGAAGTTCCAATGTAGTTTAGAAGTAGACATAGGGAGAAAAATACAGTTGACCGGGGAGGAGAGGTATCCCCAGGAGTGGTAAGTGGGTCCAACTGTTCTCTCCTGGCATGGCGTATTTGTAACCCACTTCTGAGGTTGGGGCGCCTGAAAGGTGTAGCTACGCTGCCTCGATGATATGACACATGATGATGATGATGATGGTAATGATGCGCCAGGGGAGGCCTTAAACTAAACTTAAGATAATTAGGCGAATATGATACTGATGATAATGATGGCAAAATGGAATTCGGGGACAGTTTGGACTTTAACGTTTCCTGACTATTTTACAGGTGAGGAAAACCCCGGAAAAAACCTAACCCACGAAACTTTTTCCGACCAGGGATCGAACTCGGGCCCGCTGCGTGACAAGGTAGCACGCTATATCGAGACCGCAGCAGTGGACCGTACAATTACTCTAGCCAACAGTGAAAATATAAGTGGAATGGAGTAAATGTTTCGTAAATTATATCAACCACCCTGATAACGAAAAAGACAATGAAAAGCTCCAATTAGCTGTCATTTCCAAGTAAAGGGTGTACATTTAACCCTTTTAAATTATGATTTTGTTTAGGTTAATTTCAGGCTAGCAGCTACAGCAATATCATTATTGATCCTAGTTCGAATTTCATTCTCTTCAGAAAATAAGTCTTTAAACGGTTTCATTCAAATGGCCCTATCATATACCCGAGGCGGGTAAAATTGAGGGAAATTAGGATTTTTTTGAAAATCCCTTGTTTCTAAATTAGGGCCCCCTACACCCCCTTGTGTTAACGCATATATTTTGAAATCAACTGAAACATAGTAAGAGATGAACGCAATGTGTGTGCAAAATTTCAATCTTCTATGTGCATAAGTAAGGCCAAAATGATGACGTCATTTCCCCCTATGTCTGGATGCAGAAGAGCGTATTATTACACATAACGTGTTTTACAATGCATCCACGCTTGAAAAAAAAAGTAAAAGCTTTGCTAGAAAATTTTATAGCCAATAATTACATTACTCACTTTTGGAACTAATGACAACTATGAGTACCATATTAATTATAAAAGTATTGAGTGGAGGTTTTTCATCGACTCCTCCAAAATAAGTCTCAAGTGTGTCCTACTGCCTAATAACAACGTGTTACCATCGATTCTGTTTGAGTGTGCACCTTACAAGGAAAAAACATATGTTAACATGAAACAATTGTTATTGCGATTGAACTATGACAAGTTTAAATGACAGATTTCCAGGGATCTGAAAATCGTAGCCACACTACTTGGGCTACAACAGGGCTATAAAAGTTCTGTTCCTTCCAGTGCCTATGGGATAACCACGCCATAACTCTTCATTATAAAATAAATATTGGCCTAAGTATTAATCACTTCAGCCAGACCTCACAATGTTATACAAGAAGCACTTGTCGAATCCAAGAACGTAATTCTCCCCGCTCTCAATGTAAAATTGGGACTAACGAAAAACTTCGTTAAGACCATGGACAAAACTGGGGTAACATCATTTATGTATTTGCGCCAGAAAAAGGAGGGGATTTTCTTGGGTACCCAGATTCGGAAAATGTACAAAGATGAACACATCAATACCATCCTGACAGGTAATGAAAAGTTAGCTTGGGACGCCTTTATTCAAGTGTCAACAAACGTTCTAGGAAATAAGAGGGCAGAAAACTATAAAGATCTTGTGATAAATCTTCTGCACTGCAACGATAAACTGGGGTGTAACATGTCCTTAAAGTTACATTTCTTAGATTCCCACTTGGACTTTATTCCTGACAACTGTGGCGCTGTAAACAACTAGCACGGGAATCGCTTCCACCAGCAAATTTCGAACATGAAAATGAGATACCAGGGAAAATGGAGTGCAACATTGTTAGCCGATCACTGCTGGAGACTAATTAGGAAATCACCAGCCTAAAATTACAAATGCCAGGCAAAGCGGTTGCGCCTTCAGTGACCTTCCTCCAAGAGATAACAACAAGATAAATACATGCATAAGCTCAGATAGGCAATAACGCAAAATTAACATCACTTCAAAACGAGAGCTAATCTTGCACTTTCATTAACAATTTAGTTATCAGCACACCCGAAAACATAAAGATTAGTTGTTTACATGCTAGTTAAAGAAAAAATATATAAGGTTGTTGGCTAGTGTACGTATTATAATAACCTAAAAATGTAAAACAAAACTTTAAAATCATCCCCCATTCACTAAAAACAGTATATTATAAATCAACTTAAACAAATTAATATAACAAAAACTTAATATATATCGGCGGTGAAGTATAGTGGTTGTGTTCCATACATCTAGTCCTGAGGATCGCGGTTCAAACACGGCAGGAGTCGATTGATTTTTAATATAAAAATCCAAGGGATAAGTCCTCCAGGAGGAACTTTAAGCTGGGAGTCCCGAGTCTGAATATTTTCGGGCTTGTAAAAAAACCTAATCTCCTGAGCTAAATTTAATCGACCTTCCCCATCCAAATAATATCTAGTTTCCTTTTAGATACCTCATGAGACGATGTGCTGAACACATTATTAATTGCCATCTATAGAGAAAAAGCGCACCTAAATTAAATTGGTAAACATACTCCCTCTAGGAGACCACTCATCTCCAGGTAGGGCATAAATGATACATACATAATATTAAAACTGAAGATCAGTAATGGGCTCAGTGCCAAAAAGTTGATTTTGATTTTAGTATATTTCTTTAAAAAAAATTTAAACTGAATCAAATGTTTATATTTATTATCAAGGATGAGATTCATATTACTATTGAACATATTTTGTCATATGAATGGAAAATATTATTTATTAAGAAAATCGTAGAATGTGCCAAGTACAACACCTCTAATAAAAAGAGGTAAGTGCAAATTAAAAAGTCTCAATCTTCTTTTAATTCTAACTGTTTAAAACTATAATTTTACAATAATATACTTCATGCAAGTACGTTGTTATATATTTAATTATTTCGAACCCTTCTTTTTTATTGTTAAAGAATACGAAACAATTTTAATGTATTATTTCTTCGAAGAACACTCTATTATCTTCCTTAAATATGGCATCATTTGTTATACATCCCTTCTTTTCAGCTGACTAGTTGTTTCGACACGGTTATGAAGGTAAAACCAAGCCCTTTATTGTATTAGCGGTGAACCCCTTTCTTGAGAATCTTACAACAACTACATGTTTCGCGTTCATTAAATATTATTTAGTCGTGACGATTCCGGATACGGCTTTTTGAACTCCAATCCAACTGCATTTAGAAACATTTAGTTTTTTCGAGTACATGTATAAATCCGCTTTTTTTTAAATCAACGATGACGTCAAGTTGAAGCATTAGTAACTGTAAAGAGATTGTTTGGTGTTGCATTCACCATAAGATTAATTACGTCGTTAGTAACTTAACATTTTTCAATTATTTTATGTTTCTCGATCCGAGGAAAATCTTTGTCACATAACAAAAATTAATGACCGGAGACGAGCTCTTACGGTTTATCTCATCGTACGTGTTAGTAATCGTCAAATAAATCCAAAGAAATATAACCAATGCAGTTATCAGACTACATATTCAGCTTTCGTTTCGCCATAACGTCACAACTATTGAATATTTTAATAAGACATGAAGCAATTTAATTATTGCCTCGGACACTCATATCATCGTTTCACAAATACATGAAAACTTTATTGTTGTCACAATGTAGCATGAAAGCTGAGAGGAATAAAACATCTATCTCCAACTTGTTCTATATCCATGGTTTTGCCAAAATCTCATCTGATAATAAGTCAAATTTCCTGCAAGTGCGTGGTCGATGGAAAGAAATTTATGGGAATATTTTTATAGAGTTCAAACGCACGGGATTCTTAAATGCCCGTTATTACCCAGTCCCTGAAATTTAAATGTCGTTAACACTTTTTTTTTGCAGGGGTTTTAACAAAAATATTGTCATTATTGTTCTAGGTGCAATAGAATTAAAAAACCAGCTGTAGCTATGATCATATAATGTTTGGATAAATTGTCATAGTTACACGGCTGTTATGTTAAGATACATGATAAAATTGATTTACACATGGAACCCTTAAAAACAAAATTTCTGATTATAAGTCAAAATGGATTCAACATGTTCATCAAATGGAAGATCACAGGATACTCAAAGAAATGTTAAACTATCAACATGCAGGAAGAAGATGCCCAGGAGTCCACTCAAAAGACTTTTGGATGGTGTTTATCTTGAGGCCGAAACAGGTCAAGAAATGACCTAATTCATGAATGGACTATGATGATGATGATAAATTAATTTTAATTTTCATGCATATTCATTAAAATAGCGTACTTACTGACATTGTTGGTTAACTGAACAACTGCGATGCTGTACTAATTCACTGTACACTAATTTATATATTTTACTTCAGATGCATATAATTATTTTGATATATAACAATATGTATAGTTAATTTATTTCATGGCATTTGCGTCCAGTCACATTTACATGGTGCGGTACCAGATCCATGAATGTATAAGTAACATTAAATTATTCTGGAACTATTACTCCAGAGTTCTTATTTACAAGATTCATCTCCACATGTATTAGGATCATTTGGCGTTATCAGGGTGCACCACGGAGAGGCGGTCTTTACAAATTTTCTCATTAGGACGGAAAGAGAGAAAACTAGACCTACACTACAACAAAATACCTATTGTGCAAAGCAATCTCAATACATATCTAGGAGTAACACTAGACTGCAAGCTGTCTTGGAAGAATCATGTAGAAAACGTAAGTGTAAGAACAATAAAGAGAATGAACATCCTCAAAAGATTATCTGGTGTAAAATGAGGTTGTTCTAGAATAACTTTAAATACTACCTACAACTTGTACACCCTTCGACAAAAAAAAAGAGTCATTTCTTGAACGCACATTACTTCTAATTCATACTCGGCACAGCACTGGGTTCAAACTATGAAACTAGTCATAATTAAGCAGTCCCTGAGCTACTGCGTTACGTGGCATGAACTTAAGACTCTTCTACGTGTCCCGATAGCTCAGCGGTAAAGCCCGCGGTCACTGTTTCTGTTAATGAAGATCGCAAGTTCGCGTCTTCAATTACGCAGTTTTTTTCGTGATATTTGTATTAAAACGTTTTATGAATTAAATACATTTTGTTTAGACATTTGAATTATTCTATACTTTTTAAGTTCATAATTTTTTATACCGTTGAGGTTATAACAATGCTAAATTATATATTTTTACACGCTTTATACTAGCATGACCTGTATCTGTCTATGTAGCCAACCTGTATTTATGTAACGGAATCTTTGAACACGATTTTCATCCACTTAAAACATTGGATCGACTTGAAACTTTGTATACTTGTAAAGGGTCCATGACAATACAATAATTTTATTTTTTTCTAAAATCCTGGCCAGAATCATCGGAAAATAAAAAAAAATAAAAACTTGTGTAATAGGTTGCAGAGTTTTAGAAATTTGGTCAATCGTTGTAAGAGCTCAGTTAGTAGAACGGTGGACTGTAGTGGTATATAATTTCAGCAATAAATAGGTCGCTGGTTCAAATGGGGGCCGAAGGTTTTTTTTATAAAAGTATTAAGCAGTTAAATTTTCGTGGGATTCCGGTTTATGACAATCAATTAAACTTAAAATAAAAAAAAGTTTAACAACTGAAACAATAGGCTTTATTAGATAACCAAACTAAAAAAATAAAAAATAAATAATAGTTTAAAAAACTAAAACAACACGATTCATTAGAAAACCGAACGAAAAAATAAAAAATAAAAAATTTTAACTACCAACACGCTTGGGGAAAAAATTAAAGTGGTCGACAAAAAATCATCTCTAACTCATCTAGTATGAAACTAGAGTTATCTACAAAAGAAAATAATTCTACCATCAAAAGCGTTGGGTGCTTTTTATGATTTTACGTTTTCTTCTTAGAGACTTTACTTTTACAAATATCTGTTTATTATCAAATATAAGTATTAATTGATATAGAGCACCCCACGCTTTTGATATTAAAATTATTTTTTGTAAATAACTCTAGTTTTATTCTAGATGTGTTGGAGATTATTTTTTTGTTGACCACTTTAATTATATCCCAAGCGTTTAGAAAATAAAATTATTTTTCATTTTTTAGTTCGGTTTTCTAATAAAGTGTGTTGTTTTAGTTTGTTTAAACTACTACTTATTTTTACCTTGTATACTACCGTGTTCCTCAACTATCTAAAATTTTCGTTGATTTCACTCTGGGCCTTTCGATGCATGCTTCATCTTCTGGAGTTGTTGTAGTAGTATTGAATTAACTGTATGTCTGATAGATGGTTTTGCTTATTGGCCAATTTTCGTTGAGAATGTTTGTATTCTTGGCCTTCTTGATAATTTAGATTTCTTGTAAAATGTTAATTTTGTGTCTGTTGTTTTCTCTGTTTACATTGTATTATCGATATTGTTGAAACTGTGGCCGCTTTCTGAAATATGTTTAGCGAAATTTGATTTCATTGTTAGAGGAGAAGGGAAATCAAATTTCGCAGTTCACCAGGTTGAATCCAATCGAAAATGTATGGGCTAAGATGAAAATAGAGATGAACTGTAATTGGCCTGCAGATGCACGAAAAACGAAAGATGACTTATGGGCACAAATTGAAAAGCCTGGGATGCTCTAGCCGATCGTCTACGTGCCCGTAGAGAACTTTTGCATCAATGCCCCGCAGATTGAGGGCGGCAATAGATGCTGAGGATTCATACACACGATGTTGATTTTGTTTTTGTTAAATTTTTTCATTTCAGAATATATTATTTCCTTTCTTCATTTAATTATTAGAAGGTTTTAATTGATGTGTTTTGTGTGTGCATTAAAGCCATGAATGCTGAAATATAAAATTAAATATGAAACTATATTACAGGCGAAATGCTATCCTAACATTCAGTAAAAAGAAAAGTTGATCGGGAATCGAACCCATCAGGTTACGAATGCAGATGTTGTGTGTTAAACTGCTCGACCACGGAAACACACGAAGGCAAGCTCTCTCTTTTATGTTACTTAAGTGTGCACTACGTTAACTAGCAAACACCACAGTACAATTACTGAAAATGTGTTAATGTGAATAAGACTTCAGCGAGTGCTCACGAAGTTCCCCGATCGGTTGGTAGAATCAAGAGATTACTCTTTTTTTTGTCTAAGGGTGTACATAAAACCAATTCTACATTACTATGGAGAAATTCTCATAACAGCACCTAGAATGATGGAAAAACTAGACAGAGTACAAAATTATGTTATGCGAATAACATGCAGTTAAGACAACCCCTATAGAAGCAATGATAATTATAACACAGTCTTATCCAATCCCGTTATCACTCCAAGAAAAAAGCAGTCCTACAGTATGAGAAAATGTTGCGACTGTCAGAAGACAAATGGAGAAAGAGACAAACACAGTTCAGAAAACTGAGGACCCAATCCACCTTTCTTGAAAAAGTAAATGAACTGGAACAGACATTTGATATTTCAACAAACCGAGAAATAATTCCATCTAAAATTCATCCAGCACATTTTTAATCAATCCTATGAAACTTAGATCTAACAGCAAAAATTAACAACAACAAAAAAACAGAATGCAACAGCACTTTCCTGAAGAATACAACCATAGAGACTATCCACACCACATACCCTAAAAACGACTGACTCCAATGTCTATAGAGACGGCTTACTATCAGATCCCGAAAATGGAGCTGGTACAGGAGGAACGTGACCCCTCTTCTCTTTCTACTGTCATGCTGGAAGAAGAACAACACATTTCGACGGTGAGATTCATGCTATAAAAACTACACTTGAACACTTTTTAACAAGATCAGATAACATCTGTAAATTAGTTCTCCTGTCAGACTCAAAAGCAGTTCTTCAATCAATCTGTCACCCAAACACACACGACTCTAAACAATGTTATGACATGATACTACAACTCCATATCTATGGCAAAGAAATCATGCTACAGTGGATTCCATCACATTTTGGAATCTTGGGTAATGAAGCAGCGAATCACCAACACCCAAACCAATATCTTATATTTCGGCAAAAAGGCACATCAAATAAAAAAGCCAAGGATATAAATGATAAGACTTCAATCGTCCACAAAATATAAGAAATAGAAAAGCCTCCTTCAAAACACAAACATCATACCAGAACTTTCACAGAAGGCAGCAGTTGCACAATTCAGATTAACTACAGGACACGATTGCCTTGCTAAACACTTGTGCAAGATCAATATATTATCTACACCAAGATGCATTCTATGCAACCACCCTGAAGGAGAAATTGATGATGAACAGCTCAACAACTTTGCAGCCATCAAAGAGGAAACCTCCAAAACTTCTAAGTACTGGAGATCAAGACTGCTAATGATTTCAGTGTTAGATGCAGCTCATTAGACACCAACCACTAACCAACATTAAATTATTAGTACAATCCATGACTGAAAATTCACTTGTGGAACACACAACACTTCAGAGAAAAAAAATTCACTTCTAATGTGTGTATTTACTAATGACTTAAAAATACTTTAAAAAAAGTTCGTATTAACTCAGTTAAAAGATCGTATGGTTTAAATTATATTTTTGGCACTGATGTTTACAAAATATTTCACGAACGCAGTTACACGACCGGTAGCATCTAAAATAATTAGTCGTCAAAATTATATCATATGATATTTAGATCAAAATAACCCCTCTAGAAATGTAAAAAGGAAACAGGAAATTCCAACTTTCAAAGTAAACATATACTAAACGAAGAATTTATTTTTATAGAAATGTTGACAAGGGTTTGTTTGTAGTTTTCTAACACCTCTTAAATCTCGCTAATCCACTTGAAGTTGCAACTATAATGGTGCTCAATATATATATGTCATTGGACGGTAGTAGGAGTGGACTGAAGTCACATATAACTAACAATGGTCTTTTACAATTTAAAGGCAAGTTGAGCCTGCTGAAATTGAGTACTTGTCACAAATAATCCCTATTACTATTTCCTCTTACATACTCACTCCCGTCCCCTGGACTAGAATTAGCATGCTCGGTACGCATCTGATAGTGTGAACCTATCATTCTACCTCGCTTTTCTGTTAATCTTGCAACACACTGAAGGCAAAATCACAACAGGTTTTAATCAAAATAATTAGATTAAATTATGTATACAGTCAATATGCCCATTTCACCAATTAATGTTTTAAAATGGTCAACAAGTTTCCACAGCCAAGCTGTCATTCTCAAGACCAGATATTGACTGAAGACAAAATTGATAATACATATTATTTATTTATTATCAATTTTGTCTTGAGCCAATATCTGGTCTTGAGAATGACAGCTTGGCTGTGGAAACTTTTTGACCATTTTAAAACATTAATTGGTGAAATGGGCATATTGACTGTATACATATTTTAATATTTTATCACCAAGAAGATCACTTGTGTATTAAATTAGATTAAAGTTCACAGTGATGCTGTGACGATCAGAATCAACACTAAACCTCAGTGCCACTGGGTTTGTTATAAATAGCTTTATCACCGGCCCGGAACATCATCTCACGCCTTCTCGTGTACATACTACTATTATGGTAGTGGCAATTACTTACTTACTTACTCACTGGCACTATCGAACCCGTAGGTTCATGGCCACACGGACATAAGCTCTCCATACATCCCTACCCTGAGCTAATGCTTTCCAATCATTCCCTGTATAATCTACTTCCCTCAAATCATAGTTAATGTTATTCTTCCACCTCATTCTTGGTCTACCAACTGGGCGTTTTCCCTCTGGCTTTCCTACAAGAAGCTTCCATACAAGTCTTTCATTCCCCATACGTGTAACATGTCCTGCCCATCGCAATCTACGAGACTTAACTGTTCTTATTATATCTGGCTTCCTGTAAAGACCATGTAGTTCATTGTTAAGTAGTCTTCTCCATTCACCTGTCTGTTCATCTCTCTTTGGTCCAAAAATTTTCCTAAGTACTTTATTCTCAAATACTTGTAATCTCCTTTCCTCTCTTAAAGTAAGAGTCCATGTTTCGCACCCATATAATATAACTGGTAGAATAATTGTTTTATATATTTTCAGTTTAACGTTTTTTGAAAGGAGTTGGGACATCAAGAGTCTCTGCAATGCATAATAGTATGCATTTTCAGAATTGAGCCTATGTTTAATTTCTTTGTGCATCTCATTACTATTTGTGATTATTGTTCCTAGGTATTTGAATTAAGGCACTTCCTCAAAATTTCCCTCATTTGACATTAGCTGTTCATTTCCATTATTTAATGGATTTCTATGTGTTGTGCGGGCGCGGGGTGAGGGATATTAGTTCAACCTCTCTAATAAACCACGCTTCTGCTACCATTTGTGCGGGGTACAACTACGCAGACTACCGCCATTTATCCGGGATCGGGTTTTGTTACTGCTGCCTCTATTAACGTGGATCTGCTTTCCTGCAAGGTTATCAATCACAAAGTTGCTTGCCTTGGGCCCATAGAAGGCAGCAATCGATTCATCTTTCTCTCTCAGATACATTGACATAAATAAATAATGATTCTCAAATACATAGAGTGAGTGAAAATGATAATAATTGTTATTCAAGAAAGTTAAAGAGCAAAATAGCAAGGGAGGTGGAAATAATTTCCTACGTGAGTGAATTTCCGTATAGGATTGAAAACAACTACGTGCACATCAATGAAGTAGCAGATAAATTGTATAAAAGACGACCTTTAATAGAAACAAGTTGTCTGAAGTAAAAACAAATTAACAAAGACATTTCGATCATTCAATTAAACTAAAATATAAACAAATAAATAACGATATCCTTACAATAGAAAAACACACCATACCTCACGCCACACTCATGCTAGCGTCCGAACCAGGGGCAACTTCTTCCCTGGTCTGCCGGACCAACTAAACCACGCCGCTTCTCGGCTTCAGACGAGCTTGTCCATTAGAGCTTCAATCGCATCGCGGACTGGATGCTGATTCAAACTTTGAATCTGCTCAAAGAACTGAACGATGAATGCGTGAATGATTGAATGATAACGTTCTGCCAGTCCACCACGTATATGAAGGTTCCGAGTTAGAGGGGGAGATGCGCCGTAGACAATGCGCAGCGTGAAGGGGGAAGAGTAGAGAGAGGGGGTAAATACAAGGAGAAAGGGATATTGGCATAGTTCATAAATATTCCAGTCTAGGGAGGAGAACGACGTTACCATAATGAGCCGAAAAACACACTTTCGGTTCAATATCTCCCTCCTGCACCGTCCGGGAAAAGAAAACAGTCCATAAACTTCAAAACAATGCCAGAAAGTCCCAGAAGTCTTATAGACTTAAACCACTATCACGATGTTGCAAAGATACCAGATAGGAAATCCCACGTTGGGAGGGGCACGTTAACACTATCAGATTCCGAGCGGTAAACTTCATCACAAATTTCATCGTCCCCAAAATCACTATCACCACACTCGCTTCTACGTCGACTATACAGGCGCTGTAAATAAATTCCAATCTTGACACAGCCGCCATAGTAAGACTCCGCGGTGTTCCAGGTGAAAAATAGGGTGACGATACCATAACTGGATTGCCGGGTCGCAATCCCGATCAACCGCTATCCAGGAATCTGTAGTTGCAGAACCACCACTTCGGTCAGCTGGGCACTCGGGGTCGGCCGGGTCCGCCAAGTGCTCGACTGCCGAACATTCCAGGCTGCTCTCCTATGCCAATATTAAGGAAGGGTGAACTGAAACAAGAAAACAGGCGAAGACAGAAAAACGGAACCTCAAACGTTCTTGCATAACATATAACTTAGTACAAGCGTTTTTTCAAAAACATCCGTGGCATTAATCCACTACAGAACATACTTTTTACTAACGTGTTGTTTTATGACGTGGCCATCGACGCTTACTAATTTCTAGTTACACTTGCTTTTAGAACTTAGCCTGCGTCTTATAATAACAAAACCTGGACCACATGTACCGAAACTCACTCAAAGATCTCCCACAAACGAAATGGCTCAATCAGTCCAAAAACTAGCTTTCCTAATATAAAAAAAATAAGCAAACGAACTACGCCGAAAAAACTAAGATCGACACTCTCTAGCAAGATGTCCAAAACGCTGGCATTTCCAACATCGTAAACTACTTTTCTGCTGCCAGGAATTATTGCGAGAAGAACGATTCGCAGGAGCATTAGTTTTACTTAAATTATCAGGGGCACGTTTCTCGCTGAAGTTCTTTTGTCTTTCGGCTATTTCAAAGTCAGCTACTTTCTTAGCCAAGACACACATTTCTGCTACATTTTGAGGTTTTGTAGCGAAGATCAAATGCTGTCTGGTGACAGAAGACATATTTTTGAAGAATAATGTCATAGAGCTTCAATCGCATCGCGGACTGGATGCTGATTCAAACTTTGAATCTGCTCAAAGAACTGAACGATGAATGCGTGAATGATTGAATGATAAACGTTCTGCCAGTCCTCCACGTATATGAAGGTTCCGAGGTAGAGGGGAGATGCGCCGTAAACAATGCGCAGCGTGAAGGGGAAAGAGTAGAGAGAGGGGGTAAATACAAGGAGAGAGGGATATTGGCATAGTTCATAAATATTCCAGTCTAGGGAGGAGAACGACGTTACCATAATGAGCTGAAGAACACACTTTCGGTTCAGTGTGACCATATATTTAGTTTTATTGATATTTACTTCCAGTCCTAATTTCTTAGTGTTACTCAATAGCGTGTGCGTGTTATCCTTTAGTATCTCCTCGCTATCGGCCAACAATACTACATCATCAGCATAAACTAACAGCTTATTAATACCATTGAGTTGTAAGCCATCCTCAATCTCTAAATATTTAATGGCATGCTCTAGTACAAAATTAAATAGTAGGCGAGATAGTGCATCTCCTTGCTTCAACCCATTCTGGATTTCAAAAGTGTCCGAAAACTGTTTGCCTACACGTACCCTATTCTTTGTACCATTTAGACACATTCGTATAAGTCTAACTAACTTTTTAGGAATTCCGAACTCCAGCAGGATACTATATAACTTCTCCCTCTTAATTGAATCATATGCTTTTTTGAAGTCTACATACAGTTGATGTACAGTACCATCATATTCCCATTTCTTTTCTAAAATCTGTCTTATACTAAAAATCTGATCTGTTGTAGACCTGTTTCATCTAAATGCACATTGATGATCTCCTAAAATGTCATCAATATAGGGAGTAAGTCTGCTTACTAATATATTTGTTAGAATTTTGTACGAAGTTGAAAGTAATGAGATGCCCCTGTAGTTGTTGCAATCAGTTTGATCTTCTTTCTTATAAACTGGTACGATAATTGATTCCTTCCATTCATCTGGAAGAGCTTCTTTTTCCCAAATCATACTAAGCAACCAGCGTATCTTGTCCATCAATTTTTCTCCCCCTGATTTTATCAGTTCTGCTGGGATCTCATCTGAACCTGATGCTTTATACATCTTCAATTTTTCAATCGCCATTTCAACCTCTAATGCACTTGGCTCTGCGACTAGCATTTCTGCTGTCTGTAAATTATCCTCCTCAATGTCCTGTTCTGTATGTACATTTAATAGCTGATTAAAGTAACTTTTCCATCTATTTAATATACACCTGGAATCTGCAATCATATCCCCATTTTCATTCCGAATTATGTTTATTCTAGCCTGAAACTCTTTCTTCTCTATGCTAATTCCCTGATATAATTCTCTAATGTTCCTACTTTTTGCATTCATTTCAAGATCATTAGTCTTCTCTCTCAAATATTCCCTTTTTTTACTCTTTAGTAGCTTGGTGGTTTCCCGTCTAATACTACACAATTGCTCTAAATTTACCTCATTTGGCTCGTGTAACCATTTCATTTTTACCAGCTTTCTTTTCTTTACAATGTCGGCACATTCCTCATCAAACCATTTCTTGTTTTGCCTCTTTTTTAAACAACCAACACTTTCTGATGCTGACAATTTAATAGTATCTCTTATAGCCCCCATTCTTTATTTATATCAGTTTCTTCTTCGTTTGCCACATTTTCATTGGAAGATTCCAGTACTTCAATTCTATTAGCAATTTTGATTTGGTACTCTTGCCGCATTTCGTCATTTTTCAAGTTGTTTAATTCAAATTTTACAGAATCATCTTTAGCGTTTGTTCCTCTCATAAGCGATAGCCGTTGTCTGATTTTCACTCTGGCTTGATAATGATCCGAATTGCAGTCTGTCCCTCTAACTGATTTAACATCGATTATGCTACTGTGCCAGCGTTTATCCACTAATACATGATCTATCTGGTTCCGAGTTTCTCCATCTGGGGACGTCCAGGTGTATTTATGAATATCCTTATGCTGAAATATTGTGCTCTTAACAATGAGATTCTTTGATGTGGCAAATGTGACTAATCTAACCCCGTTGTCGTTACTATCTTCATGAAGACTGAATTTGCCTATTGTTGGTTTGAATATATCTTCCCGCCCCACTTTTGCATTAAAATCTCCTAAGATAATTTTCATATGATATCGTGAAAGGCTATCAAATAAGCATTCTAATTCTTCATAGAACTCATCCTTGATCTTGTCATCTTTATCTTCTGTGGGGGCATGTACATTTACAATTATAAAATTGCGCGGTCGGGGAACCACGCTCTGACGTGGATCTGATTTCCAGCAAGGTTATTTATCACGATGTTGCTTGCCTTGGGCCCATAGAAGGCAGCAATTGATTCATCTTTCTCTCTCAGATATATAGACATAAATAGTTAATGATTCTCAAACACATAGAGTGAGTGAAAAATATAATAATTGTCATTCCAGAAAGCTAAACAGCATAATAACAAGGGAGCTGGAAATGATTTCCTACTTGAGTGAATTTCCGTCTAGGATTGAGAACAACTATGTGCAGATCAATAAAGCAGCAGATAAATAAAAGATGACCTTTAATATAAGCAAGTTGTCTGAATTAAAAACAAAAAAAAAAAGACTTTGATCATTCAGAGAGCAAAACAAAATATAAACAAATAAATAACAATATTCTTACAATAGAAAAATACACACCATACCTCACGCTACACTCATACTTACATCCGAATCAGGGACCACTTCTTCCCTGGTCTGCCGGACCAACTAAAGCACGCCGCTTCTCGGCTTCAGAACAGCTTGTCCATTAGAGCATGATTCGCATCGCGGACTGGATGCCGATTCAAACTTTGAATCTGCTCAAAGAACTAAATGATGACTGCTTGAAAATTGAATGAATGAATGATAATGTTCTGCCTGTGCACCACGTATATGAAGGTTCCGAAGTAGAGGGGAGATGCGTCGTAGACATTGCGCGGCAGGAAGGGTACAGGGGTGAGAGTGGGGTAACTACCAGGAGACAAGGATAATGGCATAGTTAATAAATATTCCAATCTAGGGAGGAGAACGACGCTACAATAATGAGCCGAAAAACACACTTTCGGTTCAGAATCATGTTGTTTACCCTTTAGAATTATGTATGATACCCTATCACTAACAAACTTAATATCTCGGATAGCAGATAGGATCCTCCTTCTAACTAAAAAACCCGTTCCAAATGCGGGTCTTTCTGCACCACCGTAGTATAATGCAAAGCTTCCTGATTCCTGACTACTTCTTCTGGACACCTAACTTCCTGTAAAGCGACTATATCCAAGGGCGATTTATCTAGTTCCCGCGACAATATCTCTAGTGCCCCGCTATTGTATAAAGTCCTAACATTCCAAGTTCCTAGGAACATGTCCCTGTGTTTGAGCCTTTGGCATGGGTTCCCTGAAGTAGTCCCCGCCCGGAGAACCGAATGGGGGACTATTTGACCTCCGGAAAATTTTACCCCAGTTGAACCCATGTCCGCATTTCTTGACGGTTCTATTTTTACGGTGAAAGATCGTCACTCTTTCACTCTTTCGACCAAGGTACTTTTTTCGTCTGGCTTATCACCTTCGACCACTCCGGCATGGGTAACCCTATCGGCAGCAATGCTACCGCCGGCATAGCTCTCAGGATCATTTAAGCACGCAAGCCACTCCACCACGACAAGGTAAAGATACCATGGAGGGATGGTAGTGGCAATTAGCCCACTTTATAAGTCATGGCACTCATGGCACATAGCTCGACTTTTCCGGTCTTTATTTTTTTGCTCAGTTCTTTATTGAGATATCCAGTCATCTTATATAGGCCTACTTATTCATTAAATGCTTTAAACAATGGTAATTGAATGATTCAGGAATTATACATCCGTCCATAGTAATTCTGCCCGAAGGCAGGTGCTTCACAGCAATCATAGCATTTTCATGCTATGCTTGCAGCTTTTTTCTAGGGAATTGTGTAGGTGTGGTAGCTTCCCGTTGCTTTCCACACCGGTGAAGGATGATGATGATAATTGTAATGGTAAGGATGATAATGATAAGGATGAAGGCCATATGATTTCGGGGACCGTTTGGGCCTTAAAGTTTTCCTGACATTTGTCTTAGAGGTGAGGAAAAACCCCGATAAAAACCTCACCCAGAAAAACTGCCCCGACCGGGGATCGAACCCGCACCCGCTGCGTGACAAGGCAGCACGCTACCTCGAGACCACAGCGGTGGACGAATTATACATAATAAGGATATTATTGAACTCAAAGGAGCATACTAAAAATATAAAAGCTAGACATATATCGTGTCCACCGTGGTCTCGAGGTAGCGTGCTGCCTTGTCACGCAGCGGGCCTGGGTTCGATCCCGGTCGGCACATGTTTCCTGGGTGAGGTTCTTGCGGGGTTTTTCCTCACTTGTAAAACAAATGTCATGAAACTTTAAGGCCCAAACGGTCCCCCAACGTTATTTCGCCATAATAATCATCAATCACATTCGCCTTACAGTAGATTAAGTTTAGGATTAAGGACACTCCTGGCACATCCCTATCATCATAATCGCCCATAATGTCATATGATCAGTGTAACTCTGCCTACCAGGAGCCCCAACCTCAGAAGTGGGTTACAGTTACGCCAATGCCAGGAGAGAATACCACGAATGTTGAAATGACAAACAGAGACATTGAAAAAAATATATATATCGTATATATAGCTATCGGAATTGCCTGTTGTTGTGAGATAAATTAAAGAAAACTCTAAGACGTGCAAAATTATATACGACGGACGCTTTACCACCTAAGGTCTCTTTGACTAACTAACTAACTCACTGGCACAGACTATCGGAACCCGAGAGGTTTATAGGCCGGGGCATCGGATACATAAAGCTCGTCCATATTATCACCTAGTCCTGGGCCAAATGTTTATCCAAATCATGGACCCCATGCCATAATCTCCTTCCCTGCAACCGATAGTTAATGGTTGTTTTCACCACGGCCTCATACTTCTTGATCTACCACCTCGGGGCGTTTTCCCTCTGGTTTTCCTACAAGAATCTTCCATGCACGACTTTCATTCCCATTCGTGCCACATGTCCTGCCCATCGCAGTCTATGAGACTTAACCGTTCTCATTATGTCTGGCTTCCTATAAAGACCATGTAATTCACTGTTATGCAGTCTTCTCCATTCATCTGTCTGTTCATCTCTCTTTGGTTCAAAAATTTTCTTAAGAACTTCATTCTCAAATACTCGTAATCTCCTTTCCTGTCTTAAAGTAAGAGTCCATGTTTCGTATCCATATAATATAACTGGTGGAATATTAGTTTTATATTTTTTCAGTTTAACGTTTTTTGAAAGGAGTTGGGAAGGCAAGTGTCTCTGTGATGCATAATAACATGCATTTCCAGAATTGAGCCTATGTTTAATTTCCTTGTGCATCTCATTCCTGTTTGTGATTATTGTCCCTAGGTATGTGAATTCAGCCACTTCCTCAAAATTTCCCTCATCGATTTTTCATTAGCTGTCCATTTCCGTTATATAAGTGTGATTTTTAGTGGTGTGGCCATAAATATTTGGTTTTATTGATAATGAAAACTTCCGGGTGGTCCAGTCCCAATTTCTTAGTGTTACTCAGTATTGTCTGCATGTTGGCCTTTAGTATCTCCTCGCTATCGGGCCGTAGTACTACATCATGAGCATAAACTAACAGCTTATTAATACCATTCAGTTGTCGGCCTTCTTCAACCCTCTAATGATTTATGGCATGCTTCTAGTACAAAATTAAATATTATAGGAGATAGTGCATCTCCTTGCCTTTCCAAACCCATTCTGGATTTCAAAGGTAACCGAAAACTGTTTTACCCTCACGCACCCTACTCTTTGTGCGATTTAAGACCCATTCGTTTTAAGTCCTAACTAACTTTGTTTGAGGCAATTTTCCCGAACTGCCAGCAGTGAGATACTATATAAAATTCTCCCTCTTAAATTGAATCGGATGCCTTTTGGAAGTCTACGTATAGTTGGTGTAGAGTACCAATTATATTCCCATTTATTTTCTAAAATCTGTCTTAAGCTAAAAATCTGATCCGTTGTAGACCTGTTTCTTCTAAATCCACATTGATGATCACCTAGAATCTCATCAATGTAAGGAGTAAGTCTGCTTACTAATATATTTGTTAGAATTTTGTATGAAATTGAAAGTAATGAGATGCCCCTATAGTTGTTGCAATCAGTTTTATCTCCTTTCTTATAAATTGGTATGTTAATTGATTCTTTCCATTCATCTGGAAGAGCTTCTTTATCCCAAATCTGTTAATTTTATTTTATTTTAATTATACTACGAAATGGAAAATAAGATGAAATGAGTTCTGGTAATAAAATTCCAACCCTCCATTTGTCTTGATGACTGATGATTACCGGAAACAAAGCTCAGTGAGGTTAGTCAGCATCGGGATTTTGAACCCCAAACCTCCCAAATAAGAATATCGTTAGCCATCCCTCGGTTTTGATACCATCGTTCAGCGAATTTTGCATAATCAATGGCAGTCACTATAATTCTGTTTTAAATCACTTTTCTCTTCTCTAAACATTTGGGATATTATCTTGTTTCTGGTAAGAGAATGCATGTTGATGCTTAATTTAGGTAATAAATAGACCAGTTTTAAATAAGTGGACTATTAATTTTAACTTGAGAAACCTTAATACTTTTAAGAGTCAAAATGAACCACCGTTGAGGTTAGAGAACAACCGAAAATATCTATTACCGTTTTAAACTATGCTGATCATGGAATACGCTTCTGATAAGCCTTAAAAGTAATTTTACCAAGTTGTTAAACTAAATTTGAATTAGTTGAGAACGAATTATACGTTTCTTTTTATTTAATTTTAATCTTCTTGAGAAGAGCCGTACAGAAAATTATCTATTTATGAGCACATAATATCTCTCGGAAAGAGTCATTGGAGTGAATTCGTCATGTGGTACTTTCTGTTATAATTTTACTTGATTTCATATTTCTCTTTTGTTTTCTTCTGTGTTGCATCAAAGTACTGTAGAACTGAGTTTTATGTTTTTCATTTCATTCTTTCTTCTTTTATACGACTGAGTTGAAATTCATAATTAAGCGTTGATAAAGAAAATATATAGTACTTGTTTGAAATACAAAGGGTTTTGGATAAAAAGAGGAAAACAAGGAGATTTAATAAGCTGTGGTTTTTGTAGAGAAGCCGTGTTTTGTTGTTACATTATAACAAAAGTCATGAACTGCATTTACTTCAGAAAAATTGTTAATTATTAAATATTACTTTGTGTTGTAAAAAGTTGTTTACGGTATCTGTAGAAATGAAAATTATACAACTCTGTGTGAAGTTTTATCGATGGACTTCACTACTACAAAAATAAAGTTCCCATGCTGTTAAAACTCTACCTAAATTGAGAGCACACTTTCACTCTCACTCTCTATGTCCCTCCCTGTAGCTCGCTCTCTCTTTCACTCTCTCTCTCTCTCTCCTCTCTCTCTCTCTCTCCTCTCTCTCTCTCTCTCTCTCTCCCGCTCTGTTGTAGTTACTTTTGTGACCCCCTCGTCAACTGGGACATACAAGTCAGCAGAGAATTGTAAACTTTGAATCACACAGATGTGTTTTGATCGCACATGGACATGAAGGTTTGCTCTCCTAATGAATGATTTAGCTTATTGACAAGGCTACCTCCGAGAAAACTCGAAAATTTAAGACAACAAACACCATTCAGTCATATATTGTTACTAAACAAGCCGAATAGTATGATGGTCAGTCGGTGTTTGAGGATTATTTGGATCTTAACGACTCCTGACATTTGTTCTTGAGTTGAGGAACCCCCTACCCACAAAAATAAAAAAACTATCGCAGGGAACGTATTCCGATCAGCCTCGGTCCTCCGCGTCTGATCAGGAATCGAACCTCGGTAATCTGCATCTGAGGTTACAATGTTATCGTATTACCACACTCACCTTTTTAATTAAAACATTTTATAGAGTTTTATATAAGCATTTTCTTAATATACGCAATTTGAGGTAATTAACTATTAGTCTATGAATAAAAATGTCCAAGTTATGATTCAATTTGTAAAATGGTTGGCACGTCACTGATCGTTTAAAATTAAATTGGAAATAATATGATGCAGAGAGTATAACTTGCAACAAACGTGCGCCTTTAGCTCAGTGGTTTTATCAGTCTTAGTACCGACACAAATGTAATATTGATGCATCTAGTTCGAAACTACATACAGTATATGTACACTTTTTTCATTCTTCCTTTATTATGTATGTCCTGTAAATTAGTTACATACTTAGATTTACTTCCGGTTTAATTGTTTATTCATTATTTTACAGAATACGGCATTGGAATGCCGGCGCAGTACTTGAGTTACAAAACTCACTACGTACGTATTGTACAGACAATTGTTTGAAATGTTGTAATAATAATTCACATACTGTAGAGTACAATAAGTTTCGCAAATAACATTTGCAATTGTACTGTACAATACTTATGTACTTAGATAAATGATGATGCAGCGGTCACAAGAGTTATAACATCAAGAGGTACAGTGTGTGTTTACATAATGTAATTGGGAAATAAGAAACAACACATTTAGGTAAACCAGAAAGAAGTGTAAAGCACTGCAGACTCATTAGAGAAATTGTGCAAATTGTCCACCTCAATTCTCACAACACAGACGACATCGGCGACTAAAGGATGCTCGTACCTCGTTCAAGATACCAGGTGTCTCGCGAATCACATCACATGCTGCGATTATGTGTGCAACTAACAGTTCATCTGTATCAGTAGGGGTTGCATACACCAGTGTTTTCAAGTGTCCCCACAAAAATAATCAAGTGAACAGAGATCTGGTGAGCAAGGTGGCCACACTACAGTTGAACAACCTCTTCCTACATTCAACGGCCAGGATACACTATATACAAATGATTTTGCACATTCCGGTAGAAATGCAGAGGAGCCTGATGTGAAAAGGAACTTCTTCTAGCAATCTAGGCAGGACGTGCTCTAAAACGTATTGTGAAGGACACCATTTAATATTTGGGTAAAGAATGTAGGAGCTAATGATATTGTCAGAAATAACGCCTATCCACACGTTCACCGAAAATCTCTTCTGGTGATCCCTCTTAAATACGTCATGTGGATTTTCATAATCGCACACATGACTGTTCTTTTAGTTCAGAAGCAGCCCATCCGCATTTAATATTGCTTCATCAATGAATAACTCCGAGGAGAAAAAAAGAGCGGTGGCTGCAGCAAAGCCCAATTACAAAATTGTACTCGTTGAGTGAAGTCTACTTGCTGTAAGGATTGTACTTTTTGCAGATGAAAGGGATAGAGCTGGTCTTCGTGCAGGACTTTCCATATAGTTTGATGGTTCGTGCTCATTACACGTGCGATAGCACGAGTGCTAGTTGAAGGATTATCTTCCACCCTATGCAGAACATTTACTTCGAACTATGTAGTGCGGCGCGTACGTCTTTCACCAGCGTCAACTCTGTTTACCTTCAACATCACATGCTCCTACAAACGCATATCAGCAGACTCGAAGCTTGTTCGGTGAGGATGGCGTCTATTCGGATACTGCTACGCGTACGTGGCAGCAGCTCTTGCACCATTACCTTGTGCTGTACCATAAATCAGAAGCATTTCGGCAAGTTACTTAACTAAAAGAATGTTCCCTGATGCTTTCATGTACTGCGACTGATAGTGAAGTAAGTTCTAATTAGATGTTAATATAATATTCAATATGAGAATATGTATTTTGCGCATGCCTATACTGAACAAATTTCAGTGTCACATTACACACGCAGGAAGGGGAAAAAAAAAGAAAAAAAAGTGCCTCCCGTGATTTGAACTGTCAGTGTACGAATCTCAAATCCATCGCTTTAACCATTAAGTCACACGTTAACTACACATATTCTGCCTGTTTCACTATGAGCTAAGGCTGAATTTGTACCGATTCTACTTTAACCAGTGCAGTGGCGTGCAATCATTTGCTAAGTTCGACATTTAAGAAATTTGATAACCCAATATTTCACAAACGTTGTTGATGAATTATTAGAAATCTGGATCTTGGAATTGATACTATGATCTGAAGTTATTCTAGTAGCCTATAATTTTCTCTCCTGTTGATTTATCTGTATTAATTGTCGATTATTTCGATTCCCTCCAACTCGCCCATTTTCTTCCTTAGACCATTGGTTCACTTCCTCAAATTACTTATATAATACCTCTGTGTAAGCAGTTAAATTTGTGCGGTATAATTCATTTACACTCTGTATATATACTTTTTAATTTCTGGAGGGCACAAAGTAGCGTAGTTGGTTAAACTACAAGCAGTAAGTTTGGTGTTTGAGCCCCACTGGGTGCTGGATTTTTAAACTGGCCTATACATTCTGGAGGCATCATGATCATATTAGGCCTAAGTCTCAGCAACAAATGAAAATAAGAAAAGGCAGCTGTCACCCATGAATGACAATATGCCAAATTTCTAAAGAGCTGGGAACTTTAACCATTTATACGACTATCCCGTTTCCTAAGTCTATAGAGTGATCATTAAATTTCATCTTTTTATGGCCATATATTTGCCATAATTCGTCGATTACGCCCTATTCCACGGTAAATGAAAGAATAAAAATTCTGAGTAGAATTCGGTCTTAATTCTTAAGCCTTTCTTAGAGAGTTATGTATCACACATGAAGTCTGAACTGCGGAAAGGCGTGAAATGAGGTTACATTTACTGATTACGGATGTAGTAAGAATGGGTGTTCAAAGTGCTTTATTTCAAGTACAGTGGGGGGTGAGGTAATCATTTTACAGTTCACAGTGCGAGCTAGACTGCCTCCCCTAAAACCGTTGCGTGCAGACTCTATTCCCGGTTAAAATTTCTAAATAATTTGTTCAAAGAGAGTCATGGGAAAAGACATGACAGAGATAAATCTAACAGCTGGCCGGTTGCAGAGTCATTTCTCCGCTTCACTTCAAAATCAGCGTCGGATATGAGAGATTTTAATTTCGCTCTAAAACTATGTGATTCAGTACACGTAGGCCTACACAAGTCAGAGAAGATTTCCAGTGAAAAACAGAAAAATTCTCTATTATTGAAAAAAATATTTTTCAGAATGCATTTTCGACCATTTTCATGCTTTTCAACATTTTGAGTATAATTGCTTCCGCAAGGAATAATTTTCAACATATTGAACAATTGAAATACTTAGTGACTATAACAGATAAAATACATGCACTTTTTAATATACAGCAGAACAATCTAACTATCGAATAAATTTCAAATTTCTAGTCATGTGATTTATAACTGACACTAGTGTTAATTAATTTGTAATAGTAATAATAATAATAATAATAATAATAATAATAATAATAATAATAATAATAGTTGAATGCAGGCTTTCACGGCCGGTAATCATAATGTTGTGTGATTCCGGGTTCTGTGGCCGTGGTCCATAGTTGGTGTTGATACCAGACGTTTCGCCCTCAACTGCGGAGGGCATCTTCAGTGGCGAGTGCTTCTAGGCGTGTTTCCTGGTCGGAAGATCTACTTAGAGTGAGCTCTGCTGACGTTGTGGACGTTGTATTGATACTAGTGGTGGGAGCAGGGTGAGTGAGCGTGGCTCTTGCTGATTGGCTAATGGTCGTCTCCTTGTTGTCCCTAGTGTTGATGCATTTATTTTCTAGTGTATGGTACCAGGCCTTAGGCAATTTGATACCTTCCTCTTTTCTGTAATATTTTCTTTATGCTTGTATATTTCTATAGCCTCTCGGTATAATCTAGGGAAATAGTAGGAAGTTGTGGCTAAAACTTGTGTATCATCGAATAGAATCTGGTGTCCATTCATAATGGCATGTTCTGCTACAGCCGATTTATCCATTTCTCCTTGTCTGCAGTTTCTTTTATGTTCAGATAAACGGGTGGCTATACTTCTTTTCGTGGTCCCTATGCATGGTTTACCACACGAACAAGGAAGTCGATATACGCCGCAAGTGGAGAGAGGTGGCCGAGGATCCTTAGCTGAGCGAAGGCAGTCTTCTATTTTTCTTGTAGGAGAAAAATAGAAGACTGCCTTCGCTCAGCTAAGGATCCTCGGCCACCTCTCTCCACTTGCGGCGTATATCGACTTCCTTGTTCGTGTGGTAAACCATACATAGGGACCACGAAAAGAAGTATAGCCACCCGTTTATCTGAACATAAAAGAAACTGCAGACAAGGAGAAATGGATAAATCGGCTGTAGCAGAACATGCCATTATGAATGGACACCAGATTCTATTCGATGATACACAAGTTTTAGCCACAACTTCCTACTATTTCCCTAGATTATACCGAGAGGCTATAGAAATATACAAGCATAAAGAAAATATTAACAGAAAAGAGGAAGGTATCAAATTGCCTAAGGCCTGGTACCATACACTAGAAAATAAATGCATCAACACTAGGGACAACAAGGAGACGACCATTAGCCAATCAGCAAGAGCCACGCTCACTCACCCTGCTCCCACCACTAGTATCAATACAACGTCCACAACGTCAGCAGAGCTCACTCTAAGTAGATCTTCCGACCAGGAAACACGCCTAGAAGCACTCGCCACTGAAGATGCCCTCCGCAGTTGAGGGCGAAACGTCTGGTATCAACACCAACTATGGACCACGGCCACAGAACCCGGAATCACACAACATTATAATAATAATAATAATATAATAACTAACTCACTGCAAATATTAGATAAGGAGATTCATGGTCATACGGATGTAAGCTTTCCATACATCTTCCTGCTAAATATAGGCCACAGTACGTTTGATTATATTTATTGTTACACGCGTTATATATTAGCTTGACCTGTATATATCTATCTATCTATGTAACGGAATCTTTCAACGCGATTTTCACCCACTTAAAATCTTTGGATCGACTTGAAACTTTGTATACTTGTAAAAGACCCGTGACAATACAATAATTTCATATTTTGTTTCTAAAATCATGGCCAGAATCATCATAAAATCAAAAAACGAGTCTTTGTATCTATGTAACGGAATTCTTGAACACGATTTTCAGCCACTTAGTAACATTAGATCGACTTGAAACTTTGTATACGTGTAAAGGACCCGTGACAATACGATAATTGCATATTTATTTTCTAAAATCCTGGCCAGAATCATCAGAAAATAAAAAAAAGTGTCTTTGTATCTATGTAACGGAATTTTTAATACGATTTTCACCCACTTAGAAACATTGGATCGACTTGAAACGTTGTATACTTGCAAATGACCATTGACAATACACAATTTTCATATTTGGTTCTAAAACCCTGGTCAGAATCGTCAGATAATCAGAAAAAGTGTCTTTGTATCTATGTAACGGAATTTTTGAACACGATTTTCACCCACTTAGAAACATTGCATCGACTTGAAACTTTGTATATTTATAAAGGACCCGTGACAATACAATAATTTTATATTTTGTTTCTAAACTCCTGGCCAGAATCATCAGAAAAAAAAAATGAAAACTGGTATAATAGATTGCGGACTTGTCGACTTTTTAGTCAATCGTTGTTATAGCTCGGTTGGTAGACCGGTGAACTGTAGTGATATGTAATTTCAGTAATCCGTAGGTCGCTGGGTCAAATCCGGCTGGGAGGTTTTTTCTAGAAGAGTATTACTTTTAGCTCATACTACAATAGTATCGAATTTAAAGATATTTACATTTTTATCTTATTCTGTAAAATATTAAAACTAAAAAATAAAAAATAAATAATAGTTTTAAAAAACTAAAACAACACGCTTTATTAGAAAACCGAACTATAAAAATGAAAAATAATTTTAATTTCCAACACGCTTGGTATAAATAATTTTACCATCAAAAGCGTGGGGTGCTTTTTATGATATTACATTTTGTTCTTAGAGACTTTACTTTTACCAATATCTGTTTATTATCATCATCATCATCATGAACAAATTCGTTTTAGGCCATGTGGCCTGTACGGTAAACCTAGCGAAGATGGTCTTGATCTTTCCACCGATGTTTTGGTCTTCCTTGGTCCCTATGTCCAGTTGGGGTATATTGGAATGCCAATTTTGGAAGTCTATTTCTTGCCATTCTTCTCAGATGATTTTTCCATTCTTGTTGGTATCTTTGGATATCTTCATTTAAACTTGCTACTCCAAGTTTTCCTCTGATAGTAGTGTTCCTTTGGTGATCCAGTCTATTAACTCCTAACAATGATCGTAAGAAGCGCATTTGGCTTACTTGAAGTTTATGAGAGTTTCTTTTATTTAAAATCCAAATTTCCACTTCCGTATTTTAGAGCAGCTTTTGATGTGACGTTATGTAATCTTAGTTTTGTCTCTGTCCTCATCTGTTTACCAAAATGTCTTCGTATTACCCCATTCATTTTATTATATTTTTGTAATTTTGAATCAATGTCACTCTTATACTCTGCAAATACACTTCCTAAGTAAGAGAAATCTGACACTTGTTCTATAATTTTTCCATCAATCTCAATTTTCACCCGTTGTATGTTTTTTCCACACATTGCCATTGTTTTGGATTTTGATGTGGAAATTTTCATATTATATTTGCTGGCAATTTTGAATAATTGATATGCTGCTATTTGTAAGCTATCTTCGGAATCTGATAATATTATTTGATCATCAGCATATAATATTGTTTGAATTATTTTATTCCTAGTTATTGAAATTCCACTGTTTACTGTTTGTTTTCCATTCTTGCACTATTCTGTTAATATATATATTTAAATAAGAGTGGAGATAGTCCACATCCTTGTCGAACACCTTTGCCTGTGTTTATGTGTTCTGTTATTTCTCCATCTGGTAATTTAATTTTGATTTTAGAATTTTGATATAAGCTTTGTATGGCTCGTATTACATGTGAGTGTATATGTTCTTCATGCAGTATCTGCCAAAGTTTATCTCGGTTTACATTATCATATGCCTTTTCATAATCTATAAATAGTATGTACAGTGGGAGATTAAATTCTCTCCTTTTTTCCATAATTTGTTGCAGGGTAAATATTGCATCTATAGTGCTCCTCCCTTTTCTAAATCCACATTGTTCTTCTTCCAAAAATGTTTCAGTACTTACTGATAACTTATTTTTAATTATGTTGGCATATAATTTAGATGCAGTTGGGAGTAAGGTAATGCCTCGGTAGTTATCACATTTGTTTTTCTGACCTTTTTTATGTATATTAATTACTAGACCCGTTTCCCAATCCGTTGGAATATTAAGACAATGCCAAATATTGTTAAAAAGTTCTAATAGTTTCTCTTTCAAGGCAGTTCCTCCATACTTAAAAAGTTCTAAATTTAAATCATCTAAACCTGGACTTTTCCTGTTCTTGGCCTTCTTTAAAACTTCTTCTAGTTCGTCCATTGTTATGTCTGGTTTTTCTATTTCATTTTCACAAGTCAAATTCGAAGTAATTTTTTCAGTGTGAGTGTTCGGTTCTGACCAAAGATTTTTGTAGTAAGTAATCCAGTCTTGTTTTGGTATCAGATTAACATTAATTTTGTCTTTTGTTTCCATCTGTAATTTTTTGAATATTTTAAATCCCTGTCTTTGTGCTCCTGTAATATCACGTTCTAAGGATTTTACAAATTTATCCCAATCATCCCTTCTGTATTTTCTAGACAATTTACGAACCTTAGCTCTGAGTTTTTTATATTCTGTATAATGTTCCTCTTGTTTAGTTTGTAAATACACTTTATAGGCTTTTTTCTTTTGTTCAATATTTTCTTTTAATTCGGGATTCCAGGTTCGTAATCTCTTTTTTGTTTTGATTTGTTTATATCCGAGACTCTCATATGCTGCTTCCATGATTGCTTGTTTTAGATTTATCCAGTCCTCTTCAATATCGCCCGTGCTTGTTTTAAGTTTATTCTTTATTCTAGTTTGATATAATATTTGTGTACTTTGATCTTCCAATAAGTGAATTTTAAACTTTTTTGGTATCTTATTTTGTACTGTCTGCTTGTATTTTCTTGTGCTGATGTGTTTGTGATATAATTTTATTTTGCTTTCAACAAGAAAATGGTCACTATCAATTTCACTTCCTCTGTATACTTTAGTATCATTTACAGACTTTTTAAATTTATTATTAATTAGTACATAATCTATTATAGACTTTGATCCCCTTGCTGCCCATGTATATTTGTGTATTTTCTTGTGTCTAAAGAAGGAGTTTGTGATTCTTAAATTATTGAATATGCAAAAATCTATTAGTAGTTTACCATTGTTGTTGCAAGTTGGTTCTCCTTCTGATCCAATGCATTCTCTTATCGGTTGATTTCCGACTCTTGCATTAAAATCACCAGCAATTATGAGATAATCTTGTTTATTTACTTTGTCAATGGTTTCTTGTAAAATATCATAAAATTCTGTGTGTTTCTGAATCGTTTCCTTCTACAGGGGCATAAATTCCAATTATATTCAAATTATGTCCTAAAATTTTTATTCTAACTGTTACAATTTTTGGGGAAATCCATTGGTAATATAAAATGTTGTGTTGCAAATTTTTCCTTATTAAAATTGCGACTCCTGATGATGCCCAGTTCTCTGCTGGAACTCCAGAATAAATCATTACATATTTTCCTAATTCTTCTGATCCTTTGTTCTTCTTTTTTGTTTCCGAAATAATGGCAATGTCAATTTTTCTTTTGTCTAACTCTACTTCTAACTCTTCTTCTTTATGTGTTATTCCTCTCACATTCCATGTTGCAACTTTGAGATCCTTAATCATTAACCTATTTCTTGCTTTGTCGTCATCAGTGTGATCATTCCAGTCTTTGCTTAAGTTTCTTCGAGTAGTAGGAAGTCCCCTGGGTTGGTTACCAACCATCCGCAGAGCAAGACTAGTGGTAGGGCTGCTACCTTATAGCCTCTAGTCAGGCGTTCAAAATATGGAATTTCCTCCATATTCGATGGAACGGTTATACCGCCGTGACTCGGTCCCCATTACCTCGTTAGTTAAAAGCAGGGTGTACCACGTGCAGGTGAGGTTGAGAATTAGGTAGGAGAGGTTATAGAATGCACATCACTACCTCTTACACCCCATCTGTTTATTATCAAATATATTAATTGATAAAGGGCACCCCACTCTTTTGATGGTAAAATTATTTATCCCAAGCGTGTTGGAAATTAATTTTTTTTCATTTTTTTAGTTCAGTTTTCTAATAAAGCGTGTTGTTTTAGTTTTTTAAAACTATTATTTATATATAAATATATAAACTATTCTTCATGTATAATTTACCTCCCTCAAATCATGGTTCATGTTATTGTACAGCCTCATTCTTGGCCCACCTACTAGGTACTTTCCGTCTGGTTTCTTACAAGTAGTTTCCAAGTCCCCCTTTCATTTTCTATCCGTACTACATGTCCTGTCCATCTCAATCTACGAGACTTACCTATTCCTATTATATCGCTATAAAGATCATGTAGCTTGTTATGTAGTCTTCTGTTTGTACGTTCAGCTGTCTGTTCTTTTCTATTTTATCCAATTTTTTTCTGAGATCTTTATTCTCAATTATTTGTAATCTTTTCACTCCCTTAAAGTAAGATATTTTTCGTATCCATATAACACAACTGAAATATATATATATATATATATATATATACCGTAATAGCATGCGTATCAAGAATTGAAGCATGTTTAATTTCTCTCTGCACGTCATTGCTCTTTGTAATTATTGTTATAGGTATTTCCTCAAAATTTCTCTCAGTTAATATTAATTGACCATTTCAATTACAAGATGGTATATTTCTACATGAGAATATGTATTTAGTTTAATTATATTTACTTCCAGCCCCAGTTTCTTAATGTTACTCAATAAAATGTGCATATATACTCTTAATAATAATAATAATAATAATAGTAATAATTTATTTATTCTGGCAGCGTTAAGGCAAAAAGGCACCATAAGTATATGAAGTATAGTTTTTCCAATTACAGGCCTGTGGTCTTATACCGTGTACAACGTGTAAAGAATAAAAAAAAGGATCATGAAGAAATATATAGTTAAACTACATAACATGCTCGTTACTTTTGTATACTAACCCTTCTGTCTTATAAAGAGCCGACTCATGTATCTTTTCCCTGGAGGTAGGCCTGCATATCTGAGGGTTGTCGAGACAATGACAACAGTGATGATGATGATAATAATAATAATAATAATAATAATAATTACGATAATAATAGAATATGAATTATTACGTGATTATTAAGTATAAAAGTAATATTCAAACCAAAGTTAAAGTACCGGTAAAAAAATGGTTTTTAAAATTTATTCTGACATCCGGTAGCCCCTGATATCGTGTGGTAGGAAATTTGAATAATGAGAATAATAATAATAATAATAATAATATATATATAAATAAATAACTCAGTGACACTATCGAACCAATAGGTTCAGGGCCGCGCGGATATAAGCTCAACATACATCCCTTTCCTGAGGCAACGTTTTCCAATCATCCTGTGTATAATAATTTATTTATTTCTCTCAAACCGTAGTTGATGTTATCCTCGTAACTGAATAATAGTTAACAGTGTAGTGTTATTTCCATTGTCTTTTAAGAGTGATAATCGCAGTCGATTGGAAATAATGATTTGTGAAGGGGGGAAAAAAAAACACTCTGAAAGTGTGTATCAATGCTGTATGATTATTTTCAGTAGTTGTAAATAACGTAGATCAGGAGGCAGTAAGTCCTTCAAAATCAAAGAGGCAAAATAAAAAATAATAGAGATTTTGTTCAGTAAAGTTTTGATCTATTAAAATCGAGAGAAAATATATAAAAGAATATGGGCCACAGTACGTTTGATTGATCTAAGGTGGAGCGAGGGCATTTCTTTCCGATTGCATAGAATAATGGAAGAATAGATCGCTGGCGAGTCTCGGTTTACATTAAGTCTGTAATCATTTAGCCCGAGGCAAACTACTTCAATCGAGAACTGACGCAAGGTCGGCACCGGAAAAGAATCCCTAATGAAAAGCATTGCCTTGGGTACTCTGGCTTCTTGACTTAGCTTATACAATGTTTCGTTCGCTTCTTTCAATACGAAATTCTGCAAAACGGAGATAAACTTAAGGAAAGTATTATTTGATGTACTCTCCTTCATGTCTCGTTTATTTTGTTATTTTTCTTACTTTAACCTCTCCTTCTAGATACTTGGTGGCACAATGTTAGCGTACTTGGTTAAGGCAACACGCTACAAGTCGGGGATTCAAGTCCCGATTGGATCGGGATCTTTAAACTCATCTAAACACTCTTGACCGCGCAGACATGAGCTTTCCATAAATTTATATCTCAAGCTAATGTTTACCAATCACCTACAGTTTATTTTATCTCCTTTAAATCATAGTTAATGTTATTCTCCCACCTCATCCTTGGCCTACCTACTAGGAGCTTTCCTCTGGTTTCCTTATTCTTTCATTCCCTATTTGTACTACATGTCCTACCCATTGCAATTTACGAGAATTAGCTGTTATTATTTTATCTGGAGTCACATGAAGATCACGCAGCTCACTGTTGCATACTCTTCTACATTCACCTGTCTATATCTTTGATCCAATTTTTTTTCTATGAACTCTATTTTCATTACTCGTAATCTTTCCTCCTCCCTTAACATAAGAGTTCATGTTTCATATTTATATGCGTTCAATGTAAGTGTAGGCCACGGTGGACTAGTGGTTATGCTCCTTGCCTCTAGTCCCGAGGGTCGTGGATTCAAACCCGGCCGGGGTCGATGGATTTTTTAGGACGGAAAAATCCAAGGAGCAAGTCCTCCGGGAGACACTTTAAGCCGTGGGTCCCGAGTCTGAAGATTTTCAGGCCCGTAAAAAAATCCTTAAGCCTGAATGAAAAGGCCTCTAAGCAAAATTTACCGAAATTTTCCGTCCTAGTACTACCTTGATACCCTAGATGTCAGTATGAGGCGGAACGCTGACTACGGACAACTCAAAATGACATCTATACGAAAACAAGTGTAACTAAATTAGTATGGTTCAAATTGTTCCCTGTAGGGGGAGACCGCTTAAATCTCTGTAAAGGGAAAACATAGGCTTACAATACAAAGACAATGTAAGTGAGAGTATAACAGTTTTATATATTATCAATTTTACTTTTTTTTTTAAAGAGAAGTTAGAAAGACAAGATACCATGTAATGCCTAACACCATGCATTTCCAGAATTGAGCCTAAGTTTAATTTTATTCTGCACATAATTCGTATTTGTAATTACTGTTCGTAATTTTTTGAATTCAGCCACTTATTACAAATTTCTCTAATTTAGCTGTCATTTTCCATTATGCAATGAATTACTATGTAAAAATAAATAATAGTTTTAAAAAACTAAAACCACACACTTTATTAGAAAACCGAACTAAAAAATGAAAAATAATTTTAATGTCCAACTCGCTTGGGATAACATTAAAGTGGTCAACAAAAAAAACATCTCCAACACATATAGAATAAAACTAGAGTTATCAACAAAAAGAAAATAATTTTACCATCAAAAGCGTGGGGTGCTCTATATAAATTAAAAATTTGATAATAAACAGATATAGGTAAAATTAAAATCTATTAAGAAAAAATATAGAAATCATAAAAAGCACCCCACGCTTTTGATGGTAAAATTATTTTATTTTTGTTGATAACTCTAGTCTTATTCTATATGTGTTGGAGATGTTTTTTTTTGTTGACCACTTTAATTTTATCCAAACGAGTTGGAAATTAAAATTATTTTTCATTTTTTAGTTCTTTTTTCTAATAAAGCGTGTTATTTTAGTTTTTTAAAACTATTAATTATTTTTTAGTTTTAATATTTTACAGAATAAGATAAAATGTAAATATCTTTAAATTCGATACTATTGTAGTATGAGCTAAAAGTAATACTCCTCTAAAAAACCTCCCAGCCGGATTTGAACCAGCGACCTATGGATTACTAAAATTATATACCACTAGAGTTCACCGCTCTACCAACTGAGCTCTTACAACGATTGACTAAAAAGTCGACAAGTCCGCAACCTATTATACCAGTTTTCTGATGATTCTGGCCAGGATTTCAGAAACAAATTATGAAACTATTATATTGTCAGGGGTCCTCTACAAGTATACAAAGTTTCAAGTCGATCCAATGTTTCTAAGTGGGTGAAAATCGTGTTGAAAGATTCCTTTACATAGATAGATGGATAGATACAGGTCAAGATAATATAAAGCGTGTAATAATACTTTAACTACGAGTATAAATTTATTTTTTAGAGTTTTATTGTAGTACATGTAATATTTTGAGTTGGTGATATGATTGAATGTTAGCATCGACAAATTTCATGATTTTTCATATGAATTACTAATGAAAATATTATTTTTGAAGGAGTGTGTATATCAATCAATCTGTTACAGGAGTTTCATCTTATAATGAAGCAGTACCTCATGCAGTTCTTCACAAACGTGTCCAATAGGGTAATTTTTCAGGAATTATTTATAAATTAATTTAGACTGAACAGTTAAGATAGTTATATAAATATGTACGTATCCTATCAAAGCTAAATGTTTATTTAATTCATATAACAATAAATTATAACTATATCAGGTTTATAGAATCGGTTTTGCATATATGTATATATATATATATATATATATATAAAGTAAAGTGATCCCACAACAGGCCTCAGGAGGCCTTTGGGGTAGTAGGAGGTTAAGGCTCCCACTTTTTCTAGACAATCGGCACTTGATGTCAGCCGGGTTGTCAGCCCTGCGTGACGGCCGCCTTTACCCCAGAACAAGCGTCTGGTACTCATTTCCGTTAGAGGCTGAGTCGACCCCAGGGCCATAGTGCCGCCAGAGGGTTTGGGTCAGTTTAAAAATCCTGACCCCAACGGGACTTGAACCCTCGACCCTCCGGCTTGTAGCTCAGTGCCTTAACCACTACGCTACGGCGTGCCCCCATATATATATATATATATATATGGTTAGGCCTTAATAGTTAACTTTTGGTCTTCTCTCGTTAAATTAAAAAAAAAAACATTTCTGCGTTTTCTCTAACATGACCTACGCCTTTTAAAAGCCAATTCAATAAGTATTTTTAGGAGTGGTCCAAATGTTGTCAATATGTCAGCAAACAACTTATTCGATGTTTACATGAGGTAACCCAACTTCATGACGAAGATGCCATATAATAAACATTCTGTGCACTTAAAATCATCTCTGGATTTCAACACCATGGTTCTAACATCAAGACCGGAATATATTATTGAATGGCAGCTCGACAGTAACACTTGTACAATCGCACACAGGCCGACTATTATATATTTGGCTTATCTTGGCAAAGAGAGAGCTGGAGATATAAGGGTAGATCCTTGACCCCTTTTCGCCCAAGTACAAAAGAAACAACTCACCCTGTTGTCTGTTTTCTTCTTCCCCCTTTCCCCTATTTACATCTGGCGAAGAAACCCCGACAACACTGGTGCGAAAGAGAGAGGTGAGCACATCTGTCTCTTTCTACAAATTTCTTGCAAAGTTAAGCCAGACGAACTATAGTGCTATGTCGTATATATATATATATTTTTTTTAAATATATATATATATATATATATATATATATATATATATATATATAGTGATTACAAAATACATTTCAATATGAGAATATTGACAGTATTCATATTACCCGTCAGCAAATGGGATTGATAGATTTTGACTATTTGGTGAACACATTCATCCATAAAAGACATAAAATATTAATCATGATGTTTATGAAAGCCCAGACCGCCATTTTCTTTGCGATAAACAATCGAAAGTATAAAGTAAAGTAAACCCTCTCTTCGATCTGGCATATTGCAGGTCTGGGGATGAGGTTAAATCCTTATTAGGCTATATGGGATGCCGGCTATTCATTAATAAGCAGATGAAATTATATGAAACGACGGTAATTAATTAGAGATGGATGACTTTTTGCCGGCGGAAACGGAATAAACTTCGAGAAAATCTGCCGTGACTCCGATTCTTCCAACACTGAACCTCACATGGAGGGACTCTAACTCAGGATCCAGATGTGAAGGGCGATAATAACAACTTGAACCAGGAGATTCCTCTGAAGAAATACAAATCGAAGTTAAATTGATTTATTATTCCATCCATAGTAATTCTGCCCGAGGGCAGGTCTTTCACTGCAATCATAGCATTTTCATGCTATGCTTTGAAGCTTTACTAAGGAATTATATGTGTGGTAGCTTCCTGTTGATTTCCACACCGGTGAAGGATGTGATGATGATAATGATAAGGATGGTGATGATGCCCGGATGAATTTCGGGGACCGTTGGGCCCTACGATTCCTGACATTTGGCGTACAGATGAGGAAAAACCCCGAAAGAAACCTCACTCAGGAGCCTGTCTCGACTGGGAATCGAACCCGGGCCCGCTGCATGACAAGTCAGCACGCTACCTCGAGACCACAGCGGTAGGCTATTAGATGAAATAAAATATTATATTGAAATAAACCCTTTGCTTTAAACAAAGGAGGTTAATTATATATTAATTATATATATTATATATTATATATATATATATATATATATATATATATATATATATTACATATAGCAACCATAACCACCGGTAGTCATCAAAAAGATTTTGAAGATACACTTTACTTATGAATTTGTAAATTCAGAATCACCATCCTAACATATCGTCAGTGACGTATCAAACACTCTAATGTACTTGAAACCAAATTTTACAGGAGACAATAAAACTTGCTGTTATTCATTCGTGATATTTTTTACACATGGAAAACAATTCTTATTGATATATTCAACTTAGATCACCGCGGTGCTCCGTTATGATATCGGGGTAACGCCGTTGCTTCGTACACAGCGGACTAGGATTTGATCTGCGGGCAGGGCAAGTATTCTGGGTGAGATATATTTCAAAGTTTTTGTTCATCTGTAGGATAATTATTACTGGGAAGCTTTACGATCAAAATGATCACCGAACGTCATGTGGCCATCATAATCACCATCAATATCATATTCGCTTTGTTTAGTATGAATGAGATAATGGTGTGTTTTGTCATGCTGTTCGTGTTGTTTCGGATGTGGCTCTGATATTGAGCCTCCCAGTCATCCAGGGAGACTCTTCATGTCGCTATATGGTTAAAAACGTATATGTGTGTGATCTCTCCTCTCAGGTCGTGTCCCAGCTAGGCCCAGTGTTGCGTGCACATGTAGAAGAATCTGTATGGAGGAAGTAGAACTAAAGTATATATATATATATATATATATATATATATATATATATATTAAGGGGTTGTTAGTACGACTTAATTAAGTAATCTCAACACAGTTCTGCTTTACTGAAGAAATAAAGAAATAAATAATGAAAATTAAATATCATTCTAATCTGAAACTATTTACTCAGATGGTAGAGCATCACAGAATAAATTATAGTCTTCCGGAAATACGGTTTCATTTATGATAATTTTTTTTTCTGTTTTGTAGCCAATAAATATAGTTAACTGTATTAAAGTGCCACCGCATGTATCGTGAAATTGTTTGGCACAAAGCGAAGGTGGCCCTAATACGAAACCTTAATGCTGTACATATATAGTATACACTTTTATTTTGAGCTGTGTCAGAGGAAACACTTGATTGCACATTGCAGTGTCACTCTAATATTTGCCCAAAAAAATCTTTATTTCAAAATGTGATTCGCTTGTTTAGTTGAAGTAACTAACATGTCAATATTATGATCTTTTTTATCTGCGTCGGAATCATTTTCGGTAACTTACGTATCTACATTTTGTCAAAGGCTCAGAACTTAATGTCTATACACAGTACTCATCTACTGTCAACGAATGTTATACTGAAGTGTAAAGACGTCCCTCAACGCAATTATAAAATACATCCACAGTATTATCATCATCTAATGTTGTGTGGAAAAATTAACCCTGTATGGTTCCAGCAACGATCAGCCTCATGGGCTAGTGGTCAGCGTTTCTGACTACAGTTCATGAGGTCCTTCTTCTTCTTCCAGGATTAGGCCTGGTCTCAAGTCCATCGTTTCCTTGGCCGTCCCAAAGATCTTTTCCCATGTGGTTTGTAGCTATTGATCTTTTTGGGTAATCTTATATTGTCCATTCTGTCTAAATATTCTTTCCATTGGTATTTGTGCTCTAGTTTGTCAACTACTGAAAATATCTCCAGTTCATTTCTTACCTCCAGTTCATGAGGTCCCAAATTCGATTCCCGGTCAGACCGTAGGATTTTGTTCTTAAAGTAAATTATTCCTGTGGTTGCCCATGGTCTGGAATTTAGGTTAAGTTTAGGTTAAGGACTCTCCTGGCGTTTCATTATCATTTAACGCCCATCATATCATAGGGATAGCGTAATTCCGCCTTCAAGGTGCCCCATCCTAAGAAATGGATTAAACTTGTGCCAAAGCCAGCAGAGAAAGCTAGAAAGTGTCATAAGAGACAACCTGGTGGCACTGGACAAAAAATTAATTTCAACAATTACTGATCACTGCTTAAAAAGTGATACACAGGAGACCAATAGCGAATTCTGTTTACGATATGTAATCTACCCTCTAATCCTTTCTATATCTACTTGATTTGGCAGACAACAATATTCACAGCAATCAGTTCGAACTTTTAGTTAACAATTTTGTAATGCACAATGTTACCAGTTCTAGGAATTCAGAAATTCACATTTTAAAGAATTAACTTATGTTTAGTTTTATAGACAGGCGAAAATATTGGATGGACCATATAGAAAGAATGGAAGACAACTGACTTGCAAAAAGAGCTAAAGATGACGGGAGAGGAACAAGAGGAAAACCAGCCAAGATATGGATAGACAGTGAATGCACATCCAATACATCTTCCTCCGAGGAGTGATTATGCAAATAAATGAAAATCCTACAAATTATGATTAAGAAGAAGACATTTATTTTGTGTACGTTTACACAATAATCGAATAGGGAGTAAATACCGCTGTGCCTTAGTGAGAAAAGCAATTAGAGATTTTTAACGCAGTAATTGGGAAAATATGTTACCGATTTAAATATTTATGTATGAGATAGGCAAGAAAAGGCTTACAAATTCCTAAAATATCTACATAATGAAGGAAAGGAAATTTAGAACTAAACCCTATGGAAGAACGCGAGTGGTTATAATATTTTGGAGATTTATGGACCCGAGACCTAATAAACGAACCCCGATTTATAATTGAACCTATGAAAATACTGATGAAATTAGTACGGAGGAATGAACTGCAATTTTAAAAAGGAACAAAAATAAGAAATCTCCAGGAAGTGATTATATAGATACAGAATTCATTAAATACAGACCTGAATCTCTCGGAAGATGGTTGCTAGACTTTTTAAACATATGTAGGAGATTTACTTATGTTCCTGATGAATGGGGAATAGCATGAGATTTCCTAATATTTAGAAGAAGATAGAGAGGAAAGAATGCGATAATTATCGTAGGATTAGTTTGAAATAGATGTTATAAAATGTATGCTAACATATGAAATGAAAGACTTGTAAAAATTGTAAACATTCATTATCTGAGTCCAACTTGGTTTTGGAAAAGTGAGATCATGTGAAGATTATATATTTAATATAAATCAAGTGATTCATAAAGGAAGAGAATTTGATCTACCAACATACGGCTGTTCCTGTGTTGTTACATTGCTCCGAAATTGGGAATCTTACTAAACATCAACTAAAAAATTCTACCTGCAGGAATTCGTTTCCTATTACATGTAGCCAGATATACTTTAGCAAAGGTATTAAGAATATGTTTAACGTTTTTAGCTTATTAGACAGAATAAAAGAATAAAATCATAAATAGTTCGACCACATTTAAAGATTGGATTCAGAACGTATAACAAAATAGTTATTTATATTATAAGCCCGAAGGGTATGTATGGGACGACCAAGAGCACGATGAAATACACGTTTTCTGCATCAGACCGGAACGAACATTTTGCAGTTCAATCCGTTAAGATGAAGATGACGATCAGTTTATATGTTGCACTATGTGACTTAAGCGTAGTAAAGGCATATATTTAACATAGGATGTTTGTTTGCAAGAATTAATTGACATAATTCGAGGGTGGCACTGTAATCGAGGTACTTATTATGGAGACTGTCTGTACATATTTATCACAAACATAATTTTAATAACTGCACGAGAAAATTCGGTTTAAAGGTTATTTTTAAATTAAATTTTATTTCCTTGTCAAATAGTCTTTGTTACGCCACTGTAGATCTTGAAATACTTTACGGTCTATTAAAATGTTATAATCAACTCCTTTAGGGCACATCTCAGCTACCGACTTTAATTTGTCAAATAATTTAATACTGTGCCGGAATACTATTATTAGGCATTCGGTTAATATACTGTAATAAGTTAACTATGTATGCATATAATATGTACTGTAACGGGAAAAAGGAGGCGTAGTAAATGCCAGGGCAGGGCAAGGACTATATATCTCAGGGTTGTGGATTTTCACCGTGGGAATGAGACGAGGAGCGAACTAAGGACACTGAGTACAATAAGGAGGCTTACCAAGACAAAACAAAGTTCTTGACGATATATTTATTAATTAAAACGTAGCACAGGCGATCAACTGTTAAATTTTTCACATACCCGATCGTGAGTATGGTTATATATGGATATATTCAGGTATTGTTCACTTCAGAATAATATCAAGAGCTAATGGAGGTCGACACCGGACCAATTTTATTGATATTAAGGCGAATCTATCGCGATTTTACAACACTGGTCTTCACTCGACCTCAAGGAATTTATATAAGACCTTTATATTACAGGATCGCTTATTATGCGATACGCACACTGATGCTTTTAAAATTATCTTATAAAACTTGCCGTAATTGGCCTAACACATTTACTGTGTCTAATGGGTCGCTTGCCTGCGACCGGCGAAATATACGAGTCCGCACTGTCGCGGAACTCAAACAATTAATCCTGCGCGGGAGTCTTACGTTAATTTTGCTCCTCTCGGGGATACTTTCCGGAGCAGACTGCTTTCGCGATATTCGGAAAATATTCATACTTCATCTTAAAAACACAATTTACAAAATCAATATTTTCATTGGCTGAAATTGTAATTAACGTATATAAAAACGCCTTACTCGCAGAATAATATTTACCCATGGACGCTGTTTGGACATTTAGGTTCCCATTCTATTTAAACCAGAATCTCGGGAAAATAATTGGTCCATGTATTTCCAGGGTGTTTTTCACACGGCTGGTCAGAAGTTAACTAATGAAGCCGGAAATCGGTCATTAATTTACAGAAACATATGGACATAGTTTTTGGCTACTGTCGCCATCTCAACAGGCGGTCTAGTGGTCTTCGACACCGAAGACTGACCGTCATTTATCTCTCTGGAAGGATGACTTCCAGAGCCGGACAAGGGACGTTTCCGTCTCCAGCTGTAAGACCGTTTTACTAGAGAAACAATTCGTCCCGGCTGTAAACCCATTTTAAAAACTTGATATACAAAGGACAGAAATGTCTTGATATATTCAAGCGTAACAGATTGGGTAAAATATTCTCACGAAACCTTTTTTGGAAGGTGTAACTACATATTTAATAATCATGTTTAATAATAAAAATTAATTAGTGCAGTTAGTTCTGCTACAGTACATACATATGCGTGTATATACCCCATCCGTCTCATGTGGAGACATGGGTACTCTCCTAGCGAAATTTTCTTGACCGAGCTTATTTCCCTCATATATGAGTGACACGTGTTCAATATATCGTCTCGTGAAACATAGTAGGCAATTAAGGTATTACTTTAATTGGGAAGGTACATTAAATTATACTCAGAGGCACTAATTTATACTTGAGCTTCTTTTACGAGCCCAAAATTCTACAGACTCAGAACGCAGGGCTTAAGTCCGTCCAGGAAGAAGTCTCTTGATTTTTAATATTAAATATCAATCGACTGCGACCCACATTGAACTCGCCACTCTCTACACTGGAGCCAATTGAGTTTACCACAGTTAACAATACGTTAATTAGGTACTTGTAAACATAGTTAAAATAAAATTAACATTTTTACGATAACAGGAAATTGTGTGTCCTAATGCCACCCGCTTACCATATTTATTACTAGTTCGGCGTTAGGTGGATAGATGACGATAATACGATATATAACATACTCGCATTTTCAATTTACACATTAGACTTTGCCCAGTGGCGCTGTGGAATTTTAATGTGCTCTGGGTATCGATTAAGCTCTTTAAAGAATAAGCAACCACAGTAGACATGAAGATTATAGCGTATTCCAAAGTCTATCAGTAAGACATAGCATGACGAGTCGCGTAATAACAGAGAACTAATAAATATAATCATCCAAATAAGATTATAAGCAGAGTATCTCCGTGGCTGGGCCCATGATGTTCACGGAGTTGTTCCATTTTTATAATAGACGGACTACCAGGCATAAATAGATAATCTCAATAAATATTCGGAAAAACTGCACTTACACTATCTCAAAACTGCAAAGAACTGCGAATACACGGTAGCAGTTAGAAGTAGCAGCGCTAACGTTATCATTGAATGATAACCCACAAACATCATAGTGAGTTACCAAACTTTATTAAAAATGGGTGTACACTTACTTATCACTCCCAAACGCTGACCCAATCAGCGATAAACCAAAACCGATAGAAAAATCATAGACTAAGTAATATACTCTGTGGAGAAAATAGCAGCTAGCGTAAACAGTCTAACAGTCTCATAATATTGCGATTTGTGTATTTAAATAAATACTTTAAAATTGTCTAATAATGTTATAAAAATTATTTTAAAACATTTTAAAATATTAGAAAATGATGGTAAGTACAGAACAAAAGCTATAGTTTACAACAATATAACAGAAACATTTTGAGATAGTAGAAGTGCAGTTGAGCCTAAATATTCTAATCGTAGTTAATAAATGATCTATAAACATGAATATTGGAGGGGGGCACTAGAGTATTGTATTACGCTATTGCTAAACTGAGGTTCAAGTGATCTACTGTTTAAATACAGCATGTAAAAATAATAAATTTATTTAAATAAATTAGAATATAAGTCAATGAATATAAAAAATGAACAGTTACTTTACAAATGTGAACTGAATGCATAATTAACAAATAATATAAGCAGTCCTGATAAATAACATAATGATAATAATAAAGAGTACATACCAAACAACAATCATACAACATTGTCTCCTAACTGAAGATTGGTTCCTCCATAACGTCTCCAAGTCAATTTTTTAGTGCAGGACCCTGGAGGAAACCAAATAAATCGGCGATTCACGCCGAAACTCAAGACGAACCCAAAAGGGATGACTGTCGGTCGGTCAGAAGCTCCTAAATGACTGACCAAGATCGTTCCGTGTCGCGGTTAGATATTACATCGGCGCAAATATTGCGCCGACGCACGTAACCAAGGAAGAGGGGAAGGGAAGGGAAGGGTGTATTCGGGAACGATAGGCACAGATATACTAGCAGACATCGGTGGAATAGAGCTATCGCAGGGCAACACACAGATATGTCCAGCACACGCAGAATTTTATCTTCTACACGGTTCAACCTCTTTACGTAAATACTGATTTGTATACAGAGAGGGGTGTAGAATGAGAGCTTGTTTTAAGTATGTTGTGTGAGGGATGGTGATTAATAGAGGAAGAGGGTGTAAGCATTGCAGGTCATTTCTGTAGAAAACCACCAAGTCGCTACATTAACGTACCATCTCACGAACGAATAGCTATCAACCACATGTCTTCTCAACTTAGTAATGGAGATGCCTCGTGGGATATATCTCGAGGATATTCTGTAGCGATTTAAAATTGTTCACAATCAGCCCTCCTAGCCCCAAAATATTCTTGTACCCGATTGATAACTGATTCGCAAGATAAATTGTAGTAAAAATTCACAGATAATTATTTCAATAAATTATGAAATAATGATTAAATTATACGTGAGAATGAACTTACAACCCATAATTGACGATACAATCACGAAAAATTGTATTATTTGAGCCTGGAAACGGAGTCTTCCGAATGAGTCTCAAACGATACCGCACGTTTTAACTCAATGAGTCTCAATGAATCTCAAAGACACGGTTTAACTCGCTTACATTGAAAATAAGTTGAATGAAAAAGATGTTTCATTCGGTAGTGTTCTTCCCTAGGGCAGGTCCTTCATTGGAATCACAGCATTTCCATGCCATACTTTACAGTTTTACTAGGGAATTATAGGTGTGGTAGCTTTCCGTTGCTTTCCACACCGGGGATGATAATGATGATGATGATGGCCAGATGTTCGGGGACCTTTTGGGCCTCAGAGCTTCCTAACATTTGCCTTACAGGTGAGGAAAAACCCCGGAAAAAACTCATCCAGGAGCCCGTCCCGAACGGAATCGAACCCGGGCCCATTACATGACAAAGAAGCGCGCTACCTCGAGACCACAGCGATGGACAAATGAGATGTAGAACAGAAATATTAATAGATGAGATTTATGAAAGGATTATCAGGATTACGTTTAAGAGATGGATTTGTAATTGCAATGTATGGAGTAATTGGTGTTGAAAAGAATTATTGTAGAATATTTTTGAAATTCTGAACTAAACTGACTAAATAATGTAAAAGGCGCGCTTATCTGTGACTCTCTATCAGGCTTCAAACAGATCAGAAGGAAGACAAGATATCGGAATCTCTTGTAGGCTAGAAGATGAACATATTGATTTCAGGTATTGAGGATACTATGATGCAGAAAGAAATAAGCACAGGTGGCTGAAGAAGAGGAAAAAGAAAAGTAATAATTACATGCGGAGGATGAAGAAGAGAAAAAAGTAGACAAGGAAGAATAAGGAAAGAATAATAAATGACGAGTGAGAAGTCAGAAGAAATTGAAGACTGGGAAAAAAAAAGACGGAAACAAAAACGAAGATGAAGTAGAGTAGGAATACAAGGAAATAGAAGGAGATGAAGAATAATTATAAAAAAAGGAATAAGTAGAAGAGGAAAAAAAAGATAAGGCAAAAGGAAGATAAGAAGAAGAATAAAAAAGTGAAAAGTAAGAGAGATGAAAAGAGGAGGATATAGAACATGCAGAAGAGGAGGAATTAAACGAAGAAGAGGTAATAAAAAAATAGGAAGTAAAAAATAATAGGGGGAATAAAATAACGAACATATAGCAAACGCAAAATAGGATGAGGAAAATGAAGAGGAAGTGATGAAAAGGAAGAGAGTGAAAAAAGCCAGGAGGTACTATAATTTGAAAACTTTATTGATGGCTATTGCTTAGATATTAAATTTTGGTAGATGAAATTTTGTTTATTATTTGGATTGTTAAGGAATAGAATGGAAATAGAATTAATTAGTTTATTAGTTGTTTTGGCTGCTATAACAAAAAGAGCTCAAATTCCTTTTTCTTCTAGGAAATATCTCGTATACTGTTAAGATAATTTTGCATAACAATGTAAAAAGAGAATAATGAAATGTGAAGTGTGCCGGGCCTGGTGAGGTGCTGTCACTATCACCAAGTAAAAGTAGAATGACTTGTTGAAGGTGCAGTGCACTTCGCTTCATTGTATTATATCTGACACATTGGTCTCGCTGTCACTTAGCTAACTTCACAATACCAAAGTGTATGTCACCTACTCTAACTCTTAGAAAAATAACAAACATGGTTCTTGTTACCACAAACTTTGATAACTTTACACCTTTAATAATATAGTAATTATTTAATAGCTTATAATTCAAAGTATTTGATGTCAATTGACTTTAATTCCTAGTGTAATCAGTCCAATCAAACTGAATGCTGTGATATAAGGTACTGGGGACCCAAATGAGCGCCATTAACAGTAACTAACAAGAGTTTAACACAATCACCATATTCCATTATAACGTCATGGTTTTATATTTGTGTTAGGATACTTATCAAAAATACGATGAGATATGATTATATATATATATATCCATCCATAGTAATTCTGCCCGACGGCACGTTCTTCACTGCAATCATAGCATTTTCAATCTATGCTTGCAGCTTTACTAGGGAATTGTAGGTGTGATAGCTTCCCGTTGCCTTCCACATCGGTGAAGGATGATGATGGTAATGATAAGGATGATGATGGTGATGATGTCCATATGATTTCGGGGACCGTTTGGGCCTTAACGTTTTCCTGACATTTGTCTTACAGGTGAGGAAAAACCCCGATATAAAACTCGCCAAGAAAAACTGCCCCGACCGCGGATTCATCCCGGGCCCGCTGCGTGACAAGGCAACACGCTACCTCGAGACCACAGCCGTGGATATATATATGGCCATGTCAAAATAATGCAAGAGCAAAGATTGTCTAAAATTGTTATGGAATGGATCCCAGTAGAAAGGAGGAAGAGAGGACGACCGAAGAAAACTTGGATAGAAGGGGTACAAGCAGCTATGAATATCTGAGGATTGGAGGAAGATCAATGGATGGACAGAGAGGAATGGCGTATGGTTTCCGGAAGACGGCGGCAGCTACCATGATACCGGATGATATATATACCGTTAATTCTTTCCTACACGATGTTTGATTCTCGAGTTGTAATTAACTTGTATTAAATGAAGGGTACACGGAAAGAACCAGGTAAGTCACTTTTTGTCGAAATGAAATTTGAGGTGTAATTAGATTTTCCATGGAAACTATTTTCATGTAGAAGTGTGATACAGTAAAATATACAAGTTTAGTCATGGGTGTATTTACATTCAAAGTATGGAATACAGACAAGGACGTGGATATTCATGTTGAGTAGGCGTACATTGTATTACAAACGTACAAACATATTATTGAAATTAGTTTATACACGTATTGTGTTCGTGTGCAGTTAATACAACTAAGGAGAAAAAAAACATCCGGTTTAGGATTATTATTTTATTGTTTTAATATTGTATTAATCCATAAACAATTCTGTACGTAAATTCATGATATGGGACTGGAAGAGTTGACGGACCATTGAACTGCTAACCGTTCAACATTTGAGAATTTTAGGTCTGTTTTATCATATCAACACCTTCAACCATGACAGCAGCCAATCACTGGATGATGACTCATTATCCTCCTACCCAAAAACTTAAACATTCCTGAAAATATTTTGAATCATTTGGAATTCTCCAAAATAAATCCACGTGGATTTAATTCAAATTTGACCATTTTGTCTCGTTTTCATTTCTATTTTAATTATTAGTATTCAGTTAAATAATGAGTGTCTCTCTTTTAATTATTAATAGATTTGTGTATTTCTTCTATTCGAGGAGAGATGGTACCATATGTGAATTATGAATTCTGATAGCGACCTGTGTTCCACCCCATCATTAACGCCATGAGAGGCAGTATTCTGCCACTCCAATTGTAGGTGTCAGAAATCCAAAAGCCCTTTATTTAATTAAAATCATATATGACTAGTATTCTGTTCTTGACAACAAACAAATATTGTCCAGATAAACTACAATTTTCTCGAAATGTCATATCTCCTCTGATAGTGGCAAATAGACCTACTTAACGAGTTTCGTGGTGGACGAAACGGAGACTGGGCACGTTTTTCTCGAGATTTCAGCCGTTTTCTCCTGCCATAAATATGATTCCACCATTTCTCCACTTTCATCTCTTCAATTTGGTTTAATTTATTCATCCGGCCCTGTGACGATGATACAGGCTGGTCTGCAGGCTACTTTCTCGCTCACAGACCTCTACAGATGCAGGGGCTTAATGTCATCTCATCCCTTACCCGACTCTGATTTGGACAAGAGTTGACAATACTTATTTTACATATTTTCAAATACTTTACATAAGTTTATTAACTACTGAAATCATTACAATAATTATTTAAATATTATAATAAAGTATCTATTAATTACTACAGTTTAAATTTTAGACGATTTTTGTCTACTTTAGAGAAAAACTATATTTTAACACAAACATTTACGTTTTGAATGCAATATTATAGGTTTTAATTTCATTGCATTTCGATTATGTGAATATGCATAACTTTGCCCGCAATTAATTGGTTTCTATCACACCTTCTTGCCTAATATTCAGAGTTTGGTGTCGAACAGAAATAAAATATTTGTGAAAGCCTCAATAAAAATTGAGCTCTTCAGAAATGAAAACCTTAATGATTTATGGCCGAGCGACAGTCTTCGCTTCTGGGTTCCTGTTTAGTTGCGGCGTAGTATCGCCGGTTTATTGGTTTCCTCCAGCTTCCTGGAACGAGGAAATTCGCATGGAGACGCCATTGGAGGAACCAAGCTTCAGTTAGGAACAAATGCTATATGAGTGTTGTTTGATATGAACTGTTTGCTATTATTATTATTATTATTATTATTATTATTATTATTATTATTATTATTATTATTATTATTATTATTATTATTATATAATTTATCAGGACTGCTACAAGAAAACTAAATTATTTGTTAATTATGTATTCAGTTTACATTTGTGAAGAAGCTATTTATTTATATTAGTTTGACTCTTATATAGTTATTTATTTAAATGTATTTATTCATTTTACATGCTGATTTGTTATTTAAGTAGTAGTGAACTTGAACCTCTGTTTAGCAACAGCAGAGTACAATATTTAAGTGTCCCCGTCAGTACTCATGATTCTAGAACATTTATTAGCTCAGTTTACAATATCTATCGAGACTGATTATCTGTGCCTAGTAGATACCCAACTTAAAGTAATGAAACAACTCCGTGAACATTATGAGCCCAGCCACGGAGATACTCTGCTAAAAAACTTATTTGAATTATTATATATATCATTCAGTTCTCTGTTATTTACGCGAATTGTCATGCTAAGTCTCACTGATGGACTTTTGTATACGCTATAATCTCTATGTCTGTTGTATTTATTTATTCTTAAGAGAGCTTAATCGACACCCAGAGCATGTTAAGTCGCCCCACTGTCCCCGTGCATTTGTTTCATTTTCTGATGTGCTCTGTTTGTAGAAACGGTATTATATCCAGTAAGCTTGATTGAGAGTCAGTGTGAATCAGGTATTATGAATCTTCATTTGTCATTTCCTGAATATATTCCGTTTTCCGGATGACATACAGTTCATTAATAAACATGAATACAGAAGTGGTAAAGTATATAGCATTATGTGGCCACAATAAACTACCGTACAACCACAGCCATACTCATCTTGATATCCTATCTTCTATCTACCATCCACGCACCCATCTATTCGTTCAACCATCAATTTATACAACAGTCAATCCACATATCCATTCATCCACCAATCCACCTACCCATTCATCATCATCATCATCATCATCATCATCATCTTCGTGGTATGCCATCGCCCTGTTCAGCTCTCAGAATTCATCTTCCCACCGTCCTCTAGGACATCCCACATCTCTATAGCCTTGGGGCAGGTACAACAGTGCTTGTTTTGTTACCCTAGAAGAGTCCGATTCCTCACGGCTGTAGCTACTCACGCAGCTATGCAACAGTAATATTCACTGCACTCATCCATTCATTCTTCCATACATATATCCACCCATCCACCCACTTCCTCACTAGCATATTTCATTTATCAATCAATGATATATATATATATATATATATATATATATATTATGCAGCTACTACGGAAACTAGTGGTTCCCAAACTTTTTAATTGATATGAAATGTATCAGTAGAAAAATTGATCTCGGAGCTTAACACTCATATGACAACACTACTATATTGCAAAAAATAAACATTCTGAATTAATAACTTTGGCTTTTCATGGCAAAGTGCCAGTCAGAGCAAAAATAGTAATCAATAATGAAATAATAGAATATATAACACACTTTAACTATCTTGGTTCAGATATGACATATAGATACGATTGGGATATACAAAAAAAATTAAATCGATATCAAATTATGTGTTACACCATGAGAAGAACCCTCAGAATGACTCGAAGAGAAACTCTGCTCAGGTTTTATAAAATTATGGCTGTTCCTGTTCTTTTATATGGATCTGAATCTTGGATACTTACAAAAAAGATATCTCACACATTCAAGCCACTGAAATGAAATTTTTAAGGTCCGTAAAAGGATGTACACGCATGGATAAATTACACAATCAATCAATAAGAAATGAACTGGAGATATGTTCAACACTCAATAAACTAGACGAACACAAATACCAATGAAAAGAACATTAAACAGAATGGACAATACAAGATTACCCAAAAAGATCAACGCCTACAAACCACACGGAAAAAGATCTTTGGGACGGCCAAGGAATCGATGGACTTGAAACCGGAACAGGTCGCATTGACCTAATCCTGGAAAGGAAGAAGAAGAAGAATTAATAACTTTCCACATTATATTCCAAGCACTTCACAGACCACTAGTTATTGTTAAGCGGAGCTAAGTTTGGGAGTCACTCATGTAATGTAACTAATTAAAATGTCAATTCTAGATTTTTAGTAAATGTTTAAATATTGCGAGACACTTTTGGTAAAAATATAACATCATTATATTTTAAATATAATTAATGTGGAGTGTACACAATTATTAGAAACCCTGAAAAAGATAGGAGCTCCTTGTAAAGTAACATGAAGGATAATATTTCTACATTCGTTGAATTACGGCGCCTGTAAATGGAGGTTGTGAGATGGTGCTTACATTGAGCTGCTCCTACTTAACATTAATTTAGTCAGCTGATGGCTACGGAGATGAAAACTAATGTTGCGATGTTTAAAAAGGAGAAGGCTGGAAGTTAGCAAAACTTTTATAAAATAATGGCACTTGGTATTTAAGGCAGTTTACAGCTGAGGGCACTCAGCTTAATGAGAGGTTGGCAATTCATCTCTTGCTTTAAACCAGAACTGCAAGTGAATATAATAAATTCAAATCAAATCCTTTGTACGATATATACTAAGGGCCAGGACAACTGCACGTGCGGTTCCTAGTGTCAAAGTAAATAAAAAGAACTCTGTCACTCAAGATTTGTACAAATTAAACCAATTCATCAGTCACGTTGAATGTATGGTTCGATTTAACAGTTTTGCGGAATGAATATGTTTTTTAATACTTAAATCGCATATGCATAGTTGCATTACCAGAAAACAAACATGAAGACTACTAAAGCTATTTTTAAAGTGTCGTTTTCCGCTAAACCTCCACTCCTAACCGTAAGGTTCGTTAATTTTCGGAGAATCCATTTGATGTTTTATTTCAATGGCATATACCCAGTATCTTTGACAACAATGGAACATTTCGGCCTCCACAGGTACTTTTGAGTTTCTGCTTCAGCATACCCCTACTCGTTCTGTCCCATTTTGCTTAGATATTAAATCAACCTTACTTTTGTTGATTACTATGTGCTGAATTTGGCTCCGAAAAAAAAGAAGGATATGCAAAAATTGCTGTCGCTAAAACGATGACACACACACACACACACATTATATATATATATATATTTTTTTTTTTTTCGTGGACATTTTAAATGTGTCTTGAGTATGTAGGATTACTGAATATTAAAATAATCTATGGCTCAAGTTCCTATTGGGTCACTCTATGCTACACCATACAATATTAATATGATAGTGTTGCATTACTTACTTGCTAGAGTTCAGCATCTTTTACTTTCAATGTAGTCATAGCACACAAATAATTGCACTGTTATTTTAAGAAGTTTAGAATGAATGTCATGTGAATTAGTGCCATACAACTCCCTCATTGTTAGGAACTTGTACAATACAAACAAACGTATAGAATATTTATTAAAAAATTCCTCCGTCCATCCATCCATCCACAGTAGCCTAATTCTGCCCGAAGGCAGGTCCTTCACTGCAACCATAGCAATTTCATGCTAAGCTTGCAGCATTACTAGGAAATTGTAGGTGTGGTAGCTTCCCGTTTCTTTCCACACCGGTGAAGGATGATGATGGTGATGATGACAATGGTAACGATGATAATGACCATATGATTTCGGGGACCGTTTGGGCCTTAACGTTTTCCTGACATTTGTCCTACGGGTGAGGAAAAACCCCGATAAAAACCTCACCCAGAAAAACTGCCCCGACCGGGGATCGAACCCGGGCCCACTGCGTGACAAGGCAGCACGCTACCTCGAGACCACAGCGGTGGACCTATTGAAAAATAATGTTAACAAATTTTAAATGGAAATCTCATAAGCTTTAGTACTTACAACTTAGAAATATTCTTGGGTAACCCAATGGAAACTTTCTCCATCCTCATTGAACAGCCTCTATAGCCACACTTCCAAATTCGCCAAATGTTATAAGAATACATTATGAAACATATACTAAACGTACGTTAGAGAATGAAGATATCAAGAAGATTAATGCTTTTGTATGTAGGAAATATTTTATCAGATAAAGAAGACTCCGATAAAGATGTTCAACTTACTACTAGAAAAGAAAAGTACGAGGGCGGATCGGAAAGTAACGCACAATAACTTTTTTCTGCCTTGGTATAGCAGCTAGAATGTTGAAATATCACAGAGATATAGATTGAAGTTTTCCCTACAGATGGTATTTTTTTCTCAGGTGCACCTCTTGCGAGAGAAGCTTGAACTATGCAACCAAGATGGCGCGCATGCTACAGTCGTCCACCTGTGAGGAACAGAGAAGTGTTGTTCGATTTTTGTGGGCCAAAGGGCATAAACCCAGTGAAATTCACAGGGACATGCGTGGCGTGTATGGGGATGATTGTATGGACCGTAGCAATGTCTCCAGGTGGTGCACATTCTTCCAAGAGGGACGCGTGAACCTTAGTGATTCGCCACGCTCCGGCCGGCCGACAACAGCAGCAATCCCGCAGAATGTCAGAGGCATTGAGGCGGCAATTCTGAACGACCGGCGTGTGCAACTGCGAGCCTTATCGCAGAAGTTCAACATTTACTATGGTGCGGTGTACGATATTGTTCATGAAAATTTGAAATTCCGTAAAGTTAGAGCTCGCTGGGTGCCTAAGAACCTGACAGACGACCACAAGGGCCAGCGAATGATGGCAAGCTTGGACCACGTAACGCGGTACACCGCACAAGGACATGACTTTCTGGAAGGAATCGTCACATGTGATGAGTCGTGGGCGTACCACTACACGCCCGAAACAAAGCAGGCATCAATGGAGTGGAAACATGCTGGTTCCCCAGTAAAGAAAAAATTCAAAGTGACTCAATCTGCCAGGAAAGTGCTTGTGACAGTGTTCTGGGATATGCATGGTGTTTTATTGGTGGACTTTGCTGAACACGGGACCACTGTGAATGCTGCGGGCTACATTAAAACTTTGGGTGAAGTTGCGTCGTGCCATTCGTGACAAACGTCACAACATTAACGTTAAACTTCTTCATGACAATGCTCGCCCCCATGTTGCTGCTGTCGTTCGTCAGAAAATCGCCGAATTTGGTTGGGAGGTGCTCCAGAAATCACCATACAGTCCGGATCTTGCACCATCGGACTTTCATCTGTTTGGTCCCATGAAGAAATTCCTGGCCGGCAAACGCTTTGAGAGAGATGTGGAAGTGAAATCAGCAGTGCGCAGATGGCTACACTCCAACCAAACGGACTTCTACGAACAGGGCATATTGAAACTGGTAACACGATGAGAAAAATGTGTTGAGAAAGTTGGTGACTATGTCGAAAAGTAGGTAAAAGATGTAAGTTCATTTGTGATTTTTTTCCTTTTTTTTACTATTAAACTTTTTAAAAAAAAATATTGTGCGTTACTTTCCGATCCGCCCTCGTATGTCTTTACAAAATTATCATCCGTTTGGAAATATAAACAAATCTCTCTAAAATTAAAACTTGGAATATTTAATACGAAAGTGAAATCTGATTTACGTGACAGGTGCGAAAAAAACTTAACTGTAAACTATTTACGAGAAAAATATTTGGGACCATATATGAAATTAAGTGTTACAAACATATTTTAGTACACTATAAACTCCATCAGCGAATAAAATAGAAGAATAATATATAAAATCAAACATTATATTAAAATAATGTATGTTAGCACACTTTCAAAGAAAGTACAATGATAAATTAATGAACACAGTGAGATCCTGGGAATAACATTCAAAAGAAGAAAAGATGATGCGAAGACGGAGAGGTCTACAGCTTAAACCGTGAAGTAAAGGAGAAGAAGAAAAGGGATAATATTTGGGAATATGGTGCCCAAGGACTACAGGTCCTATCCATCAACGATCATTAGAAAACAAACCGACAGAAAATAGGGAAAGTAGTAATATATTATAGAAAACTGACATGTAATGATGTGAGAAAATGGAGAATAGCTAAAAACAAATTTGAATGAAACCTCCAAGAGAATAACTAGGAGAATAGGCAAACAAAAACAAAAAATCGTATATGACTTTCTCGAAATGAAGGTGAAGTATTACGGCAGAGCTAGAAGAAATTCAAGGCATTGTAAAAAAGAATAAAACATTGGTGTGCATTTGATAAGCCCTGAAGCTTCTCAGAAGAATGAACAGATATTAGAGGAAGTTCTAGTAATGTGGACCCTTCGGTTTGAGTAGGCCCTGTTAATATATTTTTTAACTGGTAATTTCTTAATTGGTACAGAACATATTTTAATATCTTCCCCTTATCATCTTTGACGTGTTCTAGATCAGTTTATTTTATTCTTTGTGCGAAGACGGGTTTATTTATGATATTTATATAAACGACCATTTAAAAGTTTTTTTTTCAAGCTAAGAATTAATTCTTAATTTCTGCTATTGAATATTACAAATGTTGAAAAAACTCCGAGATATAGATGCTGTTTTAATATAGTGACAGGTTTGGTTTGATATTATCTGACATGGCTGCTGTACAAAATAATTAAAAAAAAAGTGAATTCGGTTAAAGAAACGTGTAGGTTAAGTGGGCCTGAGTACACTTTACACGAATACGTATATTTTATCAATAAGGGTGCTATATGTAAAAGCCTTACACTTCATTAATTTTATTGAATATTCTTGTAATTTTATTAAACCCTAAGACCGGCACTGTCTTCATATGAATGGCGTGCGAATGTTATAATCAATGATAATTTTTCAAAACATTAAATAAATATCAATGCTTTTTAATTACGATCAGCCATAATTACTTTCATAAGTAATGCCACGAGTGATTTCCAAATTATCGATAAATTCACGACTCACGAAGTGAGGAGTGAATTTATCTAGAGAATTTGGAAATAAAGAGTGGCATTTGTTCGGACTATTTAACGAATAAAATTAAGCTGTTTACTCACAAATCATTATTTAACTATAGTTATTTTAAAATATTTATATATTTAATGTAAACGGCGATGTTTGAAAACAAATGAGAAACGTTAGGTACGCTTCTACCGCTTCTTTTGTTTATCACTGCAACCAGATCATACTATTTATTGCCAAAGAAACGCAATATTGTAAGGAGGAGCTTTCTTTAATATGGTAATTATAACACTGATAAATATTTGGTGAAACACGACTCTGATTGGTTGTAAAACAGAAATCATTGAAACGTGATTGGTCATTGACTCCCATTTGGGGCATGAGTTAAATAGTCAGATTAATTTATGCCTGTTAATAAATAGAATAAATAAACTTAAAATAGTCTAAAGACTAGGATTGACTCTGAGGTCCATCTTACCACAATATGGAGATTAAAGTGGACCTTTCTTGTAATGTAAAAAAAGTTTATAAATTATGAAAATGTTTCCATATTTGAATAAAGTAACAATGCTATTTCATAGTTACAACACTAATGATAATCACTGTAATTAAACAAAATTTAAATTCCTTAATTAAAAGAAGAAGAAACAACAAATTCAAAATAGGGGTCCAATTACCCGAAGTTTCTCTTCTGATACTAATGTCAACAGGGTACACTGCATGAAATTTTGTAGTCAGTGTGATCCGTTTCTGCTTTCCTGGCGTTTCTCAGTTATCAAAGCAAATGTTAGGTTGTAATTTAATTACCAGAGACCATTTCATCATAACTATCGATTCATAATATCGTTAAAACACCATCATAGATCTTACTGCATCAAATTCTAAAGATGATCTAAGAACAAGGAACATCAAAATTAGATTAAATTAGTAATGACGAATTCGGGTTTTAAGACCGTAACAAGAACATTTTATTTTTGTTTAATTGTGTTCCCGATCTTCACTTTATGAGATGAATGAGATGAAATCTACTCTAGAGCGATACGTAGTCTGTTTATGGTGTCCTGATTCAAGCATTCACCACTTGACTAATACGTTCTTCCATAATGGCTGTGCCCTTGCCTCGAGGAGGGGCTACAATCTTCCCTTCGGCCCTATTCTGCCCTAAATTTCGGCGTCATGAGAAAGTACATGAGTGTGCTCCCATTACATCACCACATCCACACATTTAAAATATTTGTGGTTTGCTAAATAAAAATATCCTTTACCTAACATGATATGAGGTGCAAAGTGATATGAAATGAAATAATGGAGATGAAATGACATGAAGGGAGAAGGAAGAGGAGTTGAGAGTGTTGGTGGGATGACATTAGAGGAACGGGAGAACCCCGAGAAAACCCGAATACTCCCGGGCAGCCCACCACGAATACCACTCCGTAACTCCCAGGATTCGAAACTGAGATCCCAGCCTGGGCAGTCGCGCACGCTAGCCACGCGTCCACCGAGATGGCTTATGAGGCATACAAAACTAGCAGCACATAACCTCCTACATGCAGCTGGGAATTGATTACCACTAGATGACAAATCATTTTAAGTAGAAGGTAATGAAATGGCTGACACAATTTCAAAAACCGTACATGATGAATGAATTCCAATGCTACAAAGTGTGTGCACAAATTTAGACAGCATATGTATCAAAAATACATGCTGATAAACAATTAATGGAAGACTTATTGAAAACACATTTTCCACGGAAAATTAATACTGTCAACTTTAGATGGTTAGTCGACACGACTACTTATTAAAAAGCCTACACAAAATAGGCATTATCAGTTCTCCAATCTCCCAACTCACTATGTGAAGTCCAAAATGTTTTAATAAGTGAACATGTTCTACCGAAATAACAAAAATCACAGTAATAGGAATACATAAACCAGCGGAGTCACATTGTTAGCAATCTGGATAAAGCGCAGCAAGAGTTTGAATCCGGAATCGCCATTAATAATCTTACTGGGATGAATATCCACTCATGAAATGAGGAGCTTACATGACTTGTCACTATAAAGCCATAGGAGACGTAGAATACATAAAAGAACCTATAAAAGTAAGGAAAATGTATACAGAATAGAGGAACTAGTGTGCAAGAAAAGAAACACACGCTTAGGTTTATGGAGAGAAAATGTTAAATACCACTTACATAGGATTATGGATAACAAACCTCCAGATATGATGACCTTGAATGATTAAATGGTTTTTAAATATAGAACGAAATAACATATGGACTACTACTCATGTTTTATAGTTATTGTAGATTTATTAATTAATTAGAGCACTTAATGGAAACAATTATAAAAAGAGGCTTTGGCTCAGATTTTGTATTTACAACATATTGATCGTGTTTATTAATATATATTACTGTATTTTATTTTCGGAATTGAAGAAGGATTATTGTTGGGGTAAAGAGGTAAAGAGGTGTAGATGGGATTTAGTGGCACTAGGAATATGGAAGGAGTTCTCCATGCGTGAGAACTTGGGTTGCTCAGGTTGGAATGCCGATAGGCATGAGTTCTTATCTAGGGATTCCACGAGGACTTCGTCGGACAGTATTAATATGTAGAGAAGTTGTTGTAGGTGTGTTTTATTCTTGTCTTTTATAAACTGCAAGTAATTGTATATAAGAAGTGACTTTATTTAACTTTCAGAACGAAGTGTTTTTGAGAAGTGACTTTGTTTAATTGTATACGAGAAGTGACGAGGAGAAGCCTCTCTCGCCTATTTGTTAAACTAGTTACTCCCACTACCTCGATCTCGTGGACCTGAGGTCAGTGCTTAGGCTCATATAACGAAACATATAATTGGTTAATGCACCCTCCTATTTTAATCCTGGGGGTGTTACAATTTTATCATTGGCGATTTACGCCATCAGAGGTTGGACCTTTTTTCCCGTGCTAGCTTCACGTACAGCCGGGTCACAAACATTAGCTAGGCTTGGATTTTTTCCTAGGCTTCAGACGCTAGAAAATTGCCATATTCCCATACTTTTTGCTAGCGTTGTTTGTGTCAGGGTAAAACCCCCGATTGTACATTTAGCTAATGGGTTATGGTTATCACGATAAATCAGTTAACTGCAGGCTTAAAAGATATTTCTACTCAATCTGTCGAGCAAAGAATTTTGTCATTACTAAGTTATTACCATGTGTCAGCCACTTCCGTCTTAACAAAAGACAGGGTGACATTACTTGAGTTGTCAGTACCCTACTTAATAACTAGTAATTTCATTACATTGATGCTGACTTCTTTGGATCGTTTTATATGACATTTGCTCTTACATAATCAGGTTCCACTCGCTTCCCTGATCAATTGAATATAAATATGACCTAAGTCCAGTAACTGCTTCGTTCAATGATATTATAATTGTATCTGATTGTTATTGCCGATAGCGATTTATTTATAGATTTACACAGGAGGCTGAGTGAATGACTTGCCACAGAATTTATCCAAAATACCATAGTTTTCCATCACTCTCAAGAAATTCGCCTTCTTCAGTTGTAGCGGTCTTAAACATCCTCATCTGAGTTTACTTATACTTCTTCCCACATCGTCCATCAAACTTTTTTGGCACTTCCCTTTCTTCTTTTCCAATCTATTTATCACTCCAGAAATTTCTTAGGGATTCTATCAGATGTCATCCTCTTGAGATGTCCATACCATCATAATCGCCACTCTTCAATTGTTTGTAATACATTTCTTTCAACTTTCATAATTTTTCAAATTTCTTCTTCTTGTTTCTCATCACTTCACGGGCTAGGCAAAATGCCTGTTCCGTCTCACAGTTGTTCTGTCCATTTCTCACTGGCCTTCCTCATTCCTTCAACCTCTTGGCTTGTAGTTAAATACTGCTTTTGGTAATCTTGTTACGTTCATTCTTTCTACATGTCTAAAACCAGTTTTCTCTATATTCTTTGATTTTATTCTGCTTAAGTCTTCGTCCATTAAATCCGTCCGGCTGAACACTGTGAGAGAGATGAATTTGGAAAATTTCTATGTGGACGGGTTACCAGCCCAGACGCACAACCATATTCCCTAGTGGATCGGGGATTCATTTCGGAATTTCCTTGACCTAGACGGGTTGATAACCAAAGCTTTGAAGTCCCATCTATCCCTTGTCTTGCAGGTTTCCTCTTCCGCTTTCTTTATCGTTGAGGACAATATTCGTCTTCCGTTTCTGAAGCCGTTGAGGTTCCCGCGTTGGAGCTAGTTCGCTTCCCTTCTCCTCTTACTAGATAGCAAGCTAGTTAAAAACGAGACTTCCCTATCTAGTCGTCTGGGTCATTAGGTACTGAGCCCCTCCCTACGACAAGGTCCTGCCCGTGGGGGGTTTTCCCAATTTCAACGTTTATATTTTTTTACTAATCTGAATTTCCGCGATTATCTTCTACAGTAACCTATCTCTGAAGCTAATTACGTGTTAGTTTGGCACCTATTAATTGTCTATATCGCTAATTCACATTACATAATCATTTATACAATGGCTTTATAAATATATTTTGTTTTTGTTGTCTGAAGGATGTTTTTATTCCATAATACTGAGTTTATCATGCCAATTACTCTCTGTCCATCTACTATTCTGTGATGAAAGTCTTCATATAAGATTGATACTAGATACTTAAATTTCTTGACATCTTTAATGTCATACATTCCTGTAAGATAGTGTTCATCATAATTGATTCATATATATTGTGTTTTATGTATATTAATGTATAATCCTCGATTAATTTTCTAATCGCAGATGATGAACCGTCTATATCTTGTGTAATAATGACTTGATCATCTGCATATAATAGATTATGTAAGTAATAATTTTCAATGTGAATACCCATGGCATGACATTTCCTAGACCAAAGTCTTAATCTTACATCCAAATATATTTTTAAAAAAACTCTGGTAATAACCAACATCCATGGATGGGCGATTTAGAGGTGATATGTTTTTTTAGATAAATAAGTACGCGGTTTCACTTGGCATCTGTTTCGAGAATATATTGATTTTATTATGTCTATCTTTTAACTTGTCTGAACTACTTGCATTGTCTTTCATAGCAATTTTCTTGGTATGCTATCATAAGTTTCATGTATACCTTTGTTTCCTTGTGCTCTTTCCTGGCATTTTTCCAAATTTATCTCAACGTAAAGATATGATCTGTACAAGACCATTCAGCAGTAAACTCGTTTTATTCTTCCAATTATTATTTTTATCCAACTGTGTTTTATATAATTCAATTTCAGTTCATATGGAAGAATCTTATTGTAGAAATTTGTGAGCAATGTTAGAAGTTTATATTCGCCATACTTTAACATTGCAAAGTGGATTCTGCCTGGCCCAGTTACTTTTCCATTTTCCCCATTTTATGCAATTTTTATTTTAGTACAGATACTATCCATTCTAATTCACGATGGATAGAGTTTTCGTTATTTTAAATTCCTGTGTTCCTTCATTTACTAATATTTTATAATATTCCGACCACTGACTTAAAGTAATGAATATTAAATATATGGGTAGAATTTCTTTTCAGTCCTTTGAGTAACACCAATATGCTTTCTACTGTTTAAACCCTAGTTCACAATTAATTTCTGGACATTATTTTTCATATAATATTTTTTCTGATTGCCTGTTTCCTTTGATAGTGTATTTTTTCCTTTTGACTACTGTGACGTTCTATTAACTGACATAAGTGACGGATTGTCGGACAAACTGCAGCGTGTCGAAAATATGTGTATCAGATTCATATTTAATGTTCGAAAATACGATCACATTTCTCCATTATTCCACGAATTGTCATGGCTACATCTAAAAGAGAGAAGAAAATCGCACTGTCTAATTCTCCAATTTAAGATCCTACATACCTCGATTCCCAATTATTTATCATCCCGTTTCCAGTATCTATCCTCAAACCATAACTTAAACACAAGATCACAACATAGTCTCTTGGTCAATATACCGCAACATAGGACATCACATCACTCCATGTCATATACCATCTTCACTTCTCGCAACTGGAATTCCCTACCACAAGAAATAAGGGCCTGCCGGACATTGGCATCTTTTAAAAGAAATCTAAATTTATATTTGCTCTAAACTCGACTTCATTATTATCCAGTGTAAGGTATATATATTAATTGGTGTTTCCCGTATAATGTATCATATTTATATTTATTATTTATTATTATTATTATTATTATTATTATTATTATTATTATTATTATTATTATTATTATTATTATTATTATTATTATCGTATCATTATTGTTATTACCCTATAAAATGTTGTTTGTACATGACATTTACATTGCTATATTATTGTATCTTTAACTGTTTATAATTAGTATAGTGTATATCTATATTTGTCAAATATTTATTTGTATTTGTGCTGGTTGAGTGGAAGAGAGGGCCTTATGACCTTAACTCTGCCAGAATAAATAAAGTGTTATTATTATTATTATTATTATTATTATTATTATTATTATTATTATTATTATTATTATTATTATTATTATTATTTCTCTATCTTCCTCCTTTTAGTACAAAACCATATTTTACATATCTTTTTTATCTTATATTATTATTAATTTATTACTATTATTGTTATTATTATTATTTTTATTCTTATTATTGTTAACTCTCAAACTCACTGGCACTATCGAACCCATAATATCATGACCGCAAAACATAACTCTCTATACATTTCTCTCCTGAACTAACGTTTTCCAATCATACACTGTAAAATCTACTTCCCTCAAATCATGGTTAATATTATTCTCCCACCTCATTCTAGGTCTACCAACTGGACTTTTTCCTTTGGTATTCCTACAAGAATATTTCATGCACCTCTCTGATTTCCCATTCGTGTCATATACCCTGCCGATTGCAGTCTACGAGACTTAACTGCTCTTATTATATCTAGCTTCCTATAAAGACCATATAACTCACTGTTGTGCAGTCTTCTCCATTCAGCAGTCTGTTCATATCTATTTAGTCCAAAACGTTTCCTAAGAACTTTATTCTCAAACACTCGTAATCTTCTTTCTTCGATTAAAGCAAGATTCTATGTCTCACATCCTTATAATGTAGAATAACATTTTTATATATTTTCAGTTTAAAGTTTATTCAAAGGTGTTGGGATGCATAATACGAGTAACATGAAGTTGTAGAATTTATCTATATTCAATTCCTATGTGCATCTAAATCCTATTTGTGAATATTGCTACCAGGTATTTGAATTCTACCACTTCTTCAAATTTTTCATTAGCTGACCGTTTGCACTATATACTGTATTTCTTCGTGTGACCATATATTTAAATTTATTGATGTTTTCTTCCAGTCCCTATTTCTTACTGTTACTCAGTAGACCTAAACAAAGCAGTCCTCCCTGCCAGGTTCATGAAACCCGTGGACCAACTGTGGTCTTCAGGACCGAGCGACCTGACGTACTATGTAGCTCAAACCAATTTACCCGAATTGATAACTCCAACACCTTCTCCCGGCGTGTTGGTTTAAAGTTTATGAAGTTCCGAAGTAGTTTCGCGAAGTAGACAAGGAAGAACAAGGCAGCTGACTAGGGAGTATAGGGCTTTGCCCTCAGGTATCCCTAGGGGTGATGGCGGGTCCAAATGTTACTGAGTAGAATGTGTCTTAATATATCCTCGTTAACGCCCAATAGTACCACATCATTAGCATAAACAAACAACTTATTGATACCATTGAGTAGTAGGCTTCTTCATCCTCTAAACATTTGATGGCATACTCTAATACAAAACTGAATGGTAGAGGAGATAGTGCGTCTCCTTACTTTAACCCATTGTGAATTTCAAAAGTATCCGAAAACTGTTTGCCTACACGCACCTTATTCTTTGTGCCATTTAGACACATTCGTATAAATATAACTAACGTTTTTAGGAATTCCGAAGTCCAGAAGGATATTAGTTGAATCGTAAGCTTTTTGACGTCCACTTATACTTGATGTATAGTACTATTATATTCCACTTATTTTCTATTCTTTTTCTTATATTAAAAAATCAGATCTCTTGTAGACCTGTTTCTTCTAAATCCAAGTTTCATGATCTCCTAGAATTTCATCAATATGGAGAGTAAGTCTGCTTACTAATATATTTGATCGAAATTTGTACGAAGGTGAAAGTAATGAGATGTCCCAGTAGTTATTGCAATCGGTTATATCTCCATTCTTATAGATTGGTAAGATAATCGATTCTTTCCATCCATTTGGAAGAAGAGCTTCACCATCATCATCAGCAGCATCAAAGATTAGACCGTAAGGTCTGTTCCGATCTTATGCTAGAATAGGTCTCTCCGTCTTTTACTGGGTCTTCCAACATTTCGTCTTCCTGGTGGTTTGTTACAAAGAATCGGTTTCAGAATTCTATTGTCATCCATTCTATTGATGTGGTCCATCCATTCATCTCTGTATTGTGCAATTCTATTTAATAGTTTGAATATATTTAGTTCACTTCATATATTTTCATGTCGTCTTATATATAATAATATAATTATTGCAGCCAATTGGCCATATACAATTAAGTTTCATTTAGGTTACATTTTTGCATACGCATTGATCGTCTTATATATGTTAATGTATAGCCAGCCACACTACTCAGAAACCTCATTTCTGACGTTTCTATTCTTCGTTCTTGGTTTTTGGTTCCGATCCGTAAGTTTAGGGTAGAATTGGAACTGCCATTGTTTTATAAAATTTTAAAAGTGCCTCCTTTCTAGGTCCTTTGAGACTTCGTTTTATAGTGCCACACATATAATAAATTTATTTATTTTGTTTTCAATGTCTTCACCTTTCCTATGACACATTTTATCCCAGGTAAATGCTCACCTGTTCTATTATTTTATTCTCTAATTGGATTAACACTCTCAGTGGCTCATACCCTCGAAAAGCTAAAACTTATTTTTCCCAAATCATACAAAAGTAACAGACATATCTTGTCCATCAATTTTTCTCCCCCTGATTTTATCAGTTCAGGTGGGATCCTACCTGAACCTGATGCTTTATACATTTCAATTTTCCTATAGCCATTTCAACCTCTAATGCATTTGGTTCTGTGACTAGCATTTCTGTTGTCTGTAAATTGTCCTCTTCAATATTCTGTTCTGTATGTAACTTTTCAATCTATTTAATATACTCCAGGAATGTAGAATCGTGTCCCCATTTTCATTCCTAATTACGTTTGTTCTAGCCTGAAACCATTTCTATTCTTTTCTAATTCTCTGATGTAATTCCCTGATGTTCCTAATCTTTGTATTAATTTCAAGATCATTAATATTCTCTCTCAAATATTCCCTTTTTTTTTATTCTTAGGTACCCTAGTGCTTCCCGTCTGATAGTACCAAATTGTTCTAAATTTACCTAATTTTGATCGTGTAACCAATTCATTTTTAGTAGCTTTCTTTTATTTACAATGCCGGTACATTCTTCATCAAACACTATATTGTCTTGCCTCTTTTTTAAATGAACTACGCTTTCTGATGCTGACAATCTAATAGTATCTCTTATAGCCTCCCATTCTTTATTTACATCCGTTTCTTATTCGTTTGTCACATTCTCGCCTGTAGATTCCAGTATTTCAAATTAATAAGCAACATTAATTCAGCATTCTTTCTGCATTTCATAATTTTACAGTTTTTAATCATTTTTTTAGAATCATCTTTAGCGTTTGTTCCTCTCATAAGCGATAACCGTTGTCTGACTTTCATCCTGAACAGATGAAGATCCGAATTGCAGTCAGTCCCTCTAATTGATCTAACATCCATAATACTATTGTGCCAGCGTTTGTCCATCAATATATTATCTATCTGGTACCGAGTTTCACCATCTGGAGACGTCCAGGTGTATTCATGAATATCCTTACGCAGGAATGTTGTGCTATTTACAAAAAGATCCTTTCTTGGCAAAGATGACTAATCTAACCTCATTGTCGTTCTATATGCATGAAGATTGAATTTGCCTATTGTCGACGTGAATATACTCCTATATTTCCGCCCCACATTTGTATACAATTCTCCTAAGACTATTTTCATAAGATACAGTAAAAGACTATCAAAAACGCATTCTATATTTTCATAGAACTAATCCTTGATCGTGTCATTCTTATTTTGTGTGGGATCATGTACATTTAAGATTACTAAGTGATGTCGTTTACTTACTTGCTTACTTACTTATTCACTGGCACTATCGAACCCGTAAGTTCATGGCCGCGCGGACATAAGCTCTCCATACATCCTTATCCTGAGCAAATGCTTTCTAATCATTCCCTGTATAATCTACTTCCCTCAAATCATAATTAATGTTATTCTCCCACCTCATTCTTGGTCTACCAACTGGGCGTTCTCCCTCTGACTTTCCCACAAGAAGCTTCCATGCAAGTCTTTCATTCCCCATACGTGTAACATGTCCTGCCCATCATAGTCTACGAGACTTAATTGTTCTTATTATATCTGGCTTCCTATAAATACCATGTAGTTCATTGTTATGAAGTCTTCTCCATTCACCTGTCTGTTCATCTCTCTTTGGTCCAAAAATTTTCCTAAGTACTTTATTCTCAAATAAAGTGATGTCGTTTACCCTTTAGAATTATGTATGATATCCTATCATTTACAAACATAATATCTGGGATAGTGGAGGAAATCCTCCATCGAACTAAAAAAAAATATTTCCAAATTCAGGTCTTTCTGCACTTCCGTAGTACAGTTCAAAGCTTTCTGATTCCCGACTCCCTTCTCCTGGCCATCTAACTACGGTAAAGCGACTATATGCAAGGATGATTTATCTAATTTAAGCTTTAATATCTCTAGCGCCCCGCTATTGTACAAAGTCCTTACATTCCATGTTCCTAGGAACATGTCCCTGTGTTTGAGCCTTTAACATGGATTTCCTTTAGTAGTCTCCGCCCGGAGAACCGAATGGGGGACCATTTTACCACCGGAAAATGTTCACCAGTGGAACCCAACTCCGCATTTATTGACAATTATATTTTTACGGTGAAAGATCGTCACTTTTCGATCAATGCTGTCCGGATTATCGCCTTCGATCAGTCCGGCATGCGTAATGCTTCCAGCAGCATTGCTGCCGCCGTTATAGATCTCGGAATTATTTAGGCATGCAGGCCACTCCACCGGGACAATGTAAATATCCATCCATCCATAGTAATTCTGTCCGAAGGCAGGTCCTTCACTGCAATCATATCAGCTTTACTAGGGAATTGTAGGTGTGGTAGCTTCTCGTTGCTTTCCACACCGGTGAAGGATATTGAAGATAATGATAAGAATGATGATTATGGCCATATGATTTCGGGGACTGTTTGGGCCTTAACGTTTTCCTGACATTTGTCTTACAGATGAGGAAAAACCGCGATAAAAACCTCACCCAGAAAAATTTTCCCCGATCGGGGATCGAACCCGGGCCCGCTGCGTGACAAGGCAGCAGGTACCTCGAGACCACAGCGGTGGACAATGTAAATATAATGTATTAAAACATTTTTCATATCATGGTAATTTAATTATGTTAAGAAATAAAATTATACTTTGCCATCATAAATTATAATACATTGTAAGGATAAGGACTGTATCGATTATTTAAAGTATTGTTTTTAATTTAATTAAATTACGATTCATGTTAATTATTATTATTATTATTATTATTATTATTATTATTATTATTATTATTATTATTGTTGTAATTATAGCAACTTATTGGGGATGAATAAGCTTATACCAGCTATAAGTCTTAAATAATATCCACTAATTTATATTAAAGTTTAATAATTTTCCATCATTTAATACAAAAAAAATGTTCTTTACAATTCTTGTTCTTTGGCTTGTTTTCACTTTACACTTCATTAATGTCTCTATCGTTCACTGACGAACTTCAGTTGTTGCTACTTAAATAAACACTATCACCGCAACTCTAAAAATTAAAAATTTATAATAAGAAAAGTGCGCTCAAGTTGAACATTGGTTCACCAACTCATATTGTAACTCAATTGCAACTACAACTCTTGAGTTGTAACACTTCCGCACACCGGTCTCCAAACTCACTACTGTCATTCAACAAATTACTGAGTTATGAATAAAAAATAGACTGCGGTCCTTTGTACCGTTCGTATACCCAATGAATGTGTGGTGGAATATTCCAGAGAGGCTGGCCTGAACTTTCTATAAATTCTATCTAGACATTACTGGAAGCGCGCTGTGGACGCCGATTGCCTTCACCTCTCGAAAAGATCCACCTCAAGCACGCCGGAGCGCTCAATGCGACCCCAAACTGCCAGCACACCTCTCGCTTGTCCACGACTTCGACCGAATCAGAAATTTATCCACGGCTTTCCCGCCACACAAAAGTCCAGAAACTTCACGAAAATATCGGTATCAGTATAGCGCGAAAGTTTCCTCAAAATGTATCTTGACGTTCCATTTCTACCGTCAGTATGTCCCGTCTCATAATAATAATAATAATAATAATAATAATAATAATAATAATAATAATAATAATAATAATAATAATAATCTATCTATCTATCTATCTTCGGGTTTTTACAGCTGCTGCCGTCTTCCCGTGCAAACCTCCAAAGCCTACGGTCTTGGGCATCTTCGATGCTTAGCCCTCTAGCTTGCATTACTGTCTTCATGTTTTCCTTCCATGTTAACCTTGGTCTCCCTCTTTTCTTCTTTCTGTTCGGATGCCATTCATATAGTTGCTTCGGCCATCGCTCATCTTCCATTCTTAAGACATGTCCTAACCACTTTAATTCCTTCTCCTCAATTCTTTCAATTATGCTTTCTTCTGCTTCCATTATGTTTCTTATTTCCTTATTTGTGACATGTTCTAATCTAGACTTTCTGGCACTTCTCCGTAAATAATCCATTTCTAGAGCTATTAGTCTATTCTTGTAGTACTTATTGATTGTCCATACCTCACTTCCATACATTGCAACAGATTCCACCAATGTTTTACCAATATATTTTTTTTTGTGTCTTTCCAAATATGCTTATCCCACCATATGGAGTTTAACGATGATATTATTTTGCTACTCAATTCAATTCTATGTTTTATGTTCTCTTTGCCTATACCTTCAATGTTATCCATAATTATTCCCAAATATTTAGTTTGTTTCACTTGCTTTATTTGGATTCCTTCTTCCATTATTACATTTTCTTGTTCGTTGCTATTTATTGCCAGATATTCTGTTTTTTGTAAATTTACTGTGAGACCCCATGATTCATATGTGTTTTTCAACCTTTTTATCATGAATTCCATATCAGATTTGTCTTGCGCTAAAACCAGTTGATCATCGGCAAATTATAATGTCAGCAAAAATCTGTTACCTATTGGGATCCCCATACCTTTGCAGCTTTGTTTCCATTTCATTAATATGGATTCTACATAAATATTAAATAAAATTCATGAAAGACTGCACCCTTGTTTCAATCCCTTTATGGTTTTTATAGGATTAGACATTATATTTCCAATTTTAACATAAGCGGAGTTATCTTTATAGATTTGTTTAATAATTTCTATTAGGTTTCTATCAGTATTGTATTTCTCCATTACTTCCCATAATTTGTTCCTCGGAATTGAGTCATAAGCTTTCTCTAAATCTATCATTGTCAAATGGGTTTCTTCTCCAACTGCAGTCCGTTTTTCAATTAACTGTTGTATTGCATATATATTGTCAACACATGACCTTCCTGGTCTGAATCCATTTTGATCTTCTCCTAATTTGTCTTTAATAATAATAATAATAATAATAATAATAATAATAATAATAATAACAATAATAATAATAATAATAATTATTATTATTATTATTATTATTATTATTATTATTATTATTATTATAACGCAGTTTTGTGTTGCATACAAATAAACCTGATGTTTTACATGTTATCTTTAAAAAGCCGTTTATTTTATTTAGTATGCGGTTGTGTATATACAGCAGTTCATAGAACATATTGATAGGTATGTAAATCATGAACTGTCCATAATTATCCTGTTGTATAAACTGAGACGCCATAACATAATAAATATGTCGTCATTTATGAGAGTGCATTGTAAAACGTTTTTTGCGCGATAATATATCTGTGAATAATAAGAACGAAGTTCAGTCTGACATAGAGTACGTGATGTGTGAATGTGACACTAATAACAAAATACACGTCAACGTTTCCTAATTTCTACAAAAATTAAAGTAACAATATTTCAAAATATTAAATAGTCGAACACTTTTAAATACGCTGGTAACAGTGAAAACAAAGGTTGCATAATAGCAAGTCATTACCTACTTGCAAATTGTTGCATATTTTAACACCAATTTAAATAATATATACTTATTTACTTTTCCATTATTGTATTTAAAATATTTAATTAATTTATATTATAGGATACCTTATCAATTTAAGGACTAATTAAATTATATGATATAGGCTACATTGCGATGAACCGAACATGACTATTCTTAGAGACAATTTTTAAATTTGGTAATGAAGTTAACATGCACTTTTCCATCCATCCATAGTAATTCTGCCCGATGGCAGATCTTTCACTGCAATCATAGCATTTCCATGCTATGCTTGCAGCTTTACTAGGGAATTGTAGGTGTGGTAGCTTCCCGTTGCTTTCCATACCGGTGAAGGATGAAGATGATGATAATGATAAGGATGATGATGGCCATATGATTTCGGTGACCGTTTAGGCCTTAAAAGTTTTCCAGACATTTGTCTTACAGGTGAGGAAAAACCCCGATAAAAACCTCACCCAGAAAAACTCCCCCGACCGGGGATCGAACCCGGGCCCGCTGCGTGACACACTACCTCGAGACCACAATGGTCGAATATCCCTGATTTTTGGAAAATACCTCTCTCGGTTTATATTAATACCATTATTGTGTTTCGTTGTGAAACACCGAAAATTGCGACCGCTAGAGTAATTTCGTTTTAATTTCTGGTGAACTCCTACACCTAATGATCCAATTGTTTTGGTTAATGAACTTTACCTTGCATTTTTAAACTCAATTACTATATGCTAAGTTTATTTTCGATGAAATAAAATTGCGGTCACTAGAGAGTTAACGGACACACACACACACACACACACACACACATATATATATATGAGTATGGAGTTTTTTTTGTTCAAAACGTGAAACATTTTGAATATCTTGGTACGACGTTGAAAATGAACGGAAAGTGGAAAAAACACATTGATATAGCATTATTTAAAGGGAGGGGACAACTTAACAGTGTACTCGGTATTCTGGGTCGAGTGCCTGATATTCCAGTCAGCACATTAGAAAAAATGTATGGAGCGATGGTCAGGCCAGTAATGCACTATAGTAGTGAGATTTGGGGTTTCCAAAGAACAGAAATACTAAATAAGGTACATACGCATTTTCTAAAGTATATTACAGGACTTAGTAAGGCCGTTTCTAACTGTGGAATTTTATATGAATTCGGGTCATTCCAGGACGACATTAACTGTAAAATTCGTGTACTCAAATACTGGTTGCGAGTAATCCAAGGTGAACAAACAATGCTTAGAGCAATTTGCTACGACCACCAAATTAAAAACATAGATGTTAAATTTTGGGCAGAAGAGGTTAGGAGAGAACTCCAAAAGATTGGGATGGGCTGGATATGGGAAAAAGGGACTGAAAATCGCAAGAACGTGTGGAGAAAAATAAGGAGGAGGTACTTAGATGTAAACCAACAAGATGCCTTTGCCGAATGTACAGGAAAACGCTCACTGTGTTTACAAAGATACCTAAAACACGTCTGGGGAAAAGAATCGTATATACTCAACCTAGGATTTAAGGAGAGATCAGGGCTTGCTTGGTTTAGGCTAGAGGCATGGAAATTTCTAAAAATTAGCGACGATCACGATATGCGAATATGTCCAATGTGCGGGAACTTTGAAGATGAGATACATATATTAGGAAAATGTAATGATTTAGAATATTGGAGACGTCAGTTATTACCGGAAAGATTTCTAAATTCAAATCGGGAAAGATTGGCATGCTACGAGTTATTGGTAAATCCAGAAAATTGGATAAACCTCGGTAAATTTCTGGACAAAACGCGAAAAATAAGGACAACACTCATTCATGAATAGATATATGTTATCAAAATGCAATACCATTAATTATTAACAATTATATATAAATTAATTAGTGTATAATGCTGTTGTGTTATTATTTAATTGTAATATTAATGTGTTTTCTTTATGTAATTGTAATGTTAATGTTTTTTTAGTGTATAATGCTATTGTGTTATTGAACCGAAAGTGCATTTTTCGGCTCAGTATGGTATCTTCGTTCTCGTCCCTACACTGGAACATTTGTGAAATATGCCAATATCCTGTTCTCCTTGTAGCTACCCCTTCCCTCTTCATCCTTCCTGTCGCGCATATCTACAGCGCATCTCCCCTCTACCTTGGAACCTTTATATACATGGTGCACTAACAGAACAGTATTCATTCGATCATCCTAGCAATCGGCGTTTTGTTGTTTGAACGGATTCAAGAGTGGAATCCGATTCCAGGTCACGATGCGACTGGAAGGTTAAAATGGAACTCTACATAGACAAGTTGATCACAGGCCAAGAAGAGGCCTGTTTGAGTTAGTCCGGCAGTCTAGGGAAGAGGTGATCCCCGAAACTCGGACGCATGTATGAGTGTTGCGTGATGTATGGTATGTTATTCATTTATTTATTTATCTGTATGGCTATTTTGATCGTTTGATCAAATACTATCATTTTTGTTGTTAATTTATTTTTACTCAGCCAACTTGTTTATATTAAAAGTTATCTTTTAAACAACGCCCCTCTTTCATTGTTCAAGTATAAGTAGTTGTTTACTATCCTGTAATGAAAATCACTCAAGTAAGAAACTATTCCGAGCTCCTCAACTATCATGCTGATTAGCATTCTTGAAACACAGTTATTATCTTGTTCACTCACTGTATATATTTAATAATCAGTATTCTTATATATATATATATATATAATATATATATATATATCAGAGAAAGAAAGATGAATCAACGGCTGCCTTCTATGGGCCCAAGGTAAGCCATTTCCTGATAGATATCCTCTTTGGAAATCAGATCCACATTAATAGAAACAGCAATTACAAAACCCGATCCCGGATTAAAGGTAGCAGTCTGCGTGGTTTTCAAAAGAGCCACAAATGGTAGTTAGAGAGTGTGGTTTACTTGTTGTGGTCAGGTGTCGCCACGCGCGCACTTATGGTAGGCAGACTGTGGTTTTGTTCTTTAAACGCGCACAAATGGTAGCAGTCAGCGTGGTTTGGGTTTCGCAACCCCCACAAATGGTGGTCAGAAGCGTGGTTTAGGGTTTCCCTACCGCCACAAATGGTATCAGAGCGTCTGGTTTTGTATCTTTCGGCTTCGAAAGATATGCTGTATTCTATTGACAGTGGTTCAAGTGGTATCGATTTAAAATTTTCCACTTAAGTTTTGGGAGTTTTGGATTCAAGTGCCAGAACAAGGGTATATACTCTGTATGGTCGTAAATGAAGTTTGGAATTAGAAAGTCAACATTTTTCAGAGATATTACCCCGTGGATAACTATTTGTTTTCGATACTTGGTATCTATGTTAAAGTTATTGAAAAGTATTTATTTACGCGTTTGAACTGTTTCACGTAAATTATATTGACTCATCTTTCTTTGTATGTAAACAGAGAGTGACTTATGCATACTAAACTACGTTCGCTTATAGTTGTTTACATCTTTTGTTCATTGTACTTTGAAAACATGCCTAGTTGGATAGATGTTGCAGTCAAGGACAAGCTGGTCCGAGAATTGAGTTTACTAGGTATGGATATTGATGGTAATGTAAAGATGTTATGTAAACTATATTCAAGAGTAGGTTTCGGCGTAGTATATATATATGTTTTGGATATTAGGAAAGCTAATTTTTGGACATCGGTATATGGGCTGATTGAGCCATTTTCGTTTGTGAGAGATCTTTGAGTGAGCTTCAGTATATGTGGTCCAGGTTTTGTTAATAAGACGCAGGCTAAATTCTAACAATCAAGGGTAACTAGAAATTAGTAAGCGTCGATGGCCACGTTATAAAACAACACGTTAGTAAGAATATGTTCTGTAATGGATTAAATCCAAGGATGTTTGTTGCGAAAACATTTTGTATTATGTCACATGTTAAACTAGAACGTTTGAGGTTCCGTTTTCCTGTCTTCGCCTGTTTTTTGTTTCAGTTTACCCTTCCTTAATATTGGCATGACGACGCAGCCCGAAATGCTCGGCAGTCGAGCGCTTGGTGGATCCGGCCGACCCCCGAGTGCCCAGCTGACCGACATGGTGGTTCTATAACTACAGATTCCTGGATAGCGGTGGAGCGGGATTGCGACCCGGCAATCCAATTATGGTATCGTCACCCTGTTCTTCACCTGGAACACCGCAAAGTTGTACTATGGCGACTGAGTCAAGATGGAATTTATTTTCAGCGCCTGTATAGTCAACATAGAAGCGAGTGTGGTGATTGTGATTTAGGGGACGATGGAGATTTGTGTTGAAGTTTACCGCTCGGAATCTGATAGTGTTGATGTGCCCCTCCCAACGTGGGACTTTTCTACCTGGTATTGTTTTGAAGTTTATGGACTGTTTTCTTTTACCCGGAGGGCGCAGGGGGAGTTATTGAACCGAAAGTGCATTTTTCGGCTCAGTATGGTATCTTCGTTCTCCTCCCTACACTGGAACATTTGTGAAATATGCCAATATCCTGTTCTCCTTGTAGCTACCCCTTCCCTCTTCATCCTTCCTGTCGCGCATATCTACAGCGCATCTTCCCTCTACCTCAGAACCTTTATATACATGGTGCACTTGCAGAACAGTATTCATTCGATCATCCTAGCAATCGTCGTTTTGTTGTTTGAACGGATTCAAGAGTGGAATCCGATTCCAGGTCACGATGCGACTGGAAGGTTAAAATGGAACTCTACATAGACAAGTTGTCCTGAGGCCAAGAAGAGGCCTGTTTGAGTTAGTCCGGCAGTCTAGGGAAGAGGTGATCCCCGAAACTCGGACGCATGTATGAATGTTGCGTGATGTATGGTATGTTATTTATTTATTTATTTATCTGTATGGCTACTTTGATCGTTTAATCAAATACTATCATTTTTGTTGTTAATTTATTTTTACTCAGCCAACTTGTTTATATTAAAAGTTATCTTTTAGACAACGCCTCTCTTTCATTGTTCAAGTATAAGTAGTTGTTTACTATCCTGTCATGAAAATCACTCAAGTAAGAAACTATTCCGAGCTCCTCAACTATCATGCTGATTAGCATTCTTGAAACACAGTTATTATCTTGTTCACTCACTGTATGTATCTAACTATCAGTATTCTTATATATATATATCAGAGAAAGAAAGATGAATCAACGGCTACCTTCTATGGGCCCAAGGTAAGCCATTTCTTGATAGATATCCTCTTTGGAAATCAGATCCACATTAATAGAAACAGCAATTACAAAACCCGATCCCGGATTAAAGGTAGCAGTCTGCGTGGTTTTCAAAAGAGCCACAAATGGTAGTTAGAGAACGTGGTTTATTTGTTGTGGTCAGGTGTCGCCCCGCGCGCACTTATGGTAGGCAGACCGCGGTCTTGTTTTTTAAACGCGCACAAATGGTAAAAGAAGCGTGGTTTGGGTTTCGCAACCCCCACATTATTACCTAATTGTAATATTATTGTGTTTTCTTTATGTAATTGTAATGTTAATGTTTTTAGTGTATAATGCTATTGTGTTATTATTTAATTGTAATAATATTATTGTGTTTTCTTTATGTAATTGTAATGTTATTGCTATTGTGTTATTACTTAATTGTAATATTATTGTGTTTTCTTTATGTAATTGTAATGTTAATGTTTTTAGTGTATAATGCTATTGTGTTATTATTTAATTGTAATATTTTGTATTGTGTTTTCTTTATGTAATTGTAATGTTATTGCTGTTTTTGTTTATTTTTCTTTAACTAGTACCAATTATTACTTTATTGTAACGGACTGTCAACAGCACGTACGGCTTACTGCCCGTGCGACCCATATTTGTAAATAATATTGTAAATATCTTACTTTTTATCTAATAAAGTCCTACTACTACTACAATATATATATATATATATATATATATATATATATATATATATGTTAATATATAAATATTACTTGTCACGTTATTTGTCCGCGATGGAATCCTAAACTAGTGAACCGATTAAAAAAAATTGCACACTGTGTAGAGTTTGATCCATCTTGAGATTTAGGGTAGCTTATAACTAAATTTATAGTAGCATTATTTTTTATTTCAAATTATTTTTTATTATTTAACAAAGAGTTATAATTATCTGTGAGTTCCATACGATTCTAACAGATGGCGGTGTAATTATCTGTGAGTTCCATACGATTCTAACAGATAGCGGTGTAAGGTAATCTGGTAAGGTATTTGGTTTATTATTTAACGAAGGGACATCCAGTTGGCTGTGCTTTTTGCTGCATCCGCGAATTTCAATTGAATTACAAATATTGATTATTTCATAATTTAAGTGTATTCAGTGTTTATTTTATTTTCAATATTATTAATTTCGTGTGTATTAGTTTTAAGTAATCTGGCTGAAAAAAACAGCAACGTAATTTAAATTTTGAACGTATACCTTAGCCACAGCAACGCGTGGCCGAGACTTCTAGTATATACAGTATATATATATATATATATATATATATATATATATATATATATTATGCCTCTATAATTTTTTTGATGTTGGTAATTTTTGGTGTCTACTGTATAGGATCGGTGAAGTAATGTAGTAATTAATGGCGTAGCACATTTTTGAGCCACAGCCTCTCCTTTGTCAGGAGTTTATATACCATGTTCATTGTAGGTACCTTATTTTTTGTCCAAAGATGTCTTGAGTGGAAAATGATCAAAACACCGATTCAATGTGACATCTAACAAGCAACTACGGTATTAGGCCTACTAGGATGTTTGATATCGATCGGTAAATTATTTGACGAACCTGAAAATATTCAGACTCGGGACCCACGGCTTGAAGTCCCTCCCGGAGGACGTGCTCCCTCCATCCTCAAAAAATCCATCGACTGCGGCCAGGTTTGAATCCACGACTCTCGGAACCAGAGGCAAGGAGCATAACTATTAGTCCACCGCGGCCGACAAAAAAAAATGTTCATGAGAAAAAATCTCAATAGCATCCTTCATAAGAAATTCTCTAAAAGAAAACACTAAGTTGGTGTGTACGGAATGCTCTAGTGGATGGCATCGGTTATGGTTATAAGCTTTTGATAAACCGAAAATTTCAAGTCGAAGCAGGTTTAAAAATTGTATTAGGATATTGTTAACTGATTTCGAAGTTCTGTTGATTATAATTGGATGAAAATATCCCAGAAAAATACTACACTTAGTCAATCAATTTCTCAATTGATTACCCTAGCTGTCACACTTCGATTTCTTGCCAGTAATGGACATTGCTTTTAAGTCTCACACACTTTCAAAATATCAAATAAATCAATATCAGAAATTGTTCCCGAAGTGTGTGAGGCTATTAAAACATCATATTGGTCAATGCGAGTAAAACGTATTATGAACTTTATTTTAGGTTAATTTTACTCGTTTGGAATTAATGCCAATAAATATTGCTTAATAAGCGATATTTCACGTGTTTCAGTTCTATTTATATAATTGCTTGAAGTCGTCAATTTGGAATAGTGGATCTGTCATCCATTGGTGGGAACTAGCTGGTGATCACATGATAGTCTTGATGGACTCGATAATTATGAGCGCTTGAACTACTTGCCACAACCTAAGGTTGGTTTATTTGTTTGCTACAGCTGTCGATTCTCCAAGTTAAATAAAATATCTACATAATTCTGGGATATGGGGATCTCCATATCACTCTTGCCACAGCATCTCATTATATTTACCCAAGTGTTCTCCATGAATGTAGAACTTATCTCATTCGGAAACAGCATATGCGAGTCACTCCAAAACTTTCTGTACGGATTTATAATCATTTTTCATCTTCCTAGACAATTTTGTTGTTTGAATTTCGGTACTCCCTGAGCTGATATAACTCTTGTCTTCATTCTCGCAAGGAAGTTCATCCATATTAACCTTATCGTTTTGATTGCTGTCAATGAACAAAAACCTAGAAATAAAACGGAGCACAGAAATTAAGTTTTTTTTAGTATACGTATTTTATTAGGTGTCAAAAATAATTAAAGATGAGTTCAGAAAAAGAATTGCACAAAAAATATCAAACATGTCATTTTGTTCACCGTACTGCTAGAAATGATGTAAAACATGTATACATAATTGCGCCTGAGCACAGTGCAAGTTTATATTAATCTCAACTATAAGGGAACACAGAGCTGATAGATAGCTGTTAACTAACTAACTCATTGGCACTATCACATCCATAGGTTCATGACCGCACGGGTATAAGCCCTTCACACATCCTTATTCTGAGCTAATGTTTTTTCAATCATCCCCTATAATCTACTTCCCTTAAATCATAGTTAATGTTATTCTCCCACCTCATTTTTGTTATAGCAACTGGACATTTGCACTCTGGTTTGCCTACAACAAGATTCCATATTCCTCTTTCATTCCCCATTCGTGCACATGCCGTGCCCATCGCAGTCTACGAGACTTAACTGTTCTTTGGCATGGATTCCCAGAAGTAGTCCCCCACTATTAGAACGAATGGAGGATTATTTTACCTCCGGAAAATTCTTCCTTAGTGGAACCCATGTCCGCGTTTCTTAACGGTTGTATTTTTACGTCGAAAATCGTCACTCTTTCGACCAAGGTAGAGTCCACAGGTGAGAAGAAAGCAAACATGAACCATTCGATATTCAGCATATCTTATCATGAGGAATTATAATGTAACTTACCGTACTTTAGTCGCTGAGCGGACGTGCTAATTTCGAGTCTGATAGTCAATCTTAATATACAATCGATATATATATATATATATATATATATATATGTGTATGTGTTTTCCCCTTGTAAAATTATTGTATAACAAGATAAAATGACAGGCTATTTGATCAAATGGTTTCTTCCTTGTGTTATTGGTAACGGTTTCCTTAAATTTCAAGGAAAATGTAACTCTATAACGATTATTTGTGGGGTATACAAGAGATATATAAACAATGCACTTACAAGGATATTATAAAATCATTTTTTACATTAATTCTTGTTGATTAAGATATTAAAATGTAATAGAGGTTAATATGTTCTACAACAGTTACTGTGAGATAAGATTTAACCTGAACGTGGTGCAAATGTTTCATAATGTTATAATGTATTGTACTAACATAATTTTTACTACAACATTAATATATACATACTGATGTAAATATAATGTTTTAATGGTAATATTTTTAATTAGAAGTTCTCATTAGCCTCATGTACTTATGGTCAGTCTTTTTAAAACAGAACTGGAGGTCCAGTGTTCGATTCCCAATCAGACCACAGTTATTTTTATTGTTTACTAGCTAATACCCGTCGTGAGCTGCTGACCTAAATAAATTAGGTGTTTTTGCATTTAGTACAATAAGTAAAAGTAAAAATAAATGTCAATTTATATCGTTATTATTTTTAGATACCCCGTGTGATTACCCGGCGTTACCCGTGAATCTACGCAAACCGATGTACTTGGCATAAATGAGCTGAATGACAAAATTCGTTATTTTTAGTTATCCATAAAAGAATATCCGCCGCACACATAGGGGTATTTGATCAATTTAGCTGGCTTTAAGTTCAATTCTCAGAATTACACTCAGGTAAACAAAAACAGGTTCATAGAAGAGCCAGATAGTTGTGCTATCCAACTCCAGTGTTTACATTTCATCCATCCGAACGTACAGAGGACAGAGTCAGTCGGAACTCAGTCATTGCTCGCAGTGGTTGTGCATTCTCTATATTCATGCGTTAAAACACAACTTTTAATTATTTGTTATATTATGTTCTGTTGCGAAGAAATATATTTTCGTTATAGATTCTGAAACTGCTGGTACGTGAATTTTGTTTTATAGTCCAAATATTATAATTTTATGCGCCATTTGTTTTCTTTTGCATTTTAAAGGAGACATTTGAATTCCGTTATTTTTATCGAGAAAATAATAGTTTTGGGAGACTTTTTGTTATAGTGCCAGGTGCCTGACAATGATTCTTATGTATTCTTAAAATATAATGATTCTAATTTTAAAAATGTATAAATTGGTTCCAACTAATTCCTACTCCCGCATGTAGAGCAATTTAAAATTTCTAACATGAAAATGTGAAAATATAACTTTCGATAAATTGTACGTTTTTTATTTTAGGACGTCTGGAAGTAGTAGGATGACTCGTAAGGATATATTTGAGCTGATGAGATCACAAAATGATATCGATTTTAACGGTCAATTAGAATTCCTCTAAGATTACTTGATTTCATATAAACCTTATACCGAAGAACAAGTAACGGAAATATAGTCTATAATGCTTGAAGACTGAGATCGGAAATTAAACATCGCTAGATAGCAGCAAAATACAGAATATATTTGTTTGTGAAAACAATGAAAAGTGATTGAGCGGAGTGTTTGAATTACCCTTATTAATGAAAAGTCCGGGTAGATCAACAAAATGTTTCAAGATGTTAGTGAGCGAAGCTAAATACGCAAGGATGAGAGTATACGTTTGTCTGATAACCCTGAGAACATTATCTATGCAGCTCAAATGGAATTAAGAGCCCAACGAAATAGATTTGCGTCAAATATATTGAAAGAGATTTCAGAACATAAGGATCGGACTATGGGGTACATGAGTGTGACAAAGGTTCATGCTAAGCAAGTTTGTCCGGAGGAAGCAATCTCTGCAGATGCAGATTTGTCAAGGGCAAAATATGACAGAATCAAACAACACGAAATCTTCCCTGCTACTCAGTTTTGCAGCAATATAAAATACAATGTTATCCTCCCAATGAAACTTTGAACATAACCGAAACCTGTGCCGAAGACAATTTACAAGGTGTCATGAACCACACAGCTGAAAGATTAATTTTATTTTTAAAAGAAGTTTTGAAAAAACCTTAACGATGATGAATATGATCTCCAAATGATTTGTAAATGGGGATGTGATGGCTCACAACAGGCTCAGTTCAAGCAAAATTTGAAAATGATAGCGGATGCGACTCACACATTTTTCAAAGTTCGTTTGTGCCTCTGCGTATAGTATATGGAACGGAAAACAAAATATTATGGCAGAACGCAACTTCATCATCACCCCGCTAGTGTAGACCTATCCGTATACGCTTTGTAAAGGAAACAGTTCACATAACGAAATAAGAAATCAGTTACGTGAAAAGTGCGACAAGTAAATTGGAACCAGCATAAGTAACAATTGGTGGAAGGTCATATATTGCAGAAAATAAGATGGTGCTAATATTGATAGACGCAAAGGTATGCAATGCGGTAACATGCACAAAATCTACAATAAGATGTCATATATCATGTAAAGCTACATCTACATGTTTCTACGACTTGAATGAAACAAATGAGATTAATGCAGATTCATTAAAATTCGGGTTGTCTATTTTACACACCAGGATTCGGCTCTTTGAAAGCTTACTGCATATTGCTTACAAACTTGATGCGCAAGATTTTCCCGCTAAATCTGAAGCAGACAAATGTTTAATACAAAAAAACAAAGAAAGAATCCAAGATGAATTTAAAAGCAAGCTGGTCTCCGTGTAGATTTTCCCAAAGCTGGATTCGGGAACACTAATGACGGAAATACAAGCTGAAGATACTTTAAGAACCTGAGTTGGCAGCTGAAATAACAGGCCTTGATGTTACATTCATAAAAAAAATAAAGTAATTCTTGAATGCGTTCCAAGCAGGTACAGAATAGATGCTAAACGATTTCAGAAATTTACCAGAGAGACTGAATAACTTTATTTCACTGTATGGTAGACATAATATGACACCTACCATGCATAAAATTTTAATACATGGTTCTTTAATAATAGAGATTGGTCTTTTGCCAATAGGACAATAATTGTCTGAAGAAGCAGCAAAAGTCAGAAATAAACATTTCCATTTATATAGACAAAATTTCGTACGGGAATATAGTAGTGGACTGTAATACAGATATTTTAAACAGCGTGTTATTAACATCAGATTCCCTGCTTGCACCAAGGCGAATAATGATAAAGAAAAAGCTAAATTATTTTATGAAGGAAACATTGGAAATGTTAATATGTGAAGAAAGTTAAGACATTTCCTCATTTAATATTTATATTTTTAGTTTTAAAATATACTTATGGTAATTATTTATTTGTTGGTTAGCAGTATTCGTATATATTTAACAGCATTAATTATTAAATAAATATTCCTTAAAACAACTATGAATTTCATTCGCCCATTGCTTTCGCTTTTGTTCTGTGCCACACTGCTGGATATTAGAAGTGAATATACGTTTTCATGCAAGTTTTTATGAGTTACAGAATATTTTTAAAACTAGTAGGAATGATAAATAATTTTGTCCCGCTAGATTAGTCAGATACCCCTATGTGCGCCGTATACTGCTTTTCAGGGAATCTACTTATCCCGATCTTCCTGGCATCAATGAAATACAAAAATGGTTATTGTGAGTTATCCTTAAAAGGTAAACATGTGCTGGCGCGGACTTTTCTGTAGAGTTTTTTTTTAGATATTCAATTCTGTATACAATAATTTTTTGTATTTATTATGGTTTAGGCAGCGTAAGCCATTTAAGCCTATAAAAGCGATATTTTTTTCACGTTTTTTCACTACAGAAGGTGATTTTTAAGGGTGAAGGGTGGCTTGAACATTACAACTCCCTTATACCCTATAACCTTCCCAGGAAAATACTGAACATTTTACAAAAAGCCCCATGACAATCGGATGAATGGTATGACAGCACAAGCTTGCCCGATAATCTACTTATACCGATCTCCTTGGCATCAATGAAAGACAAAAGTGGGTATTGTGTATTATCTGTAAATGATAAACATACGCTGTCGTGGATTTTTTGTGGAGTTTTAAAAGATATTAAATTCAGGATACATTAATTTTGTGTATTTGTTATGGTTTAGGCAGCGTAAGCCATTAAAGGTACAAAAAAGGGACGTTTTTCACTACAAAGAGTGTTTTTTAAGGGTGTAGGAGTTGAGATCCCAACTCTCTTATAGCCTATGTTCATCCCGGGGATATCCTGAACATTTTGCAAAAATCTCCATCACAACCGGATCAACGGTATGACCGCGAAAAAAGTACGAACAAACAAACAAACATTAATTCTTTTATATTAGATTTATTATTCTGTGCTCGCACATTGTTTGAAATTTAAGAAACGTTTAGGTTTAAGGTTTCCTGGCGATTTATTTTTATTTTATATTTCGTTGTTCGTCACCATGAGTAAAAAATTAATTAAATCCTGTGTAATAATAATAATAATAATAATAATAATAATAATAATAATAATAATAATAATAATATTAATAACTATATTATTACTAGCTTTTAAATATTTTTACGTTAATTTTCCGTTGTTTTTTATAGTTATCTGCTATTCGGGGCGGAAACAAATCCAGCAAATCAAAGATCATAGAAATCGGTCTGGCCGTTCTTGAGTTATAAATAGTGTAACTAATCCGACTTTGTTTTATATATATGATATGAAAAGAAAAAAGAATGCTTGAGTCGGAATTTGAACTCGAGTCTCTAAAGTCTGTACCTTTAGCGCTCTAACCAACTGAGCTACCCAAGAATTCCAAGACAAATATACAATTTTCTTATACATGTAGTATTCTCAATTCACACAAGAGGTAGCGGAAATTTCTTCCAACTGCCATCTAGCGGCTAACATAACAGTTAAGCTAATTATTAAAGAGAATATTTATTTTATAGCAGTAACGCTTGTATATATAGATATTATAAATATATTTATAATATCTATATATCTATATATACAAGATAGAAGTAGCTGTGACGTAAACATATAAGTACATTATAGTGCTTATCTAGTTTGTTTATACACATTCATAGACATCCTAATTTACCGATACTATATTCGTTTTCAGAACTCAATGCACTGATTTATCGAGACTGGCAGATTGCGATCTCGGTCGATAACTGGCCAACAGTTCTAGAAGTTTCCAGGCGGGCCGACCAATATGCCGCCGGCTACTAGAGTACTCGAATAGTCGTGAAAGCAATTTTTCGAGGAAGCACGTCTAAATGAATCGTTGTGAGTTGTACACATGGTACTAGATGCGCAGATTCGAATGAATTTTGCTATATATATATATATATATATATATATATATATATATATATATATATATATAGGGAAAATTCCCAGTAGGTAGATAAAAAATGAGATGGGAGAATAACATTAAGCATGATTTGAGGGAGCTACATTATTACAGGGAATGATTGGAAAATGTTAGCCCAGGATAGGGTTGTTTGGAGAGCTTATATCTATGAACTTACGATTTCGATTGTACTAGTGTGTGTGTGTGTGTGTGTTTGTTTATGTGTGAGTGTGTGTGTGTTTCATCCTTGGCTAAATACATTCTACAACAATACATAGTTAATTTGTTATGTTTATTTAATAATAGTAGAGCATAAATTCATTATACTATGATGTTACGGTTACAAATCCATATACAACATTTAAAAATTTATGTAGGAAATTGCAGGTGAGACGGAATAATTTATGTTAATAACAGTTTAGAGAAATCTCGATTTACAGACCATTAGTTGGAGCCAGTAGCCCGCAAAAAATAGGGGCAGACTTGTAAAAATTCGCATAGAGCTGAAAATTGGTACGAATGTTGGAGGCACCATTATGAAGGACATGTGAAAAGTCCCCATCGATTCCACACCTGAGAAAAAAGTTATTCAAGGTCAAAGTTTGCGAATATGGGTTTTTTGCATTATTCAGCCAAACGGTAAGTTTTATCATAAAAATAGGTCAGACAAAAGTTGTAGACAATGAAATAATCTACAATTGTTCTTATACTTTTTTCATAAGAATCACCATTCTTGAGATATCACCATTTGAAACACTGAAAACAATAATATTCACACTTTTAACCGCAAGTTAATCTCCTATACATCATGGGATATTTAATATAGGCCTAGTACAAATATTGGTTGAATAACTTCTTCTTCCTCTATGCATGAAACTGGCAGCTTGTTGAGTGTTCATTCACTACAGCTTCGGGGTATAGTGATATCCTTCCATCGTAGTTGTGGTCTTCCTAAAGGCCTTTTCTGCTGAGGTGTCAAGTCAGGTACTTTCTTCGCTAATCTACTGTTATCCATTCTATCTATGTGATTGTTCCAATTTTTTCTTCTATCATTTATCCAAAGGTTTATAGGTTCAATTTCACATTCTTCCCTAATGACAGAGCTGCGAATTTTCCCTCTCGGCGATTTTCCTACGGTTGAATAACATATATACATATTATATATCATATGATTGTGATAAATAAAAAAGAAACTCAGTCCCTAATTTAATTGACCCGTATAACCTTAAACAACATCTGCCGACTATTCTATTTTTGTGTGGGTGGCGACAGTCATATACCTTTTTTTCTCCTGGAAGGCACAAACGAAAGACTTTTAGTATAGTGTTGAACGTTCCTTTACAGTGAATACACGTGGCTATTGATACGCGTGCTTATTAATAATATTTCTTAAAACAATTTGTGCTGTTCAATAATTTAAAAAATGTCGCAATTTTGCTTTGTTTGTAGTAAACGTTTGACTGAAAATGAAACAGGTATTGTTGATCGTGGAATGAAAACTTTGATCGATTCAAGTGTTGAAAGAAATTATGGGTTTTCTGAATACCAGAAGTTCAAAAAAATCTGTGACAATACATGTGCAGTGCCGTAAAATGTACACTCGGAAGAGTTCTATTGCTGCAGTTAAAAGACCGCATAAGATGGAGCAAACCAGTAATCTGAAATCAGTCAACCTCGTACTAGAGCACGCGTAAGTGAATCCATATTTTGTTTTAAAAGATATTGCTTATTTTGTGGAGATGAAGCGAATAAAGAGGCTGAGAAGAAAAAAAAAAACACAAAATGTTTTACGTAAACTTCATAAAGCTGCTACACTTGAATTTAAAGAATCCATTCTGAAGGTAGCTCGGGCTCGTTCTGATGACATTTTACAGCACGTATTCAGTACGAATATGATTTAGTTGCTGCCGAGGCTAGGTACCATAATAATTGCTGTCATTCCTTCTTGAGATCCACCACTGGGGGTAAAATCGGTCGTTCTCAAGATGAATCTACTAATGTTGCGATGGAGAAAAAAGTGATGACTGTCAATTTTCATTGGAAGAATTACAAAATAATTGTAAAAATCCAACTTTAGATAATTGATCAGTTAAGACTCGATTGAAGTTGAAGTACGATCATCACGATATTCTTAACCAAGCTTGGTATGAGAAAAAAAGTAAAAATGAAAAGGAACAACGATTTAGAATCATCAAAGCCGCAGCAGCAATCATTCAAGAGGACATTCTATCGTTAGTATTTGATAATACCAAATACCTCCCGCCTAGTCGAATATTTGAAAGTATTAACAGGGATATTTCGGAGTCGTTGACTTATTTTTGGAACAAGTACTTCTTAAAAATAAACAATTTAAACTAGAAATATTGAAACTTTTATGTATTAATATCAGCCAGAGTATTATGACTGCTGTTAGCCTAGATATTTCAAATCAAAATAGCAATTGGGTCAATTAATAGATAATACTTTGGAACCAATTCTAACGTTACTCCCACCTGTTCCACAAATATTCTTAGTACCATTTTTTGCAATTATTGCAAAAAGGGTTGTAGTGCAAAATGTGGTGTTCACCAGTATGTACAAATTGTCAAGGCCAGTCTTGCTCCAATGTTGAATCAAATGGAACAGATGAAGATTTATATGATTTCAATGAGGAAACAACTGATACGTCTTTCTCAGAACAATTAACAAATATCCAGCAAGAAGAACAAGAAATCGAAGAAGACATTACTGTCGTGGTATGTTTCGAAGATTATCAGTCAGATTAACATCACCCGGAATTAAGACTATTTTTTGTCACTTAAATCTTTCCCAATAGTACCATATTTTTAATTAATAGAATATTATTTCATAAAACTTAATCACAATAGATTGTGGAGTATACCTTTCGAAGACACCACATAAAAAAATGAGCCAGGTACACTACCTCATAGATGGCGCGGAAATGTGTGCATATAATGTATCATACGACTTCTTCAAATTTTAGAATCGCGATATCTCAAGAATGGTGATTCCTATGAAAAAATATAAGAACAATTAGTGTAGACAATTGTGTGATCAACTACTTTTATGAGAGCTATTTTTATAATAAAACTTGCCGTTTGGCTGAAAAATGCAAAAAAACCCATATTCGCGAACATTGACCTTGAATGATTTTTTTGCAGATGTGGTATCGATGGGGACTTTCCACAATTCATTTATAATGGTGTTCCCAACATTCGTACCAATTTTCAGCTCTATGCGATTTTTTTAAAATGAAATGTCTATTTTAACCGGACTACAGACTATCTTCTTAGGGAAGTACACGAGGAAATTTTGTTGGATTTACATATTAAAAATACGCGAATAAAATAATAAACTTTTGTTTTATTTAATATGTAAATATCCTTATATCCAATAGGATCCTTGAACTAACATGATGGTGAAAATGATTCCCGCATAACTAGAAGTAATATTAGCAATTAATTTTATATATGTATTTATAATGCAATATTAGGCGTAGCATTATTCTCTTGGACGCTTTTTTGTCAAACTTACTTTTATTTAATATATGACCGTTGGATAAAGAGTACCTACATCCAAACTTGGTATATTTGGTTATGAATCTATAAAAACATATTTAAGTAATCTTAAATTAACGTCTTGTCAGTTAGCAGTGAACATGATATTAGTAAATGCGGCACTGAGAGCACACCTGCAACAATGGAAAGTAAATATATATGCGGCAAATCCTCTTTCTCTCACTTGACCGAAATAATTATCCTGCAACAATGGAATTATATTTCATTCTATAGTTTTAATTTGACCGGAATCAGTAGCCCACTGTTCGTGATGTAAATTTGTTATTACGAGATTGTTTTACTAGATTTATAATGCCGAAGTTGTCCAGTTCTAGATTTTCTGTTCTGGCTATGGAATTCAAACAAGATTCCATAGACACTGATGGAACTGCAACTATTTCCGATTCAAGAATTTTGTTAGATGAAAAAACACCAGCGAGACCACATCAAACAATATATCTTCAGTTCCAAACATCAATTGAACAGATAAACAGATAAATCGCGACCTCTATTGCAAAATTCATTTGTACAGTGTTCTTCTAAAATTCAAAATTTGAAGAAATTCAACATTGATTTGTGTGCAGATCTTACAAAAGCGGGAATTTCACTCAATAAGATAAATCTTAAAAGTATTTCTTGAAAAACACACAAATATGTCAATCGCCGATGAGAGTACTTTAAGAACAAAACTACATGGAGCCAGTTTACCAAGAAATAATACAAAGAATCAAGGAGAAAGTGTCTCATTGCGATGTGGGAATCATTGTGAATGGGACCACAGACTTAATGGAATTATATGTTTTGAACATTTTAGTTTTTTTTTTCCCTTAGCGGAGGAGAAATTTAGGCCCATGTTGTTCACTATGTATGAGCTGCAGAAAGTCAATGCCAGCACAGTGATGTAATTAATCGTAGACTTCTGTCAAAGTATGTGGTATCGAGTTTGGAAGAGTTTTTCTAGTGATTACGGACCAAGCTCCATACATGGTTTCAGCTGTTGAGCAATTGAAATCTTTGTTCCCTAATTTAAAGCATGTAACATACTTGGCCCATGCCTTTCACAGGATCTGTGAATCCTTAAGGAACGAATACATCACAAATCGATTCATATGTGTCCTGAAGAAGATTCTACTGAAAGCTCCGAGCCGTATTGTTTTGCCTACAGGGAAATCACTGGTCTGCCCCTTTCTAACTTTCCAGTCATTACTAGCTGGGTATCATGGATTGAGTGTACTGCTACGTTGTGTGACAGTTTTTACAAAACTTAAGGAGTTTTTGCTGTCGTTTGATCCAGCAGGTGCAATTTGCGAGGCGCAGCAACTTCGGATACCAGAGAAAATACATAATTTGCAGACGGGGTTATTTTGTGTCCATGGTTACAAGTACAGCTATTAAACGATTGGAAGAAGAAGTTCTCGAAAAGAAAAATTATGGGATATTTTTACTTCTGTGAGGAAACAGTTAGATGGCTTTGCCAAAAACAAACCTGAGTCCAGTCTTCAGAAGAATCCGAATGTTGAGGAATTATAACATGTGAAGAGTTGCCATTCCGAGTGAATTCGAAGTCTACTCCATTGGTTTCTGTGGATGTCGAAAGAAGCTTTTAGCGTCTATAAAGACGTTCTATCACCTAATACAAACAAGCTTATTTTTAAAATGTAGAGATGCTTCATGTATTGAAGTACAATGGTTTCATGTTTTTTACTTCCTCTGATAATGATGATTTGATGTACTTATTTGTAACTCAATAAATGCAATAGGAGGACGGATTGTTTTAATTGGTTGAGTAAAGCAGCAGCTTTCCGTCCCTTTGTACGTTAATGTTAGCATTTTTTCCTTACTTTTTTGTGTGTAATTTGCACCAAAAAATCCTAACACTATACCATTACAATATAATTTTCTCCATTTGTCTGTGTTTTGTTCCTCTTTGGTTTATAATGTTTCCTAAGAACATTTATCTCAAATAATAGTAACCGTTTCTACTCTCTTAATTCATAAGATTTTGGTTTCGTATCTATGTACCTGGAATATTCACTTAGGCATATAAGAGTTATCAATGGAAAGTAGATTGATAAGGAAATCAATAAAAGCGATAGTTTCATACATAAGTATAAATTCAGGGCTCGACATTTTAGACTTAAAAAATCTGATATATATAATACTTTTGGCTTATTGTTACATACGGATGTGAGAGCTGAGCTATATCAATCATTCAAGAAATAAGCTGAAAATATTTTAACGCTATAACCACAACGTGCGCATTTGGAGCGCAAACCACAACATGGATTCACCTATGACCCTATTATTAAATAATCATTTTAAGGGGAGAGCGTATGGATATTATACAACTATAAAGTAAATGTACTCTATCTCAGTAAGTTTCAATCGGAATTACTTCTAACGTTTACACCGTGAACACAACGTCTCTCGAATTATACGAGTGTTTAGGTTATAATTCTAGCACTGATACTTGATTTAAAAAAATATATTTTATACAGAAAATGTTCATTCAAAATTTGCTTAAAACATATGTGACGTTAGTTACCTTTTCCTAGGAAACTACGTGGCGTAAATAATCAGAATACTGTATGCACATTCAAAGTATAATTAGCTACTCTGATGACCAGAATCATTAGGCTATCTGTAATAGTTAACCAGAAATATTATTTTAAATTATAAAATCATTGTTATGAAAATCTTGTATATTTTCATATATGTTTTACTCTAAAATCTGTAGTTTTACATGGAACTTCCTGAAAGTGATAGTTAAAATTAATTATCAGAGCAAATAGAAGTGTACAAAATTTCAACTTTCTATCTCTAACAGTTTCTGAGCAACAGGTACATAAACATGCAAACATGTAAAGTTGAGAAAACGGATGTAAAAAAAAAACAACTACATGCTGACTTACATCAATACATTCCAGGGTCATAATCTTCTGGTTCCTTATTTGTGGACTCTTTCTGCATTCTTTCTTGTCTCCTCTTTGTCCTGGCTTCCTTAGTTGATGCTTGAGTTGCTCTATGTGTATGATTAATCCGATCATTATCGATGTGACGTAATGCCTTCTCTTTATTTGACCCTAGTTTGAGCCCCATTTCTTTGAAGGCCAACAATCTACGTGCATCCTCATTGTTGAAAGTCAACACAGCATCGTAAATACTCACACACATCAAAACTAGTAAAATTCATATAAAATTTCGTTGAGGTGAAGTCATATGATGAAAGTTACAAATTAAATTGTACCTGTTGGTAGGTGCCGTCGTCCTCAACTTTGTTAAAATATTGTATATAAAATCAGCTTCCGAAAGCGCTCCAGTTAATTTTATATACCATATTTTAACAACATTGAGGACGACGGCACCTACCAACAGGTACAATTTAATTTTTAACTTTCATCATACCCACACATATGATGTCATGTCCAACAAACACAGTTTTAGACACAGGCTCCCATATGCAGCTATTAAAACCCTCGTTTTGGTTTTGTGTGTGCCCATGTAAATATTTTTTAGCAGCTCTGGGCTAATAAGCTCCCTGAATATGGGCTTTATGGCATCCATCACTGCACGGGGAAGATAATTGTTGTGATGGTACACTTGCCCAAGTGTTGCAGCCTTCTGGTAGCCGCAGCATGAATTGGGTCCCTTGGGGCAGAATTGGTGTTGAGGATTCAGATCGGTTGAAACTTTATGAAAAAACATAGTCCACGCTGCCGTTCTCTTTTCTCCAGGTCATTTTGGTATAAACCTACATGCTGGTATAAACTCATTATCACATGAATTACTTGTTGTAATGGAAGTTGCAGAAACAGCACCATGGTATGATGCATGTCTCCTTCGCTACCATGCCCTATCGACGACCACAGTAATATCTCCATTACCTTCATTTTTTCTATTGGCTCCATAGCAGCATTTATCATAGAGCCAATGGCCACAGCTTTCAGATTTCTTGAACGAAATTCAGTATAAACACTGAACTTTGAAGGTGGAGGAGGGAGGTTCAACATACCACGCAAAAAGTCTCCAACTTTCTTCTTTTTTCCAATGCAATGAAGACCATACACAAGCCTTTATTTGTGTATGGTGCATTCTGAAATTATTGTTGTGTTTGTATCACAGTTTCTACATTATATTACCAATTCTGAACAGAGACTTCTTCTACCACTAATATTTTCAGATATATGCAGATACCCTTCTGATTTGCAATATTTACATATTGTGTTTCTGTTCACAAAGCTGGACAATAAATCTAGACTAACAGTAACATTACTATCACTATTTATATCACTATCACTATTATGTATACCATTATTATCTAAATTATTCACAATTTACATCACTCTCTTGTTTATAAGTAAGTTTCTTCTCTGACGAAATCTCAACTTTACACTCTTGTGCAGGTCTGTGGTGTTTCGAGGTTAGTGATCTCTTTTTTTGTGTACTGATTTCCATGAAATGTACTTCTTTTATAAGCCCTAGTGCTTCTAGAAGTTTTGTATAAAAATCTGTCCACTTCTAATAGAAAGAAAACTTACTTTTTCAATAAAACAATTTATTTTTCACCCTACAACATTTCTCCTTCTCAAACTTCTACCATGTTAGATTGGAAGATAAACGATTCCATAGATTGTTACAGTGTAGTCAATGGACTCACTATCGTAAAACAAAACTTTCCTTATACTATTATCGTTTATAGAAAGCAAGAAAGACGAGGGAGTTCAGGAGAAATCAAAGAGTGGCGTGGTAGGCCTGATTTAAAGGGATGCGTCCCGTTCTCAAAACCCAATTTAAATGCTTAAAAATGAACATAACACTATAAATGTATATATTATCCGTAAAGTAGAAACTCCAGAGAATGTTTTTTAATGCCCAAATCTAAAAAAGTCATTTTTGGTCATCTCAGAGTACCCAGTTCCCTTAAGACATTGAATTATTTGTATTTAACTTAAAATAATCAAACAACTTAATATATATATATATATATATATATATACAATAAGTTTAAAAAATTAAAATCAATCGCAATGTGAAACGACACGAGTTTTAGGCCACTTTAATTAAAAACGTGTATTTCCTTTGTTTCGGTACTAAACATTTTCTATTCCATTTTTTACAGTTTGTTGCTCACTTTTTTCGCATTATTAATGTGGAAATGAATAAACAACACGTGCATTAGCCCATTAAGACATAGAACGAAAAATATAAATTTTAATATCAAACATTATTCTCAACTCAGTCCCTCCATGGTATCTTTACCTTGTCGTGGTGGAGTGGCTTGCGTGCTTAAATGATCCTGAGAGCTATGCCGGCGGTAGCATTGCTGCCGATAGGGTTACCCATGCCGGACTGGTCGAAGGTGATAAGCCAGACGAAAAAAGTACCTTGGGCGAAAGAGTGACGATCTTTCACCGTAAAAATACAACCGTCAAGAAATGCGGACATGGGTTCATCTGGGGTAAAAGTTTCCGGAGGTCAAATAGTCCCCCATTCGGTTCTCCGGGCGGGGACTACTTCAGGGAACCCATGCCAAAGGCTCAAACACAGGGACATGTTCCTAGGAACATGGAATGTTAGGACTTTATACAATAGCGGGGCACTAGAGATATTAACGCGGGAATTGGATAAATCGCCCTTGGATATAGTCGCTTTACAGGAAGTTAGGTGGCCAGGAGAAGGTAGTCAGGAATCAGGAAGCTTTGCATTATACTATGGGGGTGCAGAAAGACCTGCATTTGGAACGGGTTTTTTAGTCAGAAGGAGGATTCTATCCGCTATCCGAGATATTAAATTTGTTAGTGATAGGATATCATACATAATTCTAAAGGGTAAACGACATGATTTTATAATTGTAAATGTACATGCCCCCACAGAAGATAAAGATGACAAGATCAAGGATGAGTTCTATGAAGAATTAGAATGCTTATTTGATAGCCTTTCACGATATCATATGAAAATTGTCTTAGGAGATTTTAATGCAAAAGTGGGGCGGGAAGATATATTCAAACCAACAATAGGCAAATTCAGTCTTCATGAAGATAGTAACGACAACGGGGTTAGATTAGTCACATTCGCTACATCAAAGAATCTCATTGTTAAGAGCACAACATTTCAGCATAAGGATATTCATAAATACACCTGGACGTCCCCAGATGGAGAAACTCGGAACCAGATAGATCATGTATTAGTGGATAAACGCTGGCACAGTAGCATCATTGATGTTAGATCAGTTAGAGGGACAGACTGCAATTCGGATCATCATCTGGTCAGAGTGAAAATCAGACAACGGCTATCGCTTATGAGAGGAACGAACGCTAAAGATGATTCTGTAAAATATGAGTTAAAAAACTTGAAAAATGATGAAATGCGGCAAGAATATCAAATCAAAATAGCTAATAGATTTGAAGTACTGGAATCTTCAGATGACAATGTGGCAAACGAAGAAGAAACTGATATAAATAAAGAATGGGAGGCTATAAGAGATACTATTAAATTGTCAGCATCAGAAAGCATTGGTTGTTTAAAAAAGAGGCAAAACAAGAAATGGTTTGATGAGGAATGTGCCGACATTGTAAAGAAAAGAAAGCTAGCAAAAAGGAAATGGTTACACGAGCCAAATGAGGTAAATTTAGAGCAATTGGGTAGTGTTAGACGGGAAACCACCAAGTTACTAAAGAGTAAAAAGAGGGAATATTTGAGAGAGAAGATTAATGATCTTGAAATGAATGCAAAAAATAGGAACATTAGAGAATTATATCAGGGAATTAGTATAGAGAAGAAGGGGTTTTCAGGCTAGAACAAACATAATTCGGAATGAAAATGGGGATATGATTGCAGATTCTAAGAGTATATTAAATAGATGGAAAGGTTACTTTAATCAGCTATTAAATGTACATACAGAACAGGACATTGAGGAGGATAAGTTACAGACAGCAGAAATGCTAGTCGCAGAGCCAAGTGCATTAGAGGTTGAAATGGCGATTGAAAAATTGAAGATGTATAAAGCATCAGGTTCAGATGAGATCCCAGCAGAACTGATAAAATCAGGGGGAGAAAAATTGATGGACAAGATACGCTGGTTGCTTAGTATGATTTGGGAAAAAGAAGCTCTTCCAGATGAATGGAAGGAATCAATTATCGTACCAATTTATAAGAAAGGAGATAAAACTGATTGCAACAACTACAGGGGCATCTCATTACTTTCAACTTCGTACAAAATTCTAACAAATATATTAGTAAGCAGACTTACTCCCTATATTGATGACATTCTAGGAGATCATCAATGTGCATTTAGAAGAAACAGGTCTACAACAGATCAGATTTTTAGTATAAGACAGATTTTAGAGAAGAAATGGGAATATAATGGTACTGTACATCAACTATATGTAGACTTCAAAAAAGCATATGATTCAATTAAGAGGGAGAAGTTATATAGTATCCTGCTGGAGTTCGGAATTCCTAAAAAGTTAGTTAGACTTATACGAATGTGTCTAAATGGCTCAAAGAGTAGGGTGCGTGTAGGCAAACAGTTTTCAGACACTTTTGAAATCCAGAATGGGTTGAAGCAAGGAGATGCACTATCTCCTCTACTATTTAATTTTGTACTAGAGCATGCCATTAAATCTTTAGAGAATGAGGAAGGCTTACAACTCAATGGTATTAATAAGCTGTTAGTTTATGCTGATGATGTAGTATTATTGGCCGATAGCGAGGAGATACTAAAGGCCAACACGCACACACTATTGAGTAACACTAAGAAATTAGGACTGGAAGTAAATATCACTAAAACTAAATATATGGTCACACGTAGAAATACAGTATATAATGGAAATGGACAGCTAATGACAAATGAGGGAAATTTTGAGGAAGTGGCTGAATTCAAATACCTAGGAACAATAATCACAAATAGGAATGAGATGCACAAAGAAATTAAACATAGGCTCAATTCTGGAAATGCATGCTATTATGCATTGCAGAGACTTTTGATGTCCCAACTCCTTTCAAAAAACGTTAAGCTGAAAATATATAAAACTATTATTCTACCAGTTATATTATATGGGTGCGAAACATGGACTCTTACTTTAAGGGAGGAAAGGAGATTACGAGTATTTGAGAATAAAGTTCTTAGGAAAATTTTTGGACCAAAGAGAGATGAACAGACAGGTGAATGGAGAAGACTACATAACAATGAACTACATGGTCTTTATAGGAAGCCAGATATAATAAGAACAGTTAAGTCTCGTAGACTGCGATGGGCAGGACATGTTGCACGTATGGGGAATGAAAGACGTGCATGGAAGCTTCTTGTAGGAAAGCCAGAGGGAAAACGCCCAGTTGGTAGGCCAAGAATGAGGTGGGAGAACAACGTTAACTATGATTTGAGGGAAGTAGATTATACAGGGAATGATTGGAAAGCATTAGCTCAGGATAGGGATGTATGGAGAGCTTATGTCCGCGCGGCCATGAACCTTCGGGTTCGATAGTGCCAGTGAGTAAGTAAGTAAGTAAGTATTCTCAACTCAGTTCTGTTATTTAAAAAATATATATATTTTTTTATTTCACTTTTGACATTACACATTTTTGCAATTCATGTCTTACTGTTCACAATCTTCACAAACACTATTTTTGTGTCCTGCACACAGACTTCTTGGGTAGAAACAGCAACCTGCTACACCTTCCCTGTCCTTGGTTCAAGGCTGGTGCCGTGATTTGAGTTTGCTCCAGTTCACAACCGAGTACTTAGCGAATGTTGCTCCTTAGTTGCCTTGGAAGTCTCTGTCCACTCTGTTTACTGAGCCTCTTATGTTTCTCAAATAGTTCTAAGTCTGTATTTTTTTAGAATGTCTTAGCGCTTGATCCATTTTGTATGTTTAGAATTGCATCTAAATATTACATACGCATTTATTATTGCTGCATCCAACATTCCATAGGAAATTCGCAAGGGCCATCTTCTAATAGTCCTAGCTGCAGACATTTAATGAGAGAGCTAATCAAACTTCCATTATAGAAGAGAACCAACTAAATATAGCAAACCAGTCAAGGCAGGTATTTCAGCCTTTTTAGTATTAGGTAATGATGATGAGACTTTAAGATAGTTTTTTTGCTTATCTATTTCTTCATTTGTGTGAGCAATAAATATCAAATATGTTTTTTCGTTGCTTTTCTTCTCTATCACTATCTACACCTTTCCTCCAAGGAAATTGAATACCTATATTTTTTATGAAGCTTCCTGCTTGTCTTAGCATGAAACGATTTAGTGAACCATATACTTCCATTTAGCCATAAATGACTTTAATACTAGTATATAATATATCCTCAGAGCCGCCATCAAATCCATATTCATCTCCTCCTCTGCCTCAGCAGCATTCACATCCTTACTCAGTTATTCTTCAAGATCTGAAAATTCCCCATTACTACACAATTTTTCTGCATCCAACATACATGCAGTTTCTTTTTCAGTTAATCGACATTTATAGTCCACCATAACTGTTAAATTTTCCTTATAGATCACTCTCCTACAAAAAGCATAATATAAAATACTATGCAGTAACCATTACGTGGGGTCATATGTGATCCAAAAGCCTATAAACCTGATTATAAGTAGGAGGATAAAATAATACAACCGCTCCTTCTAACAACTCATCAAGCACCCCAAGGTACTACAAACGATATTTTTCTTTATCATAGCATTTCGTGTGCAGATTGAAATTAGTATTCGTCGGGTCACCCGTGACCCCACGTTGTGGTTCTAGAGTTAAAGGAAAATGTTAAGGATGATTCTTGCCCTTGTACCGGAGCTCGGCGGTAGGCAAAAGATCTCAGGGTTATGTACTCTTTATAAGCAAAAGAACAACGTATAAATGCACACTCAACTTTAACGAATCCAAGAACTCTTTATTTTCGTAGAAATACACTTTTGTTAATACACAAGTTTTATCTAAGAGTGGAGTCGATGAAATACTTAGAGGTCCATGTGCTCGAGTCAATATTTTTAAAGTCCAAATGCTTAATGGACTACAACTTTAAATTTAACTATTTCTCGGACGAATCTAATATTAACACTGAATCGGAGATCGCGGTCTGCAGGTCTACGATGTTCCAACACTGAACACAGAGTCACTGAGAGTGATAGCGAGTCGGTGATCGCGGTCTGCAGATCTGCTATGTTTCAACACTGATAGTGATAGTGAGTATTTTGATATAAGTTCTCGCTTATAAAGGCGGTGGCTCCTCCCACTTTTCTCGAATCCACTCCTTACAATTGATTATATATTTATGTTACAATAATTTTATTTACTAGTATGTATAACATTTCTAAGAACTGGGTAAATTGGTTCTTTGATATTTAATAGATAAATGCTTTTTCAGTTTATTTGTAAACTGTCAATATTAAGAGATTATCTTTTCTAAAGGTGAATGAATATCTTTTGTTGTCTGTACTAGGCAGGTAGAAATTATTTATCATCATTCCTTTGAATTGGTTTCTAAGAATTGGTCAATAGATTTTTAATATTTTTAATAGCTAACTAATGTTATCTTTTCTTATTAGATGTACAGACTGCTAATTGGAGTTCTTTTGACAATACCCTTTTTGTGTTCCTATATTATTTGTAAGTTGTGTAGTAGGTAGAGTTCTGACAATACCTCTTTATTTGTCATTTGTATAGCAGGTAGCGTTTTACAGTATTTATTCTAGACAAATGTAGGTGGAATTTTTACCTGGATATTTTTACTTTTCCACATACATATTTTATAGCAATATTAGTGATATATTCTATTTTCATTTTTTTAATAGATTTATTTAATTTTAATAACAATTTAATATATTTCGGAACATTTTAGTTTCAGCTCCATGCATATTAGAGTTGTATCTTAGTTTATATGTCTCCTATCATATTAATCGCTACACCCTAAATATTTAATGGTTATCGTCTTATATTTAAGATGATATATGATGTTTTGGGATTATATGAGACACATTTGTCTTACAAGTAAAGATAAAACCCGAAGAATCTTTAGGTGGAATACTTGATTCAAATCGGGGATTGAATCTGGCCGTTTGCGTATCCCCCGGATTGCATCGATTGAATTTTCCAGTGTTTCGTTTAAATTTAAGTTCTCTTTATCTGTTTTCGTGAACTCTGATATTATATTTTAGAACATGTGAAAATTGTATATTCATACTACAAGACACGACAATCTCATAGCACTTTCTTCTTTAAAAGAAATTTCCATATGAAATTGCGCTGTGATACAGACAATGTCATTACAATGACTGTCTATTTTCTGCCTCGCGTAAAATTTACATGTAAAAATTATGCAAAGTTTCAAAGCGCAAAATAAAAACTGTAAAAGCGCTGATTCACTATATATGACTAAGAATAAGTAGAATTCCTGAACTTTAACCGAGCAGCCTAAAGCAGTGGTTCAAAACTTTTTTCTCACTGATCAATTTAAACTTAAAAACATAATCAGGGACCCTTAAATGAATCCGTGGGCGGTAGTGTAGATTTGCTCTCTATAATAACAGATCTACATCTCGCACGAACTGCATGAATCAAGGGAATTCCTTAGCAAGTCGAATTAATTGTCCGATGTTGCTAGACTTTAATGAACTCCAAAGGAATGGTGCTATTGAGGTTCTTCTCATTAAAATAATTTTAAAAAATAGAAATATTTATCCATGCTACCTACTTGATACCGACCGAAAATGACCATGGCAGTATGTGTGGGCTAATTATGTACATGTACAGAGTAAATCTAAATACCCATTACAGACTGAGGTCATATAGTGGGGAGCAAGACGGTTACGTTTAGCATAGGAATTAATGTCCTGAAACGTACACTTGTCCTGCTACAAGCAAAATACCGCAACATAGGTTCAACTTTCCCGCATTTTCGGCATCAAAGTCTCTGCACGTTCTGTTGATTTGACCTTGCTAGACTACTACCGTGGGGTCACACGAAATGCTTGATTTATGAGACCTATGGCACCGAGAAAGACCTACTGGCGCGAGGTAGATGTTGGAGGACCAAGGAGTGATGATCGCGTGTACCAGAACATTGTTTGGAGGTACCGTATCCGTGTTGATGTCGGTAGTCAATACATTGAGCCCTTCTTGTAAATCGACCCAAACGACAATCAGCAGGCGTCAGAGAGAGCTACGTATGTTGTAGTATTATTCGTGTAGCTGAGGAAACGGTACGGTAACGAACATGAGTTTCTAGCTAAACATAATCTTCTTGGTCCGCACAATACGTTCTTAGAGTCTGTAATGAGAATTTAGTTACACCTTGTTAGGACTACATATGACTTATCGCTCTAGTGGCCATAATGTTATTTTCTCGGAACCAAATTTGGCATACAGCAATCAATTAAGACTCGCAATGTCGTAAATGGAACTATCGGGAGAGAAGATTCACCTGAAACGAAATGTTAAAAATCGTTATAACGGCCACAATTTTCGATTTTTTTAGACAAAACTCTATACATGTGATTGAAATAAAATGAGAAAAATGTAGGTCTACTCTAAATATCATCCGACCATTAGGATTAGAGGTGTATTTGAAAATTGCAATTTAAAAATCGCAATTTAAAAATCCCTCTAGCGACCGCCATGTTTATTTCCTCGCATAAGAGCACGAGATAAAATCGAGATGATCGAAAACAGTAAATGTAATCCCAATAGTTAGTAATCTGAGCTCGTTCTGCACATGTATTCATCAATGCTATCCTAGCCATTAATGTTTTAATATATATATATATATATATAAATATATATATATATATATATATATATATATATAAAAAATATAGCCGTACGGTTTATGACATCATGCCTCAGTAGAGACCTATTGGATTTTTGCTGGTTCGTGTTCCCATGGTGGAAGAAATGTTCTCGTGGAATTTCAGCCGATATGGGACCGGTATCTACCCAATATTGTGTATAATTTGGTTAGCGGCAACAAGTGGCTTCTCCAAATTAAAGGTTGAGAAAACTAGCTGTAGCGTCTAGGGGGCTCGTTGATAAGAATTTTAAACAAAATATTTGTTATATATTGCATAAAGGAGCAACATTGGAACATACATTTGTCTTGCTGAATACTTCGCTGACTTTACGCAGATCTGTGTGATATAATTTTGATAATTTAATGTTATACAGGTCTAAAAAGCCCACATGCTCACCAAACGTCACTTCTATACCGACTGGATGATTTACCCCTCTGTGATTAACACATATTGCTGTGGGGCCAGCAGCCGATTGGTAGGTCAATAACCTTCTAAGTCTGTTGCGCCATGGTGTTGTTTAGTTAGTTACATGTTTATATTTTGTGTGCATGGGCAGTAGACATCTCCGAGAACAGTTCATTTCACTCACCGTTAACACAACTAACGAAGAATTTACCCAATAATTTTTCTCATTCAGGAAATTCGTCCCAATCCCATTCAATAATTAATTCGTCGAAAAAAATGTGCTCAGAATTTTTTTTATCCATAGAGATGACACATATATATATATATATCACACACATATATATATATATATATATATATATATATATATATATATATATACCGCCATGCAGCTCTGCTCGCTTCCACATGTAATAATAGTGACTCGACATGTAAACGAAATCAGAGTTGCAAATCAAATTATCCCTACGTTGTCATAGATAATTTAGCAAAATAAATTAGAACATAGATATTGTGTGCTTACTTCACAGATAGCTTGACAAAAACTAGTAGGCCTCCTGTCATATTACGACATCCAACTACCAGTAACTCTTCTGATTGTCTTCTATTAGATCTCTGCCCCCTGGGATATGTAGTGAAGTATCTTTCGGGGTATTCTGGCATGGTCGGTTTTTTCACATTCTGAAGTGATTGTTGTTTACATTGTTATAGATAATCAACAAAAATATATTTTTTTAATTCTTCTACAATCTCACTATTTAACTTATGGTCTAGCTGTTTTCCGTATAATTCTCATTCCTGAAGCTGTCAACCGACGTTCATCTTGTGGAATAATTTCCAGGTTTTGCTTCATTGCTGGGATATGTTAAAATTTAACGCAATTAAGTCTTGTTTGATTTTGGACATTTTTTAAACTCATAATATAACATATGATGATGTAACATAATTTCTTATTGCATTATAATACAGAAAATATGAAAATATGAGGTTAGGGTAGTATTCTGTTTAGTTTAAGACTAACATGGAATAATTATTGCATAGTGTTTGTTTACAACATGTCTGTCTGGAACGTCTACATTCCCTGGGTTGGCGAGGCACAACTATATACATGAAATTGCAGAATAAATATATTGGACGAGTAATCTCTAGTTGAACATCCTTTTAATTAAATTTTGGTTGGTATATTCTCCACGGGTGAAAATCAACCTTCGATCAATATTCCGTGGATGATACTGCATGGTTCCTAAACGAGTATCAACTCTTATTTATCCAATAAAATCTACAGACGATAGTGTGTTGTTGCCATCCAATAAAACTGTTGTGTTATTACATTATGTGGCAATTGAAGCGCAAAAACTAGTGACCGTATTATAAAAAATAAACATGAATATAGACGAATTAGTATTGTAGTGTTGGTAGTAGGTAGTGTGAAATAAGTAGATTAAGAAGGTATTTAAAAAAAGATGAATATTAGTTTTGTAATTTTATGTACAATTGTGGAATGCAGGCTTTCACGGCCGGCAATCATGGTAATAAAAGATTCCGGGCTATGTGGCCGTGGTCTATAACTGGCGTTTCTTCCAGACGTTTCTCCCTCAACTGCGGAGGGCATCTTCAGTGGCGAGCGCTTCAAGCTGTTGTTTCCCTGTCGTAGACTCGACTGCGAATGAATGAATTCGCAGTCGAGTCTACGACAGGGAAACAACAGCTTGAAGCGCTCGCCACTGAAGATGCCCTCCGCAGTTGAGGGAGAAACGTCTGGAAGAAACGCCAGTTATAGACCACGGCCACATAGCCCGGAATCTTTTATTACCATTTATGTACAATTATTTGATAGATATTATTTCATTACATTCCAGGAATGAGAAGCTTATTTACAACATTTCTCATTCTATTTTCACAAATGTATTTTGATAAACGGTCTAAAGTCGCTATTTTGCCGTAAACAAGACTATGTTTAATTAAAATAACCAGTTTCAATGTATGTTTGTAGTGATTAAAGGATGTTCAGAAACCAAATACCCGTAGAAAAATCTAAGAATACACACACACACACATACACACACCAAGTCAGTTTTGGTACAAGATGGACAAGAGATATTTCGAAAATGAGCTGTTCAAATAACCTTAATAAACGCAACTCGCAATTTTGATCTTCCGTAAATGGATTATTTGCTGATTAATAAATCGATAATCACTACGAGATACAATTAAGTTTTTTTATATTTCATAACATTAAATTGACATAAACAGGACACTATGTTTTGCGTAAAATTTTCAGTGTTTCTCTTAAAACGTCTTGGGAATGTAAACATAAAAAGGTGATTCATACATCGTCAAGGCTGTTTGTTTTTAAACTCAGCAATACGTGCGGGCATGCCTTAGCGCAGTTTTTAAGAAGCAATACGCTACAGCCGGAATGTGGAGGATTCGAGTCAAGGTGGAATAAGGATTTTGAAATCGGTATAAACCTTCCGGGAAACCATGTCACTGGAGTCACTCAGCCTCTAACAAATATAACTAACATTATATTACTTACTCCATGGCTCTATATCTGTTGACCGCCTCATACGAGGGCGGATCGGAAAGTAACGCACAATACTTTTTTTCTGCCTTGGTATTCCAGCTAGAATGTTGAAATTTCACAGAGATATAGTTTGACGTTTTCACTACAGATGGTATTTTTTTCTCAAGTGCACCTCTTGCGAGAGAAATTTGAACTATGCAACAAAGATGGCGCGCATGCTACAGTCGTCCACCTGTGAGGAACAGAGAAGTGTTGTTCGATTTTTGTGGGCCAAAGGGCATAAACCCAGTGAAATTCACAGGGACATGCGTGGCGTGTATGGGGATGATTGTATGGACCGTAGCAATGTCTCCAGGTGGTGCACATTCTTCCAAGAGGGAGGCGTGAACCTTAGTGATTCGCCACGCTCCGGCCGGCCAACAACAGCAGCAATCCCGCAGAATGTCAGAGGCATTGAGGCGATAATTCTGAACGACCGGCGTGTGCAACTACGAGCCTTATCGCAGAAGTTCAACATTTCCTATGGTGCGGTGTACGATATTGTTCATGAAAATTTGAAATTCCGTAAAGTTAGTGCTCGCTGGTTGCCTAAGAACCTGACAGACGACCACAAGGGCCAGCGAATGATGACAAGCTTGGACCACTTAACGCGGTACACAGCACAAGGACATGACTTTCTGGAAGGAATCGTCACAGGTGATGAGTCGTGGGTGTACCACTACACGCCCGAAACAAAGCAGGCATCAATGTAGTGGAAACATGCTGGTTCCCTAGTAAAGAAAAAATTCAAAGTGACTCAATCTGCCAGGAAAGTGCTTGTGACAGTGTTCTGGGATATGCATGGTGTTTTATTGGTGGACTTTGCTGAACACGGGACCACTGTGAATGCTGCGGCCTACATTAACCCTCTTAGAGCAAGGCCTGACTGCGTGTGCTAGGGGTTTAAATGCCAAAGCCGTCACGGCCGGCTTTAAAGTTCCAGCATTTGAATTGCCAGAAACGATTTGATCGGCCGTCTAAATTTTGCATAGTCTATCTAATTTTTTGGCATCCTATAGTAAAGGAATGTAACTTGCATGTTAGGGGAATCTTTCGACCTTGCATTAATATATTTATGAGGGTGTTTTGGCTTTCACTAGGGTAGTTTTACAAGTTAAAAACAAGCTCCTTCAGTTAGTTGCTGATGTTAAATGTGGATTTTCAAGTCGCAATGGCAAGCAGTTGTAGTGAAATTTTTAAAGCTGGTGTAGATGACGAAAATTTAATTTAGTATTTTGATCAATGTGAAGTTTATTCCGATGGATTATTTTCCGCGAGTGACAGTGATGATTTAGGCTTTGATAGTAGTGACGAAACTGTACCAGACACACCCCCGAATCACCACATATGAAGAAAAAAAAAACATTTACACGCTTCTCGGTTCAATTTGATATACAGGTAAATTAAGAAAATGGTAATGTTACCTATGATAACGACGATGGCGATGAAAACGATATTGGAAATTTCAGAGAAATATTTCCTACCGAACCTGACCCAAATCCTGAGCCTCCTTTCACATTCATGGAATTTCCTGGACCAAAACATACGCTTCCTCCTGATTCCTCTCGAATATCTTATTTCAGATTGAAAGGTTATTTATTATTAATGTGAGATTTATTATTAAGGCTTCAAAATCCATTGAAATATATGTTTCTCTATTAGGCTAAATTTAGTGATAGGTTTACACATTTTTCATTAGTGTCGGTGTTAATTTTAGTGTCAAGAAAACATTAGTGTTAATTAACAGTTACTAAATATAAAGATTGAATTATTCAGCAACAAGTCTTCTTCCCAGAAAGTTTAGGTGAGTACCATAAGAATAATTATTATATTTAATTAACTCATAGATATTTTTCCTTCTCTCTCTCTCTCTCTCTCTCTCTCTCTCTTTTTTTTTTTTTGTAAATCGTATTCTATGTATATTCGATGTTTTATGTGATTTCGTAATAGAATGAATGCACTTCGTTATAGTATTTTTTTACCGTTGTAATATCAAATTTAAAACAACATTTTTATGTTAAAAGTATTAAAAAATATTTCACCGTGCACAGATATCATGTTTAGTTAAATGTATTAATAATACTTTACAATAATTAAAGACATTATTTTCATTAATCGATTGTGTTATGTATGGGCCCTCTATTCTAAGTTTTAAATTATAATTCGTTATACTTGTTTAGTTATTTGCAAATATTCAGAGTCGTGTATTTTCAGCCAAAAAGGCGTGGCATTTCACAGTATGCTAGTCTAGCGGATCGCTAGCAGCCAACAGCTGACAGTAACTAGCCGACAGGTTCGGCACTCAGCACTAAGAGGGTTAAAACTTTAGTGAAGTTGCGTCGTGCCATTTGTGACAAACGTCACAACATTAACGTTAAACTTCTTCATGACAATGCTCGCCCCCATGTTGCTGCTGTCGTTCGTCAGAAAATCGCCGAATTTGGTTGGGAAGTGCTCCAGCATCCACCATACAGTCCGGATCTTGCACCATCGGACTTTCATCTGTTTGGTCCCATGAAGAAATTCCTGGCCGGCAAACGCTTTGAGACAGACGTGGAAGTGAAATCAGCAGTGCGCAGATGGCTAAACTCCAACCAAACGGACTTCTACGAACAGAGCATATTGAAACTGGTAACACGATGGGAAAAATGTGTTGAGAAAGTTGGTGACTATGTCGAAAAGTAGGTAAAAGATATAAGTTCATTTGTGATTTTTTTCCTTTTTTTTACTATTAAACTTTTAAAAAAAATTATTGTGCGTTACTTTCCGATCCGCCCTCGTATATTTTCTCCACTCACGTCTATCACATACATTTTGACACCATATTTTAATTCCCACTTTTTTAAAATCGTCATCTGGTAATTCTGCCATCTTGTCTTATGTCTTCCTATCTTCTCCTTCCTATTGGTTTTCCTTCCAGCAGTATTTTCGGATCCATATTATCTGGCCTTCTAGAAACATGTCCTAACATTTTAAACGCCAATATTTGACTATTACAATTAAAGCCAAGTGTTGATATAAATCAGCAAACTCATTATTTTATTCTACCAATTGTTCTGTAGGCAAGGGCCGCAGTAACGCAGGGCTGACATTCTAGACGATTTCTCGTGACTATTGTCTAGAAAGATAGGAAACTTTGCCGACAGCCTAGTGAGGTCTATAATAGGATTACTTAACTTTTTCTGAACTACACAATTTTTAGATGTCTTGTTTTTACTTTCATCGTTTGTTCCAAAAAATAACTAATGGCATCTGACAAATAAGTTACTAAAAACGATGGATTTATCTCTTAAATGTATGATTATTGCTCTACGTAACAAAACAGTCGTTGCCAAAAACTAATGTCAATTGATTAAATCTGAGAAAGCTCTACGAGACCATTCTAAACATTAAAATGTTACAGTGATTTGTCAAATAAAATATAATATGTAAGATACATTACGTGAGCTACCAAATTATGAAATCTACACCGGCAATTATTTTGAAGTTATTCTGTTTTTCCTTTTCTTCATAAATAGTGTGCACAGTAAATTACTCTCCCTCCGATGTTATGTAGCCTATACCTTGTCATCGTGGAGTGTTTTACATGCTTAAATGATCCCGATAATATGCCTGCGGCGTTAAAATTTCTGCCGAAAGTCTGACAAGTCAAAGGAGGTAGAATGTGTCCCCCATTGGATCTCCGGTCGGAGATTACTTCAAGGAATTTAGGCAAAGGCTTAACCCATGACTTTAGGAATTTAAATTAAACAAGGGATGATTGGAAAACTAAATGTTCAGGATAAGGATTTATGGAGAGCTTATGCCCGCGCGACCACGGAACTACAGGTAGTTGATAAGTTAGTATATAAGTTTCTAAGAGTAGTAGTGAGAAAGCGGGTTACTTCTATCTTCCCTGATAGAGAGAAAATAGATGCCAGATCTAAGCTGTTCTTATGTCCTCGAGTGTACGATTATATTTTCTCAATCTCTTATTTATTCGGAATTACTTGTTTCTCTCCTGTTAAAATGGATTCACAGCACATTAGTCACCCTCGGCTGCAGATGACGTAACAGCTTACCGCCCCCAACACTTGATGACGGAAATAAGGTTTCAACTGACTTCTTGGAATATAGATGGCAGGCTTGGAAGAAACAAGAAAAGTCGTAACTAAGGATTTGTTATGTAAATGTTTTCGCTTCAGAGGAATAAAGTTGGTGATGAACTCATTCAAAGAGAGAAAAAATATATATCATTAGACTTTTGACTTTAATTTAGAGTTTCAATAAAAGAGCAAAGTTGCTTCCATTGAAGGAACTAAATGAACAGTTTAAAGTTACAGTGGTATAAGTCACTTTCATCAGGAATAACATTGTGGTTGTTTTCGTACATTGCGAAATTCAGTTCAATTCAAGACTCTGTGTTAAATGTTTTCTTAAAATGATAGCATTACAAATGTTTTGTTCCTGAATATAATGAAGCACTTAATGCCTTACGTTAATTTCTGGAGAAAAAAATAATACGACCTACACCACTGTAACATAGACGCATTCAAATGTTTCAAACAAATGCATCAATCAGTGACATGTAAGCAGCTTTTTACATGGAACTTAGAAAAAGGGACTCTTAATTATTCACCTTCCTACTTATTTTGCTGTATGCCAAACTCTGAAGGTAAATAAATTCATCAATAGATTTTTTATTGTTTCATGCTTCTAAAAGATAGTCTTTTGCACAGAAAATAATGGGAACTCGAACTCCATCTTCACAATACAAGACTTACAGTTCGTCATTCACCAGAAGAGTATTGGTGATTGAAGAGGAAGAGCGAGTGTTTTATGCTTATACGAACAAGTGCATATATAATCAGTGAAAAAAACCTCTCATAAATATTTCCTTTGGTTGACCCAGTATTATTTGGTATATATAATTAGCATGGTCAGTAACGCCTATCTTAAGGAAGGGGTCTCCCCGCGTTGTTTTATAGTACTCGCTAGATCATATTTGAACCTCTAGTCTTCTCCTGGGAAACCAATTATACCTATTTTTGCCCCAGCAAGCTTTAACTTCACTATCCATAGTAGGTTCAGATTGTTAATAATCTGTTCCTAAGTCTCAAGATGCTCTTGGCAGTTCATCCGTCCAGCTTGTTTTTTGAAACTTTTTCATTTAATGTGAAATTCCCCTGGAGATGCTACCAGCCCTTCGCATGATACGTCCAAAGGAGGAATTGCCACCTTGTGATAACTTAGTAACTTCTTACATTTATGATTTAACAGTTTTATTTCTGTGACTCGGTCCACGGAGATTCGTCTGGGCTCCAACAGGTTGCACCTCGTGAGAGGTGTGATTGGTATACAAGTAAGAGAGTTTTCAGATGTAATGAACTTCTCTACCCTTTGAAACTCCCCTTAAACTTTAAAATGGTATAATGCAGTAGGCCCTGGCGGACAAGTTGGTAACATACTTGCTTCTGGTTCCGTTTTTTGAGGATCCATATATCGCAGGGCGTAAGAAATCCTGAGTTTGGTCTCCTCTGAAAAAATAAATAATAGTTTAAAAATGTAAAACAACACGCTTTATTAGAAAACCGGACTAAAAAATAAAAACTAATCTTAATTTCAAACACGCTTAGGAAAAAATTAAAATGGCCAACAAAAAAAAAAAAACATCTCCAACACATATAGAATAAAAATAGAGTATCAAAAAAAAAAATTCATTTTACCATCAAACGCGTGGGGAGCTTTTTATGATTTTTACATTTTCTTCTTAGATACTTTACTTTTATCAATATCTGTTTATTATCAAATATATAAACTGATATAGAGCACTCCACGCTTTTCATGGTAAAATGATTTTCTTTTTGTTGATAACTCTAGTTTTATTCTATATGTGTTGGAGATGTTTTTTTTGTTTACCACTTTAATTTTATCCCAAGCGTGTTGGAAATTAAAATTATTTTAAATTTTTATAGTCCGGTTTTCTAAAAAAGCGTGTTGTTTTAGTTTTTTAAAACTATTATTTATTTTTATTTTTTAGTTTTAATATTTTACAGAATAAAATAAAAATGTAAATATTTTTAAATTCGATACTATTGTAGTATGAGCTAAAAGTAATACTCACTTAATAAAATCCTCCCGGCCGGTTTTAAACCAGCGACCTATGGATTACTGAAATTATATACCACTACACTTCACGGCTCTACCAAAAGAGCTCTTATAACGATTGACTAAAAAGGTGACAAGTCCGCAACCTATTATAGCAGTTTTCAGTTTTTGTCTAATGATTCTGGCCAGGATTTTAAAAACAAAATATGAAATTATTGTATTGTCACTGGTCCTTTACTCGTATAAAATGTTTAAAGTCGATCCAATGTTTCTAAGTGGATGAAAATCGTGTTCAAAGATTCCGTTACATAGATATAAAGACACGTTTGTTTTATTTTCTGATGGTTTAGGTTAGGATTTTAGAAAAAATATGAAATTATTGTAATATCACGGATCCTTTATAAGTATACAAAGTTTCACGTCGATTCAAAATTTCTAAGTGGGTGAAACTAGTGTTCAAATATTTCGTTACATAGATACAAAAACACTACTTTTTATTTTCTGATGATTCTGGCCAGGAGTTTAGAAAAACAATATTATATTGTCACGGGTATTTTACAAGTATACAAAGTTTCAAGTCGATCCAATGATTTTTAGTTGGTAAAAATCACGTTGAATGATTCCGTCACATAGATAGATTCCGGTCAAGTTAATATAAAACGTGTAAAAAGTAATATGGTTTCTTATTCTTAGGGTAGGTAAAACAACTTCAGAGAACATCACCTATCGTAGTTAGTTAAGGCAATACACTGTAAGACGGAAGGCTAGGGTTCCGAGCCCCAATGGTCTCAGCATTATTGAACTGACCTAATCTTTCTGGTATAGGGATATAGATCTTGTCCAATGGGCGGCGATATATCCTCTCCTTCCACAATGAAATGTGTAATGAATATTGTATGTAAAATATATCCTTTTGGTGAAGGATGCCCGAGCTGAATAGTTTCCATATGTTTTTCATTCATAAAAACGTACTACGCTATAATAATTAATGTTCGTCACTGACCACGTAGCAAATTTTACAATACTTCACAAAGGGAGATGGGAGATTTTAGCATATAACCTAACTCGGATAAGTTGTTTATCCGTATACTAGTGTCATCATGGCCGTGGGTCTATCCCCTAACTCGGATGAGTTGTTTATCCGTGTACTAGTGTCACCATGGCCATGGATCTACCCCCTGACACGGATGAGTTGTTTATCCGTGTACTAGTGTCGCCATGACCTTGGGTTTATCCCCTAACTCGGATGAGTTGTTTATCCGTGTACTAGTGTCGCCATGACCTTGGGTTTATCCCCCAACTCGGATGAGTTGTTCATCCGTGTACTAGTGTCACTATTACCGTGGGTCTATCCCCTAACTCGGATAAGTTGTTTATCCGTGTACTAGTGTCACCATGTTCGTGGGTCTATCCCCTAACTCGGATGAGTTGTTTATCCCTGTACTAGCGTCACCATGGCCGTGTATCTATCCTCTAACTCGTATGAGTTGTTTATCCGGGTACTAGAGTCACCATGGCCGTGGGTCTATCCCCTAACTCCGATGAGTTCTTTAACCGTGTACTAGCGTCACTATGGCCGCGGATTTTTCCTCTAACTCGGAAGAGTTGTTTGTCCGTGTACTATCGACACCATGGCCGTGGATCTATCCCCTAACTCGGATGAGTTGTTTATCCGTGTACTAGTGTCACCATGGCCGTGGGTCTATCCTCTAACTCGGAAGAGTTGTTTATTCGTGTACTAGCGTTAAAATGGCCGTGAGTCTATCCCCTAACTCGCATCAGTTGTTTGTCCGTGTACTATCAACACCATGGACGTGGATCTATCCCCTAACTCGGATGAGTTGTTTATCCGTGTACTAGTGTCACCATGGCCGTGGGTCTATCCTCTAACTCGGATGAGTTGTTTATCCGTGTACTAGCGTCACCATGGCCGTGGGTCTATCCCCTAACTCGGATGAGTTGTTTGTCCATGTACTAGTGTCACCATGGCTGTGGGTCTATCCCTTAACTCGGATGAGTTGTTTATCCGTGTCCTAATGTCACCATGGCCGTGGCTCTATCCCCTAACACGGATGAGTTGTTTATCCGTGTACTAGCTTCACCATGGCTGTGGGTCTATCCCCTAACTCGGATGAGTTCTTTATCCGTGTACTTGCGTCACCATGGCCGTGGGCCTTTCCACTAACTCGGATGAGATGTTTATTCGTGTACTAGCGTCACCATGACCGTGGTTCTATCCCCTAACTCGGATGAGTTGATTATCCGTGCGCTAGTGTCACCATGGCAGTGGGTCTATATCCTAACTCGGATGAGTTGTTTATCCGTGTACTAGCGTCACCATGGCCGTGGGTCTATTCCCTAACTCGGATGAGTTGTTTGTCCGTGTACAAGCGTCACCATTTTTGTGGGTCTATCCCCTAACTCGGATGAGTTGTTTATCCGTGTCCTGATGTCACCATGGCCGTGGCTCTATCCCCTAACACGGATGAGTTTTTTATCCGCGTACTAGCTTCACCATGGCTGTGGGTCTATCCCCTAACTCGGATGAGTTCTTTATCCGTGTACTAGCGTCACCATGGCCGTGGGTCTTTCCCCTAACTCGGATGAGTTGTTTATTCGTGTACTAGCGTCACCATGGCCGCGGGTCTATCCCCTAACTCGGATGAGTTGTTTATCCGAGTACTAGGGTCACCATGGCCATGGGTCTATCCCCTAACTCGGATGAGTTGTTTATCCGTGTGCTAGAGTCACCATGGCCGTGGGTCTATCCCCTAACTCGGATAAGTTATTTAACCGTGTACTAGTGTCACCATTACCGTGGGTATATCCCCTAACTCGGATGAGTTGATTATTCGTGTACTAGCGTCACAATTGCGTGGGTCTATCCCCTAACTCGGATGAGTTGTTTATCCGTGTACTAGGGTCACCATGGCCTTGGTCTATCCCCTAACTGGGAGGAGTTGTTTATACGTGTACTAGTGTCACCATGGCCATGGGTTTATACCCTAACTCGGATGAGTTTTTTATCCATGTACTAGTGTCAACCTGGCCGTGGGTCTATCCCCTAACTCGGATGAGTTGTTTATCCGTGTACTAGTGTCACCATGGCCATGTGTCTATCCCATAACTCGGATGAGTTGTTTATCAGTGTACTAGTGTCACCATGTATATGGGTATATCCCTTAACTCGGATTTGTTGATTATCCGTGTACCAGTGTCGCCATGGTCATGGGTCTCTCCCCTAACACGGATGACTTGTTTATCCGTGTACTAGTGTCAACATGGCCGTGGGTCTATCCCCTAACTCGGATAAGTTGTTTATCCGTGTACTAGTGTCACCATGGCCATGGGTCTATCCCCTAAATCGGATGAGTTGTTTATCCGTGTACTACTGTCACTATGGCCATGGTTCTATCCCCTAACTCGGATGAGTTGTTTCTCCGTGTACTAGCGTCACCATATCCATGGATCAATCCCCTAACTCGGATTAGTTGTTTATCCGTGTACTCGCGTCACCGTTGTCGTGGATCTATCCCCCAACTCGGATGAGTTGTTTATCCGTGTACAAGCGTCACCATGGTCATGGGTCTATCCCCTACCTCGGATGAGTTGTTTATCCGTGAACTATTGTCATCATGGCTGTAGGTCTATCCCCTAACTCGGATGAGTTGGTTATCCGTGTACTAGCGTCACCATGGCCGTGGGTGTATCCCCTAACTCGGATGAGTTGTTTATCCGTGTACTAGCGTCACTATGGCTGTGGGTCTATCCCCTAACTCGGATGAGTTGTTTATCCGTGTACTAGCGTCACCATGACCGTGGGTCTATCCCCTAACTCGGATGAGTTGTTTATCCGTGTACTAGTGTCACCATGGCCATGGATCTCTCCCCTAACTCGGATGAGTCGTTTATCTGTGTACTAGCGTCGCCATGACCGTGGATTTATCCCCAAACTCGGATGAGTTGTTTATCCGTGTACTAGCGTCACCATTAGCGTGGTTCTAACCCCGCACTCGGATGAGTAGTTTATGCGTGTACTAGCGTCGCCATGACCTTGGGTTTGTCCCCTAATTCAGAGGAGTAGTTTATCCGTGTACTAGTGTCGCCATGAACTTGGGTTTATCCCCTAACTCCGATGAGTTGTTTATGCGTGTACTAGCGTCACCATTACGGTGGGTCTATCCCCTAACTCGGATAAGTTGTTTATCCGTGTACTAGTGTTACCATGCTCGTGGGTCTATCCCCTAAATCGTATGAGTTGTTTATCCGTGTACTAGATTCTCCTTGGCCGTGGGTCTATCCCCTAACTCCTATGAGTTCTTTATCCGTGTACTAGCGTCACTATGGCCGCGGGTTTTCCCTCTAACTCGGATGAGTTGTTCATCCGTGTATTAGTGTCACTATTACCGTGGGTCTATCCCCTAACTCGGATAAGTTGTTTATCCGTGTACTAGTGTCACCATGTTCGTGGGTCTATCCCCTAACTCGGATGAGTTGTTTATCCCTGTACTAGCGTCACCATGGCCGTGGATCTATCCCCTAACTCGGATGAGTTGTTTATCCGTGTACTATTGTCACCATGGCCATGGGTCTATCCCCTAACTCGGATGAGTTGTTTATCCGTGTGCTAGAGTCACCATGGCCGTGGGTCTATCCCCTAACTCGGATAAGTTATTTAACCGTGTACTAGTGTCACCAATACCGTGGGTATATCCCCTAACTCGGATGAGTTGATTATTCGTGTACTAGCGTCACAATTGCTGGGGTCTATCCCCTAACTCGGATGAGTTGTTTATCCGTGTACTAGGGTCACCATAGCCTTGGGTCTATCCCCTAACTGGGAGGAGTTGTTTATACGTGTACTAGTGTCACCATAGCCATGGGTTTATACCCTAACTCGGATGAGTTTTTTATCCATGTACTAGTGTCAACCTGGCCGTGGGTCTATCCCCTAACTCGGATGAGTTGTTTATCCGTGTACTAGTGTCACCATGGCCATGTGTCTATCCCATAACTCGGATGATTTGTTTATCAGTGTACTAGTGTCACCATGTATATGGGTATATCCCCTAACTTGGATTTGTTGATTATCCGTGTACCAGTGTCGCCATGATCATGGGTCTCTCCCCTAACACGGATGACTTGTTTATCCGTGTACTAGTGTCAACATGGCCGTGGGTCTATCCCCTAACTCGTGTTTATCCGTGTACTAGCGTCACCATGTCCATGGGTCTATCCCCTAACACGGATGAGTTTATCCGTGTACTAGTGTCACCATGGACATGGGTCTATCCCCTAACTCGGATGAGTTATTTATCCGTGTGCTAGTGTCACCATGTCAGTGGGTCTATCCCCTAACACGGATAAGTTGTTTAACCGTGTACTAGTGTCACCATTACCGTGGGTTTATCCCCTAACTCGGATGAGTTGTTTTTACGTGTACTAGCGTCACCATAGCCGTGGGTCTATCCCCTAACTCGGATGAGTTGTTTATCCGTGTACTAGGGTCACCATGGCCTTGGGTCTATCCCCTATCTCGGAGGAGTTGTTTATACGTGTACTAGTGTCACCATGGACATGGGTCTATCCCCTAACTGAATAAGTTGTTTATCCGTGTACCAGTGTCACCATGGTCATGGGTCTATCCCCTAACACGAATGAGTTGTTTATCCGCGTACTTGTGTCAACATGGCCGTGGGTCCATCCCCCAACTCGGATGAGTTGTTTGTCCGTGTACCAGCGTCACCATGTCCATGGGTCTATCCCCTAACTCGCAAGAGTTGTTTATCCGTGTACTAGTGTCACCATGGCCATGGATATATCCCCTCAATCGGATAAGTTGTTTATCCGTGTACTAGCGTCACCATGACCATGGATCTGTCCCCTAACTCGGATGAGATGTTTATCCGTGTACTCGCGTCACCGTAGTCGTGTATCTATCCCCCAACTCGGATGAGTTGTTTATCCGTGTACCAGCGTCACCATGCTCATGGGTCAATCCCCTACCTCGGATGAGTTGTTTATCCGTGAACTATTGTCACCATGGCCACGGGACTATCCCCTAACTCGGATGAGTTTTTTATCCGTATACTAGCGTCACCATAGCCGTGGATCTATCCCCTAACTCGGATGAGTACTTTATCCGTGTACAAGCGACACTATGGCCATGGGTCTATCCCCTAACTCGGATGAGTTGTTTATCCGTGTACTAGCGTCACCATGGCCATGGGTATATCCCCTAACTCGGATGAGTTGTTTATCCGTGTACTAGAGTCATCATGGCTGTAGGTCTATCCCCTAACTCGTATGAGTTGGTTATCCGTGTACTAGCGTCACCATGGCCGTGGGTCTATCCCCTAACTCGGATGAGTTGTTTATCCGTGTACTAGCGTAACCATGGCCATGTGTCTATCCCATAACTCGGATGAGTTGTTTATGAGTGTACTAGTGTCACCATGGCCATGGGTCTATCCCCTAATTCGGATTAATTGTTTAACCGTGTACTAGTGTCACCATTACCGTGGGTTTATCCCCTAACTCGGATGAGTTGTTTTTTCGTGTACTAGCGTCACCATGGCCGTGGGTCTATCTCCTATTTCGGATGAGTTGTTTATCCGTGTACTAGGGTCACCATGGCCTTGGGTCTATCCCCTATCTCGGAGGATTTGTTTATCCGTGTACTAGTGTCACCATGGCCATGGGTCTGTACCCTAACTCAAATGAGATGTTTAACCATGTAAAAGTGTTAACCTGGCCGTGGGTCTATCCCCTAACTCGGATTAGTTGTTTATCCGTGTACTGGTTTCACCATGGTCATGGGTCTATCCACTAACAAGGATGAGTTGTTTATCCGTGTACTAGCGTAACCATGGCCATGTGTCTATCCCATAACTCGGATGAGTTGTTTATGAGTGTACTAGTGTCACCATGGCCATGGGTCTATCCCCTAACTCGGATTAGTTGTTTAACCGTGTACTAGTGTCACCATGACCATGGGTCTATCCCCTAACTCGGATTAGTTGTTTATCCGTGTACTAGTTTCACCATGGTCATGGGTCTATCCACTAACAAGGATGAGTTGTTTATCCGTGTACTAGTGTCAACATGGTCGTGGGTCTATCCCCTAACTCGGATGAGTTGTTTATCCTTGTACTAGCGTCACCATGTCCACGTCCCTATCCGCTAATTCGGATGAGTTGTTTATCCGTGTACTAGTGTCACCATGGCCATGGGTCTAGCCCCTAACTCGCAGGAGTTGTTTATCCGTGTACTAGTGTTTACATGGCCGTTGGTCTATCCCCTAACTCGGATGAGTTGTTTATCCGTGTACTAGTGTCACCACGGCCATGGGTCTATCCCCTAAATCGGATGAGTTGTTTATCCGTGTACTAGTGTCACTATGTCCATGGGTCTATCCCCTAACTCGGATGAGTTGTTTATACGTGTACTAGCGTCACCATGACCATGGATCTATCCCCTAACTCGAATGAGTTGTTTATCCGTGTACTCGCGTCACCGTAGTCGTGGATCTATCCCCCAACTCGGATGAGTTGTTTATCCGTGTACTAGCGTCACCATGGTCATGGGTCTATCCCCTAACTTGGATGAGTTGTTTATCCATGAACTATTGTAACCATGGCCATGGGTCAATCCCCTAACTCGGATGAGTTTTTTATCCGTGTACTAGCGTCACCATGGCCGTGGGATTATCCCCTAACTCCGATGAGTTGTTTATTCGTGTACTAGTGTCACCATAGCCGTGGGTCTATCCGCTAACTCGAATGAGTTGTTTATCCGTGTACTACAGTCATCATGGCTGTAGGTCTATCCCCTAACTCGGATGAGTTGTTTATCAGTGTACTAGTGTCACCATGGCCATGGGTCTATCCCCTAACTCGGATTAGTTGTTTATCCGTGTACTAGTGTCACCATTGTCATGGGTCTATCCCCTAACACGGATGAGTTTTTTATCCGTGTACTAGTGTCAACATGGCCGTGGGTCTATCCCATAACTCGGATGAGTTGTTTATCCGTGTACTAGCGTCACCATGTCCATGGGTCTATCCCCTAACTCGGATGCGTTGTTTATCCGTGTACTAGTGTCACCATGGCCATGGGTCTATCCCCTAACTCGGATCAGTTGTTTATCCGTGTACTAGCGTCACCATGGCCATGGGTCTATCCCATAACTCGGATGAGTTGTTTATCAGTCTACTAGTGTCAACATGGCCATGGGTCTATCCCCTAACTCGGATTAGTTGTTTATCCGTGTACGAGTATCACCATGGTCATGGGTCTATCCCCTAACACGGATGAGTTGTTTATCCGTGTACAAGTGTCAACATGACCGTGGGTCTATCCCCTACCTCGGATGAGTTGTATATCCGTGTACTAGCGTAACCATGGCCATGTGTCTATCCCATAACTCGGATGAGTTGTTTATGAGTGTACTAGTGTCACCATGGCCATGGGTCTATCCCCTAACTCGGATTAGTTGTTTATCCGTGTACTAGTTTCACCATGGTCATGGGTCTATCCACTAACAAGGATGAGTTGTTTATCCGTGTACTAGTGTCAACATGGTCGTGGGTCTATCCCCTAACTCGGATGAGTTGTTTATCCTTGTACTAGCGTCACCATGTCCACGTGGCCTTATCCCCTAATTCGGATGAAGTTGTTTTATCCGTGTACTAGTGTCACCCTGGCCCAGGGTGCTAGCCCCTAACTAACTCGCAGAGTTTTTAATCCGTTACTAGTGTTTACCATGGCCGTTGGTCTATCCCCTAACTCGGATTGAGTTGTTCTATAAGTGTACTAGTGTCACCACGGCTCATGGGTCTATCCCCTTAAAATCGGATGAGTTGTTTATCCGTGTTACTAGTGTCACTATGTCCATGGGTCTATCCCATTAACTCGGATGAGCGTGTTTATACGTGTACTAGAGTAACCATGACCATGGATCTATCCCCTAACTCGAAGATGTGTTTTATATCCGTGTACTAGCGTCCACCATGGACATGGATTCTATCCCCTAACTCGGATGAGTTGTTTATCCGTGTACTAGCGTCACCATGGTCATGGGTCTATCCCCTAACTTGGATGAGTTGTTTATCCATGAACTATTGTAACCATGGCCATGGGTGAATCCCCTAACTCGGATGAGTTTTTTATCCGTGTACTAGCGTCACCATAGCCGTGGATCTATCCCCTCAACTCGGATGTGTTTGTTTTATCCGTTTACTAGGCGTCACCATGGCCATGGGTCTATCCCCTAATTCGGATGAGTTGTTTTATACGTGTTACTAGCGTCACCATGGACGAGGGATTATCCCCTAACTCCGATGAGTTGTTTATTCGTGTACTAGTGTCACCATAGCCGTGGGTCTATCCGCTAACTCGAATGAGTTGTTTATCCGTGTACTACAGTCATCATGGCTGTAGGTCTATCCCCTAACTCGGATGAGTTGTTTATCAGTGTACTAGTGTCACCATGGCCATGGGTCTATCCCCTAACTCGGATTAGTTGTTTATCCGTGTACTAGTGTCACCATTGTCATGGGTCTATCCCACTAACACGGATGAGTTTTTTGATCCGTGTACTAAGTGTCAACATGGCCCGTGGGTTCTATCCCATAACTCGGATGAGTTGTTATCGTTGTTAGCGTAACCATGTCCTAGGGTCTATCCTAAATCGATGCGTTGTTTTATCCGTGTACTAGTGTATCACCATTGCCATGGGTCTATCCCCATAACTCGGATTAGATTGTTTTCCGTGGGACTAGCGTTCACAATGGCCATGGGTTCTATACCATAACTCGGAATGAGTTGTTTTATCAGTGTACTAGTGTCAACATGGCCATGGGTCTATCCCTAATCGGATTAGTTGTTTTATCCGTGTACGAGTATCACCATGGTCATGGTCTATCCGCCTAACATTGATGAGTGTTTATATCCGTGTAAAGTACACATGGCCCGTGGTGTCTATCCCCTAACTCGGATGAGTTGTATACCGTGTACTAAGCGTCACCATGTTCATGGGTTCATTCCCTAACTCGGATGGTTTGTTTATCCGTGTGATACTATTGTCACCATGGGCCATGATATATCCCCTAACTCCGATCAGTTCTTTATCCGTGTACTAGTGGCACCATGGCCGTGGGTCTAATCCTCTAACTCGGAAGAGTTTGTTTTATATTCGTGATACTAACGCGTTAAAATGGCCGTGAGTCTATCCCCTAACTCGCAGCAGTTGTTTGTCCGTGTACCTATCAACACCATGGACGCTGGATCTATCCCCTAACTCGGATGAGTTGTTTATCCGTGTACTAGTGTCGCCATGGCCGTGGTCTAATCCTCTAACTCGGATGAGTTTTGTTTATCCGTGAACTAGCGTCACCATGGGCCGTGGGGTCTATCCCCTAACTCGGATGAGTTGTTTGTCCATGTAACTATGTCACCATGGAGTGTGGGTCTATCCCTTAACTCGGATGAGTTGTTATCCGCTCCGTGTCCCTAATGTCACCATGGCCGTGGCTCTATCCCCTACCACGGATTAGTTGTTTATCCGTGTACT